>OZ017796.1:2500-400758 GCA_963969395.1 Pseudoscleropodium purum
TAGGAAGGATGAGTTCCAGGGTGAGGGAGTGCGCTGTGGAAAGCTTCAGTTGAAGAGTTCAGGGTGCGAGGAGAGGGAGACAGGCAGGGAGAAGTTCGGGAGATTGTAATGGAAGGATATACATATAGCGCCTCTTGGTTTCTTCTCGCAGCGGTGTGATTTGGAAGTTGTGGTTGGGATAGTTGCAGCCTTTCTGTGATGCTGCGGTAGGAATCCTTGGTTTTTTGCCCTCCAGCGTTGTAATTTGGAAGTTTGGGTTATGACAGTTTAAGCCTTTCTATGATGCTGCCCTAGAAATTGGGGTTTCCGAATCAAGGACCAGGGTGCCAACACTAAGGCTCATGGTAGAGCCATTGTTAACAATTTAGGTGCAGAGCGTTGGAATGAGGTTTTGGCTATAGTCTATATGGTGCAGTTCGACGTTAGCTTTGTTGTTTGACAGGTGAACCACTAGACTTGCTGTTGCGTTTCACTCTTGCAAGCTATCACTCCTATGTTCTTCCGTATGGTGTTTGATTTGTATTAGTATATGTGCAATGCACCCTAAACCTCAAAGTTCTTATTTTTACAATTCTGCATTGTGTGTGCACAGTTAGGCATTGCTTCTTGTGTGGAAGACAATCGTTACAAATACACCGGAAATGTTGGAGGAGATGATGCCAATTTATATAAGGACTTCGATTGACTTGAACCCAAAATCTAGTTTCTGTGTTTCACTGCCTAGGTAAGAATTCCTAAACCGAGACTTCTTGCACATGGAAATGTTTTCAAGGCAAGTACCATGCCCCTTGGAGTGGTGTGATTTTCTTTTTTTGATCTTTTACTCCAATGGGCATAGGTAGGTAAAACCCATGTATTCATTTGCAAGTGCATTATTTTTAAAGGATTTACTAGTATTTCATTTATATGTCTTCGCTTTGGCAACAAAATTTCAATCTGTGGTCAATTTTCAAATTTGGTTTAGGGTTCAAGTTTCTAATATCACCGTCAAGTTTTGTAAATGGCATTCATTTCACTCCAGTAGAGAGAATTTCGGATTCCATGCACATTCAAGCTGGTCAATGTAGTTGGGAATTCAAGTTTTTAGGGTTGCTGTGCATACTTAATCTTCTTTTGTGGTTTAGGGTCAAAATCCATGTTTCTTGTTGTAGGTTAGGATCATTTTGGAGGTAGTCTAGACAATGAAGATGGCTTCTTTGGAGTGTATTTTTTCCCATGCCACTCATAAAAAAATATTTCTGTGGTTTCAGGTTCAAATTTACATCGAAGACGCTGTGCTAACCTAATGGCGGGTAAAAAGGTGCGAGGCTTGAACCATGTCATCACTCACTATTATGCTTTGTGAAGTCGTTGTTGTACTCGTTTGACTCGCTCTGATTTTTATTTGAGGTCCCCAAGCTTGCTCTGATATTTTGACTAGCTTGGGTTTTAATTTGAAGCCTCTGGTACGTGCAGGTTCCGAAGAGACTAGTCAATGGGCTGGGCCATGGAGGTCATATTGATCTTAAATCAAAACTGCTTGCACTGGATCTTGACATTAGACCTTACACTACACGTGATTTTATACCACAGGTACTAAACTTGGCTATTTGAGTTTGCAGTTTATAAGCTAATCAGTATACTTCTACTATCCGGTTTGATTGAACAATATGACATTTGCATATCTTAACTTCCGTAGCCAAAATAACCAATCACCCATGTAATGGAAATAATGTTGAAGTCAATACATGCTCTCTTTGAATCCTTGTGACATTTCTCCCATGTACACTGTCTCTAGGTACTCTAGGTTGGAAGAGCACCGTCTATACTATCTCTAGGTGTTGTGGGTTGGAAGAGTACCGTCTATACTATCTCCAGGTGCTGTTCTCCAGGTACTGTGGGTTGGAGGAGCACCATGTACACTATCTCCAGGAGCCGTGGATTGGAGGAGGAGCACCGTATACACTGTCTCCAGGTGCTGTGGATTGCAGGAGGAATAACAAAGTTTGATGTTCGAAATTGATTGGAATCCTAACCCAAGACTCAGGTAAATCTTCTTCCACTACCAACTAGGAAGTATTCTAAGTTGTAATCTATTACTTAATGAATAACTAGCTTCCTTATAGACTTTATGAACCAATTCAATTTCCGTGTCATTCACTGTGCATTTCATTTATAGATACAAGCCAAAGTCAAATGGCTTACGCTGTGATTCGATGTTAGATTGGTAGAAGAATCGACCATTGAAATTTCAAAGGCCTGGGGTATGGAAAAACTTCATTTCAAGTCACAGCAACATGTAATAGTCGTTAAGATCCAAAATAGGGCATCCAAGATCCAAATTAGGGCAATTTAGGGCTTTCACATAACATACAATTTTTGAAAAAGCTTTACACAGATTTGATCCCTATTGAATTGTGATTCCAACCATATACTTACATCAACAAAAGCATAGGAATCAAAGAACTTATTTTCTCTATGGGACACCCCTGTAACCCTAAACCCTAAACCCTAAACCCTAAACCCGAAACCCGAAACCCGAAACCCTAAAACCCCTAAAGCCTAAAACCCTTAAGAACCCCTCGAAACCCCCCCTAAACCCTAAGGCCCTAAAAAGCCCTAAAAAGCCCTAAAAAGCCCTAAAAAGCCCTACAACCCTTAAAACCGACTCATTGTAGCCAACCAAGACCTTTTTAGAAAGCTTTGGTCCAGTACATTCCAAAATGGTTGGTCTCGTTTCGACAGTCATCATATTGCACCCGTTGTAGCAAAGTCCCACCCCCATGGTATGCATTAATTATAAATTCCTGAAGTTCCAAAATGAATGTGCAGCTTTATCCATCCATAACTCATGCATACGAGGTCATATCAACAAGTGGGATACCAATCCGGAACACCCATTCATAGACCTACAATATTGTTTAGGGTCAAAACTTCAAATTCAATCACCTTCAAAAAGTCAACTCTAGGGGGTCAAAAAGTCAAATCAGCCATATCTCCCAAAGAAAGCCATATGTTTAGGCTTTTTATTACTCCATTGCGTTCACAACCCTTGAAAATGGGGGGGTAGGTATGCTCCATTCTTTCAAAATCCTCGACATGCCAAAGATAGCACCTAAAAAAGTCACTTTTAAAACGCTCGCTGCACCCAACCAAACCATTTTTTCAAAAAACGAACACCACCATTGGTTTCACAACACCCACAAATAGGGGGGTAGGTCAACTCCAAACTTCAAAATAACTTTTCATGAAGAAAGTCATCTCACCCTCAAAAAGTCAAACTTGTCATATCTCACAAATGGTGATATTGTTAAGGTGGTTTTTGTCACCATTGGATGCACAATATATGATAATGGGGGGGTAGGCCAAAAATCAACCTTAAAAAAGTATGTCCAAAATTCGGGGACACCCTTGTAACCCCCAAAACCCTAAACCCTCTCACCCGACTCCAAAAATAGTGGCAATTAATGGATGAAGTATGAGACATTCAAACTTCATCCATCCATAACTCTTGCTTACGGCGTCCAATCATGAAGTGCCATGTCATTTTGGAATCCCATGAAGAAGACCTACAACGCCAGGTGGTCCAAATATAATCGCCCTTCTTTTTATAGAAGCTCCAAAGTAGGCCTTCCCGTTTTGGCCCCCCTAAATATCTATTTTGGGTCAAGTATAAAGACACCACCTTCAAGGTTTGGAAAAGAGCTTTCCAAAAAGGGTTAGCACTTTATCATCCGACTCTTCAAATAGCGGCAATGGACGGATGAAGTAGGGAACAATGAAACTTCATCCATCATTAACTCATGCATACGACGTCCAATCATGAAGTGCCACGTCATTTTGGAATCCCACGAAGAAGACCTACAACACCATGGAGTCCAAATAGAATCGCCCTTCTTTATGCAAAAGCAACTAGGGAACATTCCATGTTTGGAGCCTTTGAAATAACTATTTTTAGACTAGGATAAGTACACCACCTTCTAGGTGCTTGAAAGCGCTTTCCGAAAAGGTGATTCACTTTGTCATCCAATACATCAACTAGCGCCAATTTGCGGATGAAGTTGAAAAATCTAAACTTCATCCATCAAGAACTCATCCATACGGGGTCCAATGGAAAAGGGCCACATCATCTCATGACCCCAATCACAAGATCTACAAGATCATCCAATCTATAATAGACCCGGACCACCTTCACTAAAGTCCAAATCCACCTAAACCATCCCCTAGAGTCTAAAAATAAAAAGCCTAATTTTAGACGAACTAAACCCTTTCTTGGAAAGCTCTCGCGAAGTACATCCTGAAATAGTTGGTCTCGTTCGAAAACTCATCCAATTGCATCCCCTAAAGCAAAGTCAAACTTCCATACATCAAAGTCAAAGTTGCCATATCTCGCAAACCGTGAAATTGTATAGCTTTTCTTCACCACGGTTGGATTCGTAGACCTCACAAATGGGGGGGTAGGTCTACTCAAAACCCAAAAATAAAAAGTCGAAAAGCTATAGGATACCCATGTAACCCTAAACCTAACCCTCAAGCCCAAACAGGGCAATTGAGGGCTTCCACAAAACCCTAAATTTTTAGAAAAGCTTTACACAATCTTGATCCTTGTTGAATTGCGGTTCCAACCGTATGCTTATATCATCCAAAGCTACTACATCCAGGAAGCCCTTTTCCCTATGGGACACTCCTGTAACCCTAAACCCTAAACCCTAAACCCTAAACCCTTCTCAAGGACACCCATGTAACCCAAAACCCTAAACCCTAAACCCTAAAACCCAAAATTCTTGAGCAAGTCAGCAAGCACTTGAATAGCGAAGGAATGAACGAATGGTTGTATTTTGAAAATTCCAAATGAATTGGAATTATTGTGTGATTGCCGATCAATGAGCAGCGCGTGATTCTCTGAGGGAAGAAATTGATTGTAAGTTGCACAATTGGGGGTGTTGTCTATCTTTGAGGATGATTTTGATTTGCAGATCTTCCGTTATAAAGGCAGGTCAATAGTTAATCAAAGATCGATCTTCAAATTCACAAGGAAGGCAAATTCGAACATGAGTCAGGGCCAGTGAAGAAGAAAGGAATTCCCAAATCTTTCAGAAGCAGGTGTTAGGTGTTGAGTAAGCGGTCGTGAGCAAAATTTCTTCACCGAACCCCAAAATTTCAAACATTGATTCAATTTGTAGTCAGAGGGTGGTGATGCAAGTTTGAATTAGTTGATCGAACGAGAACCTAAAGGAAATTTCTGTAAATTTTGAAGTCTCGATCCAAATTTGTAATGAGAATCAGAATTCGGTGTAGGAATTGCCGCGCTAGAAATGGCATCTCCATCGAACCTCCAAAGTGTTGAATCTTTGCCTGAATTTGGTTTCTTCTTAGTCGTGAAGATTGAATACGTTGATTAAATCTAAATCATCAACAATTTTTTTATAAATTAGAATCAAATCATCCTAAAATTTCTGGAATTGGAAAGAGGTGCGGCAACAAGCGCTACACTGCATAGCCAACCCGATTAGGGCTTCAGGCCTCACAGTTGAAATCGCATGGTCATAGGGTCCGGAACAGGGTTATAGGTCCTGTTTCCGCGGTCATAGGCCTGAAATCGCAGTTTTGGATCACTGCACATATGTAGGGGCTGATTTCATGGTTTTAGGGCCTGTTTTTGCATTTTAAGTTCATTTTCATGGGTTTGGGTTAATTTTGCATGGTTTTAGGGCTGGTCCAATTTGGTCTTAGGTACTTTTGATTGAATTATATGAAATTTTAGTGTTTGATCTTAGGGTTTACAAGTTTGGACACATTGTGAATTATTTCAATGATTTGTGTTGTATTAACAATGGTTTGGATTATTTGACCTAAAAGTGAAAGGAGAGAAAAATTTGACCAACAAGGTATGAAACTTTACCTTGCATACTTTCGCATAATTGGAAATTATTTGATGTAGTTTACAGATATGCTCCACATATTTGCATGAATCGTATTAGCAATAAATTGACCGAAATATTTGACCAAAATATAAAAAGGTTTAATTAAGGAATTATGTGTACTATTTTGAAATGATTAGATCTAGATCATGCATTGCATCAAATGATTTGACCAAACTTGAATGATTTGACCAAATTATTTGACCTCCCTTAGAACACTATATATGATAGGGACTTCATTCATTGTGTTTGCATCCATTTGATAAAGGATTGTCCACCAAATTTAATTCTTGGGAATAAGAGTGAAAACCTATGTTGTAGTTATTGAAAATAAAAACTTGTATATATATATATATATATATATATATATATATATATATATATATATATACATATTTCCCTATATTTTCAATTACATGTGACCTTAGTCACACAAACATTAGATTTATTGACCTTTCATTAAGATTGACCCCCTATACTAGTATTCCCTGAATTTTGTTGGAAAAGGCAAAATTTACATCATAGACAATACTTACTAATAATGTTTGAAAATATCCCCCAAAATGTCCTTTTCAACTCTTCTTTTAATTTTTGCCCAGAACTTTTGATTGGAGGTTCAAAATGTCAAATGGATTTTTGGAGATGATAGTTAACTTAATTTTATAATTTTTCATAGTTCAAATTTTTATGAAAAAAGTTGTTCTACTATGCCAAAAGGTCGCCAAGGTTTACTAAGTTAAAAAACATTAAATTGCGAATGATTAAGTTAAAAAAATTCCATTGCATAATACCCTTTAAGAAATATTGCAACCCCACTATAAAATCTAATAAAAAATTTGTACAAATTTAAAAAAAAATTATAATTGAATATGGCAAAACAATTGAATCATCATACTCAAATGCATAGAAGTAGTCATAATACAAGGCTTTCTTAGTAAAATTGAATTATAATTGACAAATATCTATTTAATAAAATTTGAAAAGTCAACACCTTGACATTAGATCCTTTGTAGTAGAATTTTTTTCTTAAGTACTATGAATTTTTCTACAAAAACAAGATGAACAATTTCATGTTTTTAAAATTTTTCCACAATGAAATTTGAAAATTCATCACCAATATTTGTCAATCAACTATTATATAACACATATAAAAAATATTCAAAACAATTTACCAAAAATGAATTTAAAAAAAAATCCAAATTTGGTGTGTTGATCAAGATTACATGAAATAATAAATTTAATAGTATAATTTTGATAGAATATTTTTCAAATGGTAGTATCTTTTTTTATACCAACCAACAATCTTTATAAAATTTATAAAAGACAAATGGTAGTAAAAAAAATGAATAACTATACGTTGAGATTTGGGCAATCACAATCTTCACATTCCAACAAGATTTTTGAAATTACATTAGTAACATCATATCATAATTGGTCTTATTCCAAATTCCAAATTGATCTTTATTAAATTGATAACCCCTAAATGCCCAAGTAAAAGTGCCATGTCCCCATTCTCTTGCAATACTTGTTCAATATTGTTTCAATACAAAATTGTTATTTTAAATTATATAATTGCAATGTACATTCAAAACAATTCTTAGTTAAGAATATTGTTGCAATCAATATGGCAATAATAACAAATTCCAAATTGATCTTTATTAAATTGATAACCCCTAAATGCCCAAGTAAAAGTGCCATGTCCCCATTCTCTTGCAATACTTGTTCAATATTGTTTCAATACAAAATTGTTATTTTAAATTATATAATTGCAATGTACATTCAAAACAATTCTTAGTTAAGAATATTGTTGCAATCAATATGGCAATAATAACAAATTTTCCAACATTGTTTAGGTATATTTTTAGTATTGCATCAATATTGCAAATAAATATTATTGCATGAGTACCGACATTTGTAATTGTTGTAGTATTGCAACAACAACTAATTTTTTACAATTGAATAGCTACATAATTTGTACTACATCAGTATTGCAAAAATAGTCAGTAGCTACATCAGTAGTGAGTAGTGAGTAGCTATATTTTGTATACTGCATTAGTACTGCATAGTAGAGAAACTACATCAGAATTGATGCAATACTGTTGCAATGGGGGGGGGGTTTTCCTGATGTCGCAAACATTCATCCTTTACAGACATCACCGACGTATTTAGTACGGACGGAGTACATTAGTTCTTGGCGTCAACGCTATCGCGCAGAGCCTCCATCAGGGCTTCCGAATTCCGACCCCTACGGAAGAACGCTCCTGCCACGAAGAAAACAGAGCAGCCCACTGGTGGTGAAAATGGAAGACTCAAACCCTAATCTCTCGTTGTCGTGAATTCTCGTTCGATTTAGATCTAAGGTTTGAAATGACCGGCTTCAATCTTTACTTAGGATGCGGCCAGGATACCCGAGGCTGTCCTTCGCCGGGATTCTCGGATAAGCAGAGGTTCGTGGTTTTGCTGCGGGCCAGACACCATTTTGAGGGGCGCAGAGGATTCCTGGGACCGTGGATTTTAGAACTTTCAGTTCTGCTGTTGTCACTCAAGGCCTCAAGGGAATTCTGGATTCTAAAAATACAACAGCTATCTTGCCCGAGTACTCCTGGACAAGATCATCAAAGTCCTAAAACACCGTTGCATGGTGCGACTGCTTTACTCAACCTCGACTGTAGAAATCGGGTCTTAGGGTTGGTTGGTGAGGTTGACGCATGTGGTGTCTCGCCATGTCGTCTTGCTGCACCATGTCTGCAGATTTACCTGTTCGCTCGTTGAGTCTCCACTGCCAGGTAAACCTAACTTTCAGAGCATAATTCCTCACTGCAGCATGATACCCTTTCTCTGCAGCAAAGTTAAATTTTGAAGTTGTTTGCATATGTTTAGAGTTGTGGGCGTTGTGGGTTCTCTTCCTGCTTATGCTTAGAGGTTTACTCGATTGGGGAGGGAAGCTCAGATATTGGGGTTGTTCATGTGCGATGTTGTGGTTTAGGTTTAGGGCTTTTCATGAGTTGCAAATATCTATTGCAGCTTTCTTGCTGGCTTTAGAAGAGTGTGTACGGGATTAGAGAATCTTAGAGATTGATACTTTCACATTTGAGGTTTCCCCTGACAACGTTCCAGTCCAGTTTTCTGAAGCTGAAGTCATTTGAAGTTGTTGATGTTGATGTCAAGCGCTGCAGTTCTGCCTTCCTCCGTGCTTGGTGCCCTGAGAGTTCCGGGTTGAGCAGTGTGAAGAATCTAACAAACACAGACGCAAGGGAGCAGAAGGCCGTAATTTGCTTGACTGAAGCTAAGTATTAAGGCTCCAGACGTCGGTTGTGGTTGATGCAGGGAACTAGTGAGTGTTTTTTCTCCCAGAAGCCTGAGGGCTGAGCAATTTGGAGGGGGTTCCGAAAAGCAGTAGGAGATCGTTTTCAGTTAACGGGGAGCGGAAGATCTCAAGACAGGGATTCACATGTGGAACTTTTGTGTGTGGACTGAATTGAACTTGTAGTCAATAAATTGGAAGCGGCAGACCTTGGAATTATTGGTGCTGAAGGCGGAGAAGGAGGTTTAAAATCAAACAAGCAATTGGACAGACTTGAGGATATTGCCAGTCATACATGATACTTTGTGTCTCTGCTGAAGTCGAGTTTTGTTGTGTTAATTGGACGTTGCTGATCTTGAGGTTGGGTTGGTGAACCAAACTAGAATTTCTCTTCCTGCCTGGAGGTTTAGCAATTTGAAGAACGAACTCAGTTGAAGGGAGCAGATTGATACTTATATGCTACTTTTTCAACTCTTACTCAACGGTTTCAGACATTGCATGGATATGGAGGAGGAGCTCTTTCAACTGGCTGGGGACATACACTTGAAAGGGGGCCGAAGAGTTGAGGAGATTAATTCATATACTTTTTCTGATTAAGAAGTTAGATTTCTATCTGTGGTGTTACTTTGTTGTTGAAGAGGAACCGTTAGAAGTTTGTAGGCACCGAGTCACAAGATGTCTGCATTAATGCACCTATTATTGCATCATAGGCAACAAACGAGAAGCTATTTGGTGCTTGGAGTTGGTGCACGGGTGAGTGAGTGTTGACTTATGACCATACACCTGTTCTACGGAAGTAGTGGGATGACTTGTGACTTGTTTGAACTGAACTACCGTGGTCATGCTAGCAACTTATGTTTCCCGTACATTTAGGTTCCTCGACAGCAGTATATTACTGTGTTACGCTTCTCCCAATTTGACAGGACGTGAACTTGGTTGGTTGGACGTTAAACATTAAATATCAGTACCGATGACTATCTTATGCCCAAACTGCTTCCAATTGAATGTGTTTTTTGACTGACTGTCCGGGATTTGTGTGACCAGGATGCCTGTGTGATCACAGTCTTGAAGTATCCAAGGCTTGTACACCCATGTTTATTATTTGTCTCAGTCTCCCATGGAGGAAGGAACAGCGGCTCAATTAGGTGTTCATCTTCATCAGTTTGGAGAAAACCCGATGCTTCAGGTATGCTTGATGTGGCCGTTCTCATGTACGGAAGCGGGTGCATTTTGTCGCTCAGAAAGAACATGAATGACATGTCTGAAGTATTTAACAGTTGAATCAGGCGAAGTACAGACAATTGAGCAACATTGGAAGGAGTATTTTGCGGATCCTTTGCAGTGGTGGGACAACAGATTTTACAAGGTATCACTAGAAATATATCTAAGGCTACCAATTAGTTGATTTTAGATGTTTGTGAAAAGACATTGAGAGGTTATTTATTGCTTGTATAAGGTCCTGGGCACTTTGGTAAACAAGAAGTGCATTACATTTTGATTGGGTTTTGAATTGAATTGAAGGCTAATTATTTAGATGACTCCAATGTTTAAGGACATGTGTTCCTTGATTTTTTTTCATATTGAATTGTGGGTTGTTGATGTGTATAGATGAATCCCAAATCACCAGACTTTAAACACAAGGTGACAATGAAAGCGCTCTGGGTAGATAGTTGGTCAACCCCACCATGGGTGAAGGTGATGGTCAAATTGGTGACTTTAAGCAAATTACCTTTTGGTGGTGGTTACCATACCAATGATTCTCTAGAGATTGTACAATCAAATAGGTATTGGCATGAGCATGAGTTATCTTCCTTTGTGACAAGAAATTGGTGCAATTGACTTGCTACAGATGATGCTCACACATTGAAGGTGGATGTAATTTGTAGTTTATAATATGTTTTGTTAGGTGTAGTATGAAGTATTGTGCTTTTAAGCAGTATAAAGACTGCGTACATGCATCCAAGTAATTTTAAATTGATGGGGCAAGATTTTTCACTGCAAAGTATGAAGGGTTTTCTTATGAAATGTGTATGGATGGGTCAGGTTACCCAAGGGCAATTTTGGGAGAGACACTTTGCCCGCTAGTGCGAAAGCGTCAAAGCAAGCAGTTCAAGTTAGTGGTGGAAGCGCTAGTGAAGCAATTGATCTTTTGAAGAACCGACTACAACAGGGCATTGCAATAGACTCGTACTCCTATGTTGAAATTCTGAAGCGGTGCTTGAAGCAGGAAGACCTTCCGGCAGTAAAGCAGGTTCATGAGTGCACCATTGAGAGTGGCATGCAACGGAATATATATGTGGCAAACAACCTATTGAGTGGATACATTAGATGTGGGAGTCTGGAGGATGCATGCAGAGTGTTTGACGAACTTGCGAAGAAGGATGTTGTTACTTGGACCGTCATGATTGGAGGTTATGCTCAGCACAGTTGTGTGAAAGACGCCATGGAAGTTTTCCATCGTATGCGAAAGGAAGGTATGCAACCTAATGCAGTTACTTACTTGAGCATCCTGAAAGCCTGTGCGAGCCCACCAGCCTTGAAGTGGGTCGAGGAAGTTCATGGATATATCAGAGAGGGTGGGTTGGAATCAGATGTTCGTGTGGGGACTTCGCTCCTTAAAATGTATGCAAAGTGTGGGATCATCGAGGAGGCAAGGAATACTTTTAATAAGTTGGCGAGTCGCGATGTGATTACCTGGAATGTGATGATTGGAGCATATGCCGAAAGTGGTGATGGTGAGGAAGCATATCGACTTCTTGTCCAAATGAAACGGGAAGGCTTCAAACCAGACGCCTTTACATATGCGAGTATTCTGAATGCATGTGCAAGCGCGGGGGCTTTAGAGTGGGTCAGGGAGGTTCATAGCCATGCCCATGAAGCCGGATTTGAGTCAGATTTGCGTGTAGGCAACGCGCTGGTGCACATGTATGCAAAGTGTGGCAGTATCGATGATGCGCGACTGGCTTTTGACAAGATGGAGGAACGGGACGTGATCACATGGACCGTGATGATTGGTGGACTTGCAGAGCATGGATGTGGGTCTGAAGCATATCGACTTCTTGTCCAAATGAAACGGGAAGGCTTCAAACCAGACGCCTTTACATATGCGAGTATCCTGAATGCATGTGCAAGCGCGGGGGATTTAGAGTGGGTCAGGGAGGTTCATAGCCATGCCCGTGAAGCCGGATTTGAGTCAGATTTGCGTGTGGGCAACGCGCTGGTGCACATGTATGCAAAGTGTGGCAGTATCGATGATGCGCGACTGGCTTTTAACAAGATGGAGGAACGGGACGTGATCACATGGACCGTGATGATTGGTGGACTTGCAGAGCATGGATGTGGGCAGGCAGCCCTGGAAGTCTTTAAAACTATGATTGCAGACGGTGCGAAGCCCAATGAGATCTCTTTCGTTGCAGTGTTGTCAGCTTGTAGTCATTCAGGCCTTGTGGATGAGAGCCGTAGACTATTTTTGGCTATGACACAAGATTATGGCATCAAACCTAGTGTGGTGCTTTATAACTGCATGGTGGATGTTCTTGCGCGAGCAGGACACTTGGAGGAAGCAAAGCTCTTGATTGACAACATGCCGGTGGAACCAAATGGTGCAACTTGGGGAGCCTTGCTTGGTGCTTGTAGAACGTACGGTAATGTGGATTTGGGCAAACTTGCCGCTAATGAGCGTCTCAAGTTGGAACCGATGGATGCTTCTGCATACGTGCTTCTCTCGAATATCTTTGCTGCAGCTGGCAAGTGGGAGGAGGTGTTGCGGGTGCGGACTATGATGCAGGAGAGAGGTATACGCAAGGAGCCAGGGCGAAGCTGGATTGAAGTTGATAACAAGGTGCATGACTTCGTCGTAGGGGATACTTCTCACCCAGAAGTGAAGGAGATCTATGTTGAGCTGAGGAGATTGAGTGAGACAATTAAGGCCGAAGGCTACATTCCTGATACCCGGCTAGTGTTGCGGAACATTGAGGAGGAGGAGAAAGAACTTGCTCTTTGCTCTCATAGTGAGAAGTTGGCCATAGCTTATGGACTCATGCGGACACCCCCTGGACAGCCAATTCGGGTGTTCAAGAACCTTCGAGTGTGTCCAGACTGCCATACAGCAACCAAGTTTATCTCAAAGGTGACTGAACGAGATATTGTTGTGAGGGATGCCAATCGCTTTCACCACTTCCAAGATGGCATGTGTTCTTGTGGTGATTACTGGTGACAGGGTTGGCAATTTTGACTAATTGTTGGCTATTTTGTTTTTTTAATCTCTTGACCATGATTTTTGCATGCAATTTTAATTTGAAAATTATCATTGTAATTCGTCATCATTTGTGAATATTGTTATTGTGTTCGTTTGTTATTGTGTTTGTTATCATTGCTTGGAAATGACTTGAGGGAAGTATTCATAGAGGTTGTTGTCTTTGCATTTTCTTTTGTGAAGTTGAAATCAAAGGATGGAAAATTTTAGTTAGAATTGGCCTAAGACCCTTCCCCCGTCCATGCAATATGCATCTTTTTGTTGGTAACTTCAAAATATAGTGAGAAGACTATTCCTAGTATCAAAATGATTGTTTTGAAGTTCTTTGTCTAAGATAACTATGCTAGGAATTACATTTTTCTTAGTAGGTAGGTGATTGTTGTTGCTATTGTAGTTGATGTTTTTACAAATAGTTAACTCAAATTTTGGTCCTTGCCTTGGTTTGAATTTTGAAAGGGAAGTTGAGGCTAGGTGATTATAATTGGTGAGGTTTATGTTACTAGTGTGGCTTTGAGTTCAAGAGGAATATATTGATTTTGATCTTGGATGTAATAGGGGATTCATTTTTTATTTTTATTTTTAATTGATTTTTATTTTGATCAACATATTGATTTTGATCTTCAATTGTAATTATAGGGGATTCATATTTAGGAATTATGGCTTAGATGTTATCAAAGTGATTTTTTCTTTTAGTATGAGACACTAATTATCAAAAGATGCACTAGTTGTAATATATTTTCTTTCAAATTAGTGTGGCATGAAATATTGAGTGTATTCTACTAATTCCTAGAAAGTAAAATTAGTACTTGGCTAATCTGTAACCTCTCTACAATCTATAAATGTTAGGTAGTGTTTGAAAAATTTGTAATTTCTTTAGTATTGTAGTTTTAGAAAATAAATTAAGGTAATAGATGAATCTAAGACTTTTTCTGACTTTATTGTGTTGCTAGAATTGCACACTTTCTAATTGGATGAATCAATAGTTGCTAAAATTAGAGCTAATATTGCACTTGAACCTTTGTAATGATTGTCATTGGGGACAAATGGACTTCAAAATGAGATTACATGTATTTGCAACTTTTCTTGTGGAAATTGTTCAATTAAGTATATATACAATATGGCAAATTTTGAAGATAAATTGAGATTGTCTAATTACAAGATGTATCAATCAGGGTTGACAAGACGGTCGGAGGTCCGGACGCGTCTGCTGTGTCCGTAGCGTCCACTAACATTCGCGGTCCGCCTGTCCGCCCCGCCCCACCTTGTCCGCCTTTCGATGGCGGGAAGGATGCTGCGTCCGTGAGGACGGACGTCCGGGTTACGGACGCTATTTTGGGGCGGACGTACTGATTTGTCAACCCTAAATTATAGTGAGACCTTCTTTAGAGACAATTTTTAAAAAATATGAGAACAATTGTTTAGCAATACTTCAAATGCAATGAAGCTTGTGAACGAGATTTATAGAAACATGAGAATCCCGATTTCTCATGGCAAAACAAGATTTATTGTATTAAAATATGTGAAGTGAACATCAAACAAAACAAGGTAGAATAAAGACAATTGTAATGGTCCAAACCAAACAAGCTTTAAAGACTAAGAAATGAATAGAAATAAAAAATGATAATGAAATATAAATAATTACCAATTGAAATTATGTAATTCTATTAATATAGTTGCAATATACCTCTTGACCTCCAAAACAATATTTTCAATAATATAATTCCACATGAAGTCATCTACATAATTACAATTGATAATAGGCAATTATATTTGCAAACAGTAGCTGCTATCCCCAACTATAAACATCTTACTAGAGAAAACTTTGAGATTTTTATCATTTTTCAATTCTTTCTCAAATACAACATTTTCTTGCATCCAATTGGCACACTACAATTTAATAATTAATATCATTTGTAACATCTACTATAGATCTTTCCTTTATTATTTTCCAAAGCCACATAGAAATTCTATTTCCTTCTATATAACTATAAGTAACAAAATGTGCAACTAGATTCATAACATCATTCTTTAGAAAAGGCCTAACAATTGGCAAAGAAATCATGTGACATAAAAGAATATTGATTTTTGATTTTGTTCTCAGTTGATCCTTCAACCCCTCAAGGCAAAAAAAAGTGTTTATAGTCTCTTTTAAAAAGTCATGCAATTGTAACTCTAGTTGATCTTTAAAAAGAAGTTGAAGTATAACATCCAAAATCTGTGTTTATAGATTTTTTTGACCAAAAAACTATTTTTAACTATTTTTTCCACATTTAACTAATTCTTGCATATGCTAGAAACAAACTTAGATCCCCAAAACTGTAGCCGTTAACAACTAGAGGTCTAGGAAAGCCCAAAAAATTTAACATTTGACTAATTCTTGTATATGCTAGGAACAAATTTGGATCCCTAAGACCATAGCCGTTAATGGATGGGGGTCTAGAAAGGTCCAAAATTTTTTAGCATTTGACCAATTTTGTGTATGTTGGAAACAAATTTGAATCCCCAAAACCGTAACCATTAATGGTTGGGGGTTTAGGAAGGTCCAAAAAATTACAACATTTGACTAATTTTTGCATATGCTAAAAGCAAATTTGGATCCCTAAAAGCGTAGCCGTTAACAACTAGGGGTCTAGGAAGGCCCAAAAAATTTCAGCATTTGACTAATTTTTGCATATGCTAAAAACAAATTTGGATCCCCAAAAGCATAGCCATTAACGGTTGGGGATTTAAGAAGGTCCAAAAAATTTCAACATTTGACTAATTCTTGTATATATTGAAAACAAATTTGAATCTTCAAAACCGTAGCTGTTAACGGATGCGGGTCTAGAAAGATCCAAAATATTTCAGCATTTGACTAATTCTTGCATATGTTGAAAACAAATTTGAATCTTCAAAATTGTAGCTGTTAATGGATACGGGTCTAGAAAGATCCAAAACATTTCAACATTTGACTAATTCTTGCATATGTTGGAAAGAAATTTGAATCCCCATAATCATAGCCATTAACGACTAGAGTTTAAAGAGGCTCCAAAAAATTTCAAATAACGATCACATAGATTTAAAAGTCACTAATTTTGATTGATCTTAGATGAAAAGACAAGCGCTTTATACATGTGAGATGGTAGAAGGTAAAACAATCCATGTGGGATATGTAAATTAGGATTACTAGGAGCTCAACTACTCATACCTAGTTAAATTAAAAGTAGGAATTGTGTTCAATATAGAACTTTGGGCCTCATTTTTTCATAGTAGAGTAACTTTTTTGTAAAAACTTTGAACTAAGAAAATTGTGAAAATCAAGTAAAACTTCAGGGTTAAATTTTTTTGGAGGTTTCAAGTCCCTAAAAGAAAGTTATGGAAAAAATTTAGAGAGGTTGAGGGGACAATTTTTTGATATTTTCAAACATTTTCTCTGAATTTTGTTCATAACTTTCTTTTGGAGACTTAAAATTATAAATAGATTTTTCGGGATGAAATTGAGCTCGATTTTCCAACTTCTTTTAGTTCGAATCTTTTTGAAATAAATCATTCCATTGTGCCAAAATGAGGTTTGAAGTTTTACATTGAACACAATTTCTATATTTTGGCAATGAGTTGTCAAGCTCTCATCTTCAAATTGTCCCAAAGATGATGGGTTTCATTATAAAAAGAATCTCTTAATCCTTTAACCTCATTAAATGTTAATGAAGTAATTCCTTCATTCAACCACCCAAAAAAAATTTGGTAGTAGATGCTCAAATGATATTTAATATATGGTTAGATGAATTGTTATTGGATTTTTCAAATTTTTGACAAACCATCTTTAGATTTTTTTATAAATTCACATGTTTGGTCCTAGATTGAACAAAAAATTGGTGCTTGTTTTTTAGTATAATTAATTCGAACTTACTATACGAATATGGTATTTGTTTAAAATGATTGTTGATGGACTTACAAGTGGAATTGATCTTGTACAATGGATGCAACCAAGTGCGAACCTTGAAAATTGCTTTGTCATATTTGATTATGTAAAGAGGGTGAAATCATGAACAACTATCACTTGTCACATCTGACTATTTATTGCAAAGTCATGACTATTGCCGTTTGTAATATGCAGATTGTTTTGGGTAGTGAAAGCTAGTTCATTTTTGGCATTATCATAGTTCATTGTAAAAAATGGGGTGTTGGATCCAACCTTCCAAGGATTCATATGTGATAGTGCTCAAAACAACTTTAATAGATTCACATTGTGTATAGGTTGGGGGATCCATTTGTTCGAATGGTAGACCGTGAATGGACTTACTTGTTCCATTGGGCAACAGACATGCACAAGCACACATAGAAGCTAATCAACAAAGAATTCTTGAACTAACATATTTGACTTTAAATGTAGTACAATTATACAACATAAATGTCTGAAGTGAAGAAGATGTATTTAAAAATCAAAGCTTCATGGTACCCCCTTAATATTGCATTAAAACCAACAATTCATGAACTTATTGAAGGATTGGATCGCATTTTGGTACTTTCAATATATTAGTGGGGTAGATTCATAGAAACGGTATTACCTTTAGCATCTTTTCTTTTTCCTATTTCCTATCCTAAACTCTAAATTACAAACTATTTGAATAATGACTTCATTCATTATCATTCTTTGCAAAAATTGAGGATAGAAGAACTAATAGATGTCCCAATGTGCAATGTCAAAAAAACAATGCATTACAAATGGATGCAAACTTCTAGGAAATGTAGATCTAATATGTTAGTTGCCACATGTGATGACTAGGTTTGAGCTTTCATGCACATGACCAACTATATGGCTTACCTTTGTGGGGCCCTTTTAGAAAATTTCCTTCTAAAAAGGGTTTGAAATTGAAAAGAGTTATGGTACGTAGAGATGGAAAGAAAATTGCAAACATCCTTAGTGAGATGCATGGAATAGAAGACATCCGTACTGAAATTCTATGTTTAGAGATGGAAGAGGTATTCAAGTCCAAAAAAAAGAACTTGGAACTTTTGATCAATTTTATTTGAAGGTAATTTCCATTTTTCTGAGAAGGAATTAGATTCAAACTAAATTGGTCATTGCTAGAGTGCAACTCTGAATTGTACATTTGAGGAGTTTAACATGGTCATGTCACATACTTGATTTGTAGTGAAAACAAATTGCGATAAATTGAAATGACACATAGTGAGAATTTCACACAAGTCAAGGAAATAATATTAGACCATTCAAAAGATTATACATGCCAAATGCAAAATATTGATTGTGAGGCATGAAAAATCCATTGTTGCCCCTAATTACAAAGGATAGAAGTGTGAGAATAAAGAACACAATAGTTTCAACTAAGCCAATTTTTATTTTGTACAAACCAAATTGCACAATACATGATAGAACCTAAGCTTTTCCATATTCTTATCCAACTCAAGATCCCCAAGGTTTGGCATGTTCTTACACATACCAATCTTACTTGTACTAAAATCATTAAGCTTCAAGAAGTTGAATTCTGCTTGCACTCCACCAATTTAATGTCACCTTGACATTTAATCACTTTGTCTAAGGTATTTGAACTTGTGTTGTGGACTCATTCTTGACTAGTACATACTTGAAGAATCTCTTTCATTTGGAATGGCAAGCAAGTTTCCCAAAGCAATAAGGCACCCATTGAAAATCATGGCAATAAATGGAAAAATGCAAAGAATGTTATTGCAAGTATGACTAAGATGAACTTCCTTTTTTGCTCTAGACTTAGTGCTATTATTACACTTTCATCTGGATTGATTTTAATCCAAATATTCATAACATCACATTTTATAATTTTCCATTCTATATTTGTCTTCATTATAGAAGCATAAATGGGACTTCCATCGGAAAGTGTTGCATTTACAAAAACTGCAAACACCTTTATTAAATCTTTTATTACTTCTGCAAACTAGATTATGAAACAAACACGTTCATTCGCGCTCCTATCTTCAACTTGGATGAAGTTAAGCAAGTGCTTTTTGCTATTAGAATCATCAGGATGTGCAATGATCAATTTAATTGACAAATATTAACATGATATAAAGTAGATACATAGTACCAATATATTATCCTCTAAAGGACTGGATAGCATTTTTTGGTTGTATAGAAATTTTAGGCAGGTCATTGTAACCAAAAATCTGCATATTTTAGGCTGAAATTTTAATAGAAGGTATGGATAAGGAATATCTTTTATATGCAATAAATTTTATGACATTTGGAAATAGGAGTCTAAAGTTATAGCCTAATATGTTATTTTTTTTTTGTAAGTGGATAGTTTGAGTAGATTAGGAAAAATCACTTTTTTCAAAAACCAAAGTTTGAAATTGGTTTTCTAGAATTATATACACAAGGAAAGCTTTGAATCATTCCATTTTGATCAGCAAGTAAAAAATTATGAGAATTTTTTGTTTGCGGGCAATTATAGATTCTCTACTCTAAAATAAACTTTGAAATCCTTTATCTTACCCAATTTTCAATATTTTGAAATAAAATAAAATCCTAGAATGTAAATTGTTTATTACAACATTTCAACCATTGGGATTGGCATTTTTCAATTCCATATTTCAATTCTTAATAATTTAATATTTTCAATCATTCTTTACCACTACCTACTTACAATTTTTTTCTACATATTGTGCTATTCCAAATGATCTAAAAAATTTTGAACGTTTGGCCAATTTATCTAGGAAAATAATCCAAAGAAGAACCATCATTTTTTAGTAATTTTTCTATAGAAAAGTGAGCTTGTAAAGTATAGCTGCCTAGTTTGTCGAAGGGTTGAAAAAATGATTTTGGTGAGTTTGAATGCTTGTATCTTACGATCATCACGATGGAATTTTCTGAAATTTTTACCACCTGTTTTCACGTCATCATACTACAAGATCCTATGGTTACATGTGTCAAAAATTATTTTTTTCCAAAAATTTAGTGGTTGTACTAGAAATGGCAGTTTTGGAGCATTTTTGGTCAATACGTAGTCATGGAATTTTAGGAATTATCTTCAAATCCCCGAATTTGAATAGAAAAATCTTATATTCATATTCCAATATGAATTCCTTGTTATAATGTAATAATATTTTATTATGTATACAATATTCTACATCCTATGATGTTTTCATTGAATTTGTTTTCTTCTCATCTTTAAAATTGCCTCTAAATTATATGTACTCTCACTTGATCAACCCACCTTAGGATGGCCTCTTAGAACATAATATAAATTTCAAAACATGCAATAGCACCAACTTTCTAAGCTTCTAGATCTAAAATCCATGGTCATGGGTCTCATTATAATAGGTCGTAATTTCTAAATATAATAAATTTTAATGAAAAAACATCAATCCTTAAACTCTTTAAACAAAAAAAATTAGAAACTACATTATGTTCTTAATTTCTAGGCTCTAGACTCATACAATCCCTACCCACTGCTCATAGGCTCACGCTCACATGCTCACATGCTAGCATCGTTGTTTGTTACTCCATTGTTCACCATTTTTTAGTCTAATAGTCACCATTGAAGCTTACTATTTGAAAATAGATTCTCTACTAAAAGGATCTTTGAGCAACCAATTTGCGCAATATTTGGGTCTAGTGGGCATCAAGATGCTCAATGATGAGAATCAGTGTGTCTTTTGAATTACAATAACCTTATTACATTCATTTTCATTTTTAGTACAATTTGAGTGTTAAAAATAAATTTTGTGAGTTGCAATGTGAAATAAGCTTTCATGACATTATTGGATTTCAAAATTTTTATGATTTTTGTCTTTTACATGAATAATAAAAGCTTCAAATTTACTTGTGTAATAATAGGACTCCTTACCCAAATCTTAAAAAAAACTTTATTTAAGAAATGTGCCTTAACCTTTAAAGGACCAATATGGGTTTTTTTTTTTGCTTCATAGCAATTTTGGGCAGGTACATGTAACTAGAGATTTTCATATTTTTGGCCCAAATTTTAATAGAAGGTGGGGAAAAAGAATATCTTTCATACGCATTAAATTTCATGACCTTTGGAAATAGAAATTAAAAGTTATGGTCTAATATGTTATTTTTTTGGAATTTTGTATACATGGAAAGCTTTGAATCATTCTATTTTGATCAATGAGCCAGAAGTTGTGAAGATTTTTTTGTTTGTGGGCAATTATGGATTTTCTATTCAAAAATAAACTTTGAAGTCTTTTATCTTACTCAATTTTTGGAAATAAAATAAAATCATAGGGTGTAGATTGTTTACAACAACATTGCAACCATTAGGATTGGCATTTTTCAATTCCATACCTCTCTTTTAATAATTTAGTATTTTGAATTATTCTCAACTATTGTCTACTTACTATTTTTTTCCTATATGTTGTACAATTCCAAATGATCTGAAATTTTCAAAGGAATGTGGCCAACTTGTCTAGGAAAAAGAATCTAAAGAAGCACTACCATTTTGGATATTTTTGCATA
This sequence comes from Pseudoscleropodium purum, assembly GCA_963969395.1. Taxonomy (NCBI): domain Eukaryota; kingdom Viridiplantae; phylum Streptophyta; class Bryopsida; order Hypnales; family Brachytheciaceae; genus Pseudoscleropodium; species Pseudoscleropodium purum. The sequence goes on from OZ017796.1 coordinate 24,412, forward strand.
GAAAAGTGAGCTTGTGAAGTGCAGCAACCTTGTTTTTTGTAAGGCCAAAAAAATGATTTTAGTGATTTTGAAAGCTTACAGCTTGCAATCCACAAAGTGAAAAGTTCTGAAATTTTTACCATATGTTCCCAAGTCAACATACTACATGATCCTACGGTTACATGTGCCAAAAAAAATTAAAAATTTGGTACTTGGACAAAAAATGGCCATATCTGAGAGTTTTCAGTGAAAACATAATATGGAACTTTACGGGTTGAAGTAGATTGGGGAGGAGCCCAACAAAACACATATTTTTCAAGACGCTGTCTTTGGGGAGAAATCTGAGTCAAACCAACTAACATATGTAGTTCTCTGCTATAATTCAGTTCTCACTGATACATTTCAGCTCTTTTGTATTCATAGTACGGAGTAGTTTTTTAGGTGAAATGATGTTTCTTCAATCAATGCTTTGGATTTTGAATCGATCGTCAAGTTTGAAAAATGAAGGTTTCCACTCATCTTTCACAGCCATCGATTGGTTCTGCTGGTTTGAGGAGACCAGCCTTTGGGTATGGGTTTCTCAGTTGAGCAGCGATAAACTACGGTGAGTTGTACCGTAGTACCTCTTCAATTTCGGCAAAAATTAACTTTTTTTTATAAAGATATCGTAATTTTATAAAATTATAATGATAATTGCCGAAAATCTTGAAATTTACAACGCTAATTGCCAAAATCAATGGAAATATTTGACTATCTATAGTTTAATAATCTTCCCCAAACCATAAAGAATTAAATGATTAGGTTGTTTTAAAAAAAGAAAATAACCAATGTTAGTTAGAAGGTATAATATAGAGTCCAATGATCATCAACCATGTATTCAACAAGGTCATCAATGATGAAGAGATTAGTTGATGGAAACGTCAAGGAATGTCATCATTGAAACTAAGTGGGAGTAGAAGGTGGAGAGGTTGTTTTTTATGATGAAGTTCATTCTCTCTCATGAACCCTCAAAGAATATGGGGTAACTTGGAGATGATAGCTTGACCTCTCATTGTCAAAATTAAAATAGTATTTGTGTTCAAAGTAGACTTTTAGATTTCATTTTTGTATAGTAAACTAACATTTTTCAAAAAAACTTTGATCTAGAAAAAGTTGAAAAATAAATCCAACTTTCATTTTCAAAGATTCTTTCGTGATTATGAGCCTTCAAAAAAAGTTATAGACAAAATTCAAAGGAGATGTTTGAAAATGTCAAAGAAAATGTTTTTTTCAACTCTTCCTTGAAATTTGTCCATAACTTTTGATTAGAGGATCAAAATCTCAAAAGGATTTATGGAGATGAAAGTTAGCTTCATTTTCCACAATAACTTAGTTCAAATTTTTTTGAAAAAAAATGTTCTATTATGCCTAAATGAAGTTTGAAATTCTACATTAAACACATTTTTTATGTTTGACTTCATTGTAAGTGGTTGAACTCCTACTAATCCTAACTATTTATGTATCCCACATGGGTTGTTTTACCTCTTATCGCACAATTTGTATAAAGATCTTGTCTTCAAACACTTCCCTCTTGTTAATGAATTGCTTATTAAAGCTACACATCGAATTCATTTTATTAATTTAGTATTTAGGATGATAAAATTTGCAATAATTAATTTTTTTACCAAAATTAAAAGGTCAAATTTTGTTAAATATTCGGCAAAGGGTGACAAAATTGAAGAGGTACTATGGTAACAATAATTGAAGAAGAGGTGCAACAAGTGCCATCCAATTCAATGCAATGTCATTACTTATGACTCTTTTGAGCTCATTATGTGACAAACTGTCACAATGAGCTCAAAACTTCTTTAATTAATTTTTTTCTTCTTATTTATCCCCCAATCCCCCAAAATATTTATATTTAAAATATTTTTAATTAATTTTTTTTTCAAAACCTCCCTCTTCTCCTCCCCCTCTTTGTAATTTTCAAAATTAGGTACTTTCACAATGAACATAGGATATTTGTTTCCCAAATATGTATCCCAATATGTACATGTAGTTAGTATCTATATCTAGATATCCATACCTGTATCAACTTATCTATATTTGTATCAAAGTGCGTATCCATATCTATATCTGTATCCATATCCAAGTGTTTTTTTTGAGATCAACGATTGTGAGGGGGTTTGTAATTTTTTTTAAAAAAAATCAACGACTCTTATTTTTTTAGGAAGGAGAGGGGGCTATTAATTAATGGCCAAACTTACTGATTCACTCTTTTCGATACATTGTGTCATTATTTAGTGTTATGAAAGGGAAGGATGGATTTAATACAATTAACTTTGAAGACTTCAAGGCATCGAACTTACCTCACCCAAGCTGCCATCAATACATGTATCTTTTTCACACTAAGATGTGAAACATAACGGACCTGAAAGTCAGGCTGTATCCATGTATCTTGTATGCCAACGTCGTGGAACCTGGGGAAGAATTGAAAGAGACAAGAGTGAAACCAATTAACTAGTCCCAATCTCTGCTGAAGATAGAGCATAGAATGTTGATTCAACAGAAGACTCCCGAAACCATTATTTTGCAATTTTCACAGCACTCATGTTGAGAAATCAGAAGGCTCTACCTCTCTTAAGGTGACTATACCATCATTTGGCCCCCTAAAATATAGAGTCGTTTCAACTTGAATTGGATTCACCTTTAAATTGGTTTTCAGTTCCTAATTCACATTTGACAATACAGAGCAACATTATCATGGATTTCACATCCTCTCAACAATCATAACTTGTGGCTTTATTTACTATCTTCCCATGTGTGGCAAATCTATGGCTTTTTTTACATGAGTCTTCAAATAGTAGGATTTTGGAAAAGGACTTAGTTAAAGGACTTAGAAACACTTTAAATGCTCTCCCTCGGGAATGGAAGAAATTTTTTTATCTGCATTCCAAGTTTCAATATAGGGTTCACCAAGAAATTTGAGCACAATTTAGGGTAAGGCAATTATCCCATGGAAACAAATTCAAACACTATTAAGGATTGTGGGTTTAGGTATCATTCAGTTGTTATTAGTGGATTCTAAAAATTTCATTCCTCAATATGTAGTATCTTATTTAAAAGTATGCAAACATCACTAATTTATTTTGTATTGTGTATTATAAATACATGGTTTTTAGTCATTGGGTTTTAAAGAAATATTTCATGTCAAAAGCACTTGCAAATTTCAAACAATACTTTTTAATTCACTTCATGAAGTATGTAAGAATTAATTAAACCACCTGATCCTAAATATAAGTTTAGGTTTAGGGTTCACCAACAAAATTTGAAATAGTTTCGTACATTCAAGTAATATTATTTAACCCCTAAATGTTTTGGACTATGTTTTCTACTAGATCTCTGGACAAGACTGCCATTTCTAGTGCAAGCACTACATTTTTGAGAATTTTTTTTTTAACATATGTAATTGTAGGAAAAAATGTTGATTTTATTCCATGAGATCCATTTAGTATATACATTAATTTCAAACAAGCTTTATGATTTCTTTTAATTACATCAACCAAGAGTGGTCATTTCAAAAATCAAACTTACATCAAAAAAATTACAAAAAGTATTAACTCTATACTATAATATCTATAAAATACAGTCAATTATTCCATATAAGTTTGATGATTTTTTAAAATTACATTAACTTAGAAGTGGTCCTTTCAAAAATCAAGTTCATATCAAAAATTTATTTTGAACTTGCGTGTGTATTATTCCTTACCAAAAAAAAACCCAAAATCTGAATTCTTTTCTATGTTATGTGTAAAGAATAATCATTAATTTCATATCAATTCCATGATTTTTTTAAATTACAAGAACTTTAAAGTTATCAATTCATAAATGAATTCAATCCCAGAAATGATTTAAAACTTGATTGTGGACTATTCTTTACCAAAAAAATATAAAAAATGTTGATTTTATTCTATGATATCCATAAAGTGTTGATTCTATTTTATATTGACATAGTTCTTTTTTTTGGCTACCTTAAATGACAAGATTAATCTTGTTGCACTGATTACACTTATTTAGGCATCGATCTCAGTGATTACAGGGCGTTCAAATCTAACTCCACACTCTTCTTCTGTTGGGCCTTCTTTGTGCCACTCTGCTTCTGTTGCTTTGGGACAAATTAACCCTTAATTCATGTTTGCTGAGAAGATACGGGCACTGTACTGTACATAAGCAGGAGATGAATACAATGTGCAAAAACTTTTGCCCAGTGTGTTGCAGAAGACCTCTTCTTTTTGTGAACAGAAAATTTGGAGAAAGGATAAAGTTCTGAAATTTTTAGGCCATTTGGAGGTGCCACAATACTTCAATCATTTTATGGTATAAATTCAGTAGTTGAAAAAGAAAAACAGTAGAGGTAGATCAAGTGTGGTGGCTTCAGTACTGGACCCTGTCGCTTTCTTACGAGCCTGTATGAGTGTCGTGCATGCCAGGCAGGGTGTGCCGTGCTCCAAGTGCGATGCTCATCCGGTTGGCCGGTCACTGGTAAAGTGCTGCAGCCTGTATGTTCAAGTGACCAACAAGCTTGCTCAAGAATGTTATGCCTGTTGTGACCCCCCCCTCCTGTCAAACAACTCGGAGGCAAATACAAATCAAAACTTGGCTCCTGGACAGACACTTCTAGTTGAGTGGTTGCAAGATCAAAACCTTGGGTTAGATTCCTTGAGGTTCTATCTATCATAAACAAATTATAGCTTACACTCTTGCTCAAGTTCCACATGTTCAATTCTTAAGCAGAAAGTCCTGGGAGTTTTATTATCTTTTCTTCTTGCTTAGCACAATTGTTGGGCTGCATCAGGGTTAACCATGCGCTAGACAAAGAGTTGTATAAAAAATCACATGGAGTACATATTCAGAATGATTGTGGAAGTTTCACATAGCAGAGTTACAACCATGGTTAACCACTTTGCTCATATAAACAGCTCAAGGCTTGCACACAAATGAGTACTTACAATCAACAGTGTCTCTTGCACTTTGCTACTCAAACGAGTTCACACAAGCCAAGCATCACAGCAATTGATCAAGTTCGCATCAACAACTTGACATGGATCCCAATCCTCTCTCTTAAAGATACCCTCAAGGAACAATCAAATATCTTTGATTACCATTTCACCATAACTGGTAAACTAGCAAAATAAGATTGGTAGCATTCTAAAGCTTCTGTTTGCAGCAACTAGTCTAAGCTTGATTCAGAACTAACGTTCCAATTGCAAACATGTTTTGACATTCTGCCAGGACTATTCTCGTGGACATCCTTTTCCAGCATCGTAGTGATCGAGCTTAGTGTCAGGGCCCTTGTATTTTCCTTTCCGATGAGGCATTCCTCGTGGAACCTCCTCTTCAGCTCCGTTTTGCCGAATCAATTCAAACCTGCATTCATTCATTCTAGGCAGAAATGTAGAAGTAACAATCCAAGAAAATGCCTCGTTCGTCCTTCTGCCAGTGGACGCACCTCAACTCCCATGAACCGGTTGAGCCTGTTCCATGCGGCACTGGCAAATATGTACCCCAAATCTAAGTTCTATACTTGACATCCTTGCACTGTACAGTACAATGCCCAATGCCCTGTATATGCCTACATACTCCTAAATCCCTGTTCTCCTAGGCAGGGATTCTCTATTTTGAGTCATAATTTAAAAAAAAAAAAAATTCTAAAAATTCTTTGTCACTTTACCCCCAATTTTCTAGTTTACTGTATTCCCAATTGTAGCGCACTACCATCTTAAAATCACAAGGGACACTAAACCGTAGGCCAATACTGGTTGTCACATGCAAAAGGGGTTAAGTTAACTTCACTTAATCCCTATACATCATGTAGAAAACAACAGAAGTAAGGAGTTTTTTTCGTTGGATCCATAAAATCCAAAATAATTTGAGAACTATTCTACCGTTGAAGTTTTCACGCTTGAGATTTGAAGTCAACTTACTCATGATTGCAAATTTGTCATTTATAAGAGAATTCATTGTATGAATTTTAAGATAACAATATTTGACGAACATAGTATTCTACAATTCCCAATTTCTTAGCGTCCAAAAAAAAGGTTGCTCTGATGCTCAAGGATTGAGGTAGTCTACTCCACCATTAAGCGACCATGCAAGAATTGATTACATATTGGAGGAAATTAAATTCTTTGAAACAATTTTAAGTAAATTTCTGTAGAAGAAATATGGAATGACATCGAATCCAAGTTGTTTCATATTTGTTTGGACCTTTATAGAATTAATTAAAAAGTTTTGAAGTTGAAACACAATGGTTACCAAAAGTGATCAACTCCTCAGATGTACATTGTTGATATACTAAAGAAAGCAAAATGTACATTTGTGTCATGATTGCTTTTAGGACATTGGTGCTTTCAAACAAAAATATTGTATCATTTATGCCCAAAAGGCATAATTATATTGTTAACTAGTCTAAACCTTTTCTACTAGCAAGAGCGATGATCCCTCCCTAGATGCTTAAGAGCAAATTCTGTTTAATTGAAAGAAGAAAGTGGATGTCTAGTTTGCAATTTGATTGTACAAACTTGAAAGTCTGCTCAAGTGGTTAAAAAATTACAAATTAGCCATCTACTATAAATCATCTACCACTATTGGATTTTTCCACAATTATTGGAATTACAATTAGGGTGCTACTATGTGAGTTCAAAATCATGAGCACATAAGCCTAAAAATCTTTACACCTATGTTACAGGTGTAAAGTATAGAAATCTTCCATAATTATAGGATACCTATGTTTTAATTGTAGAGTATGTACTTCACATACCATGATCAAGATTCATATGCTCAAGGTCCTATGCTCACATGCTATAAAAAAAATATGAACTTGGATTGTTAGATTCATATATACCTAAAAAGCTTTGACTTAGTTCATTTTTATTAATGAGATGAAAGTTATGGGAGTTTTAGTTTATAGGTATTTACAAAATTTATACTTTAGAATAAACTTTGAAGTCCTTGATTTTACTCAATTTTCAATATTTTGGAAAAAAAATGAAACCATTAGTTGAAGATTGTTTATTATAATATTACAACTATTTACATTGACATCTTTCAATTCCATAACTAATTTCTTCACAATTTGGTATTCTGAGTCATTTACTACTTCTTTCTACTTATTATTTTTTTAGGTACACGTATGAAATTTTTCACTTGTATTCCCAACTTATTTCTTTACCATATTATAAAGAGTGATGAGTTCTAATATCTACACATTTTTGTGTAAAAAATTTGAAAGATGAAATCTAACCATTTGAGAAAAGTTGAAAATACTTCTTTTTGAAATTCAAGCAACTTCATCTTGCAATTGATAAGGTTTTTTTTATTTTGAAATTTTAGGAAGGTATACTCTAATCAATAGTCCTAGTAGATGAGCATAGAAATACAAGCCTATAAGCCTTGAACACATGTGTAATAAATACCCAACAACCATTTGAAGGTGCTTATAGTATAAACATCTATAGTATAGATATTTATAACATAGGTACCATTAATCATGGAAGATTTCTACAATATAGACACCTATAATATAGGTATATACTCTTTTAGGCTTATTTGCTTATGATTCTAAACTCACATAATAGCAATCAAGGCTTTGGGTTTGAAGAATTTTTGGACCTAAAAACACCATCCATCTTTTAGAAGTGAATTCCAAATATGAATTCAAATTTTCCAAATTTTATCATACATAAGAAATCACAAATTCTTGCATTTTTCTTGATGTAATAATGTGGAGCAAAAGCTTGACATTCTCCCTCCCTTCCAAAAAGTACTTATAAAAATATTCTATAGGGATCCAAAATGATGCACTACACATAGTGAATTTTAGTTGTTTTATGGAATTCCTACATTATAGGAGATGCTAATGTTGGAGAATGCTATCACCTACTTGAAGGAGGTAGATTTGGATTGTTTAGACTATACAATAGCTCTTGTACAATAATTGCTTGTTATTGTCAAAATAGGAGAGTGGCTTAGTGGATGACTTCATTGCATCTAATAAAGATGGAAAAGAGACTATAACGTGAAAGACAAGATCAAAACATTACAAGAAGAATGGGGCTTCAAGAAGATTGCAAATTGGAGCAATATGACGATTGTCAAATGTTGGAATTTTTTTTCCAAAAATCAAAAATGAATTTAAAAAAAAATTATAATTCTTGTCCTTTTTAGTTGATGGCTTGCCTATATTTTAAAATTATATGAGTTTTCATGTTTTGCTTAACTCTGTTGGTTTTTGCATGAATATATCTTTTATGGTATTTATAACGTAGTATATATATTTTTGTCCAATATTTTTATAGATCCTATAAGTATGTTTGTATTTTCATAGATTGCTTGCTTTCCATTGCAAAAAGATTGTTGTAAGCACCCTCCTAGACTATTGAATGTAGACAATTAATGGTCAAGATTGATTCAATTGATATGCAATGTTGCAAGAAGCAATTGGGCATATGAAATGAAAGCAAGCATATTTCAGGCCCATGCTTGCTCAACTCGTATTGCTTAAAGGTAGTTGCAAGAAATACCTACCATTTTGGCTCTAAATGGCCTTAGTAGTAGAGTACTATGACTTTTGGAATAATAAATTTTTAATAAAATATGGATTGTTTGTATAGCATTCAAAATAATATATATGTGAAAATTCAATGCTAAAATATTTATTTCTAAAAATTATGCACAACAAAAGAAGCCTAGAAAAATGCAAGAAAACAAATATTTTTGAATTTGATTTTTAGAAAATAGTCAAAAAATTCAAAAAATTCAAAGAAAAAATCTGTTTCTTTTTGCTTGAAGATGCTCTTGTTCAACCATTTTTCATCTTTGGAAAATAAAAATTGTATTCTCTACATATATACCTAGGTAGAGCACTTTGAGCACATGTGGAAGGTGAACAATTTTCTATTTTTAGAAAATCTCTCATATATTTATGTAACATTGGTATAAATCCTTGTATCCCAATTTTGACTTTCAATTTCATATTTTTGTATGGAAAATAGTACTAAAATCCCTTAAAATGACCAAGGTAGACATCTAATTGGGGTAGTTTTAAAATAGTAAATAAATTTTAATAAATTTTAAAGAAGTACCAAATATGTAAAGCTATTATATGTACTTTCATAACAAATTTGATAGAAAAGAAACATACAGTGCAAAAGTTATGAGCTAGAAAACATATGTCTAAAAATAAAGGGACTAAAAATAGGACATTCATGTGTTTCTTGCAACTACCCTCAACTTGATTGGTAGTTCAATCTTTGTGTGAGGTGATTTACTACATACCCAACCATTGACTTTCTGGGTAATTTGACTATGATAGTTAGAAATTTGTTTAAATTTTTGTTACATGATTGGTATCTTTACTTACAGTTATAATACTTTTGCAGGCACGCATATCCTCAGTCACAACTACCTAGTGGCTATAGTTTATAGAATGGAATAGCTCTCTGCATTCATTTTGGTTGAGAGCCTATTTTTTCATGTTTTAAATTGGCACCCATAGAAGAATACATTTGAATTTTTTTTATTATTGGTCATGTATTGGGGTTCAATATCGCTTCATGATTTGCAATAAGTGATACATTCTCATAGAGCTTCTCTAAGATTTAAATTGGTTGTTTTTATGTGGTACAATCACCCTGTAGGTTTTGTTTAATCTATACGTATTTGATGAGTTGGTGACTGTGCAAATCATCCTTTTTGGTGCCCTCATGTTCAATTTGTTAGGTTATGATATTTTTTTAGTCCATACATGTTTGATGAGTGTCTTGTTTTGATACATTTAACACGAACACAAGTACAAAAGATGTTTTGGCTAATACTTTTTGGCAAATTGTCATCATTCAAACTTACCAATTCAAATTCATTTTCAACTAGCATGATTATGATTGGAAGGATCTATCTTTTGAGCACAAGTTTTAATGTAAGAAATTAAGGATTCTACAATTGAACCTACACTAAAGAAACAATACTTCAACCTCTAGCTACCTACAAGAAGAGATTCCACCATATAAGCATTCATTACAAATAGTCTACATTGTTGCATTTATAAAGTTTTTTTGAATGTTTCAGAGATAAAGAATATTAATGAAAAGAACATGAATCTTAAAAATTAGATCCAACTTTCTTTGATATATTATTTTGTAGGTGATTCTTTAGGGCCCACACATCTTGTTTAAAAATTAGTTTTATTTTATTTTATTTGTAGCAAGGGCACATGGATTCAAAGTACAATTTTCCCTTACAATAGAATCAACAATCACAAAAGTCTAAATTGACCTCACCAATTTTTTTGAAAGAATCCAACTAAATTACAATATTGATTAAAAAGAGTAATTTTAGACACTAGCCTAAAATAGAGCCTAAAGTAAATCATTCTTTGAAATAGCAAGATACATACATTACACCAATTCATAAAATGTAAAAGTCATGTTGTTTTTTAACCCCTAAGTGTCTAAGGCTTGTTTTGAGCTTCTTAGAAGCTGCTCTGAATTGAACAAAATGCCAATATTTTGATAATTTGTATCAATTTTTTAAAGTTGTAACTATACAAATTTAATCTAGACATGTTAAAGATCTCATAGGAAAAGAAAACACAACAACATCACTTATGGAGTGAAAGATTATAATGTTTGACTATGAGGGTGTTAAAATTGCAAAAGTAATGTGAAGTCTTTCAATCCTCTTTTCACAAGTCAAATCTTAAAAGTTGGTGACCAAAAAGATTTGAGGTTAAAAGGCCTAATAAGTATAACTCTAATCAATTTATGGCTTCTAAAAATGTATTGTATAATGTTTTTAAATGAATTCTCAATGTGATTTTTCTCCAAGATCTAGTGTATTTGAGGCTCATTTCAAAAAGCTCTTAACACTATAAAAAGTTAAGATTGCAATGGGTACCCTTGCACAAAATCTTGAATAAAAAATTCAATATCATTTAATTTCATGATCGAATTTTTGATGCTAAAACTAGATTTCAAGTAGAACTTTTCAAAAATATAAACTACTAAAATAGCAACTTCATAAGGTTTTATTTAACTTCATTTTCCTATACTAATTTTGCAAAGCAATAAACTTCATTTTCCTACACTAATTCATCAAGTTACATTGCCTTTTCTCTAGGATTTTACTACACATTTCTATAGGTAGGGGGCATGGTATGGATGAGGTGAGGAAAAGAGAGTGACATATAGAGTAAAATATAGAGTGACATATAGAGTAACTATCGCCTTCCTTGGAAGGGGTGGCGTTTAGCAATGCGTTGGGTGATGCTCCGTAGCTATAAGAATGTAAGTGTCAGTTGAATTTCTTCACAATTTGATTTCAGATTTTCTGAATTGGTGTTTTTCACATTCTGGTTTCTAAATTTTGCAAAAGCATGTCTCCGTTACCAATGGTGCATTGTTACTACTCTATGATACCTAAAAGGTTGTATGTAACTTATGAGGTGAAGTGTTGAAGCTGTCTGGGAACTCTATATGTTACTTGTAGTCGAGGTTATCATGGCTTGAATTCGTGTGCAAGAACTAACTTGTTTTTTTGTTTCTCCTCTTCTTAAAAACTCTTTGAGGAAAGAAGGTTCCTTCTCAAATCCTGCCTAGAAGTGTGCACCGCAGTAGTAGCGGCAAATCACTTCTTCAACATTTTGTAGTTCAATGCAATAGATGTTAGGTTCTATACTCTTGATGTCACATTCAATGTTATGGATGTCAAATTTGATGGAAGTAAAACTTGACACTATTTTAAATGAAGCAAGGTTGAGTCGGGAGATGGTGCACTAAAAGAAACCCATGTTTAAGTTGACGGATTTTTCTAAAGATCTAATATAACAAGCTGTGTTTTTATGTCAACAATTACGTCCACCATAACATGAAGATGTTACAGTGGATATAATTGTTCACTTAAAAACAAGGCTTGTTATATTAGATGTCTAGAAAAATTTGTCAACTTAGACATGCAAAAATCCAAAAAAACACAAGCTCCTAGTGGCAGAGATGCGGCAGCATGTGTATGACTCAATTGATGCCATTGACAAAGAAGTGAAATCCTTGAAGAAGAAATAGTGCATAGTTGTGTGTATTGTTGTCTGTACTGTTAGGTGTATAGTTGAGATGTATAATATTGTCTCTCAAACATTACTAAAATGTATTACATTGTCTCTTAGACATTACTGAGATGTATTACATTGACTTCACCATATTGAATTCATTTGAAAGAAGCTCCATAGAGGTAACATTGCAAGTTGCATGTAGGAAATGGGATAACAAGCCAGAAATAGAATATAAGGCCTTGAGCATAGATACAGTAATTTAAATTAGAGAGAGAGAATGGATGTCCTTGTTCTTTCCCAATATATATGGTAATTATTTTTGTGTAAAATTCGCTTGAGAAGTGTTTACACATAATGAGATTTTGTCAAAAATCATGTGTAATTTCATAGTTTTTGGTAAATTACTTGCAGTTTCAAGAAAACCATGAGGTGACTATAGCAAATCATTGAGACTTGAGTGTGACTATTAACAAAAATTGTGGACTAATTGTCGCATATCCTATGAATTTGCTATAGATTGCATGTTCTAGTATGCACTTCTCCACCTTGTAATTTATGACAGTGTGCAAGGGTTTTTCTTTTCCCAATTTTGCCTTAAACGTGAATTTGGGTAGTGTAGCAGGCCCATCATTTAGTAGATAGCCGATGCTTGTAAGGGATGGGATCCCGCTTTGTGTAAGTTGGTTAATGGATTGATGCCCGATTGTTTTGATTCTTCTACATTGTTGATTGACGATGAGTGCCTACTCATGTGACAATACCCTTAAAAAATGTATAAGTGGAATAAATTCCCTCTGTAGATTGTACATTGGGTATCACATGAGCAATACTCCATACATGCATTGTGAATCTCATATCTATTATCGAAGCATTAGAAAGAGTGAACTAAAATATGCTAACGGACTGATGGTACTTGTGGTGGCATTGTAGATTGAGGATGTAAAGCAATTCAAGCAATGGACAACAAGACACCTAGCCATCTTAAGAATTTTGAGACTCCATGGGTAGAGATGACCATTGACATGAAGGATCATGAGATTCTTCATCTTGCATTTGCATTCCACAATTGAATTTTGGGTGTAGGAAGAATTTGGTTGACTTCATTTTCTAAACCCCTAAATAGCCAAGGATCCTAAATTTGGCCTCATCATTGTTAGCAATTTTGAATAGGTCATATGGAGCCTTTTTTGTCCAATTTTATTAAGTTTTTTACTAACCTTGGCATCGTTCATCACTAATTTCAATAATATAAATTTGGCCCATGTTTAGAGTCTACTATTTTCACATTACAATCAATTGAATTGCTCATGTTGAGCATGAGTCTTTGGTCCTTGAGGGTCCAAAATGTCCATTTATTAGGAATATTTTTTTTTTGTACACCTCAATATTGATCTTTGTAGTGCAAGTAGAGGTGGCGTGTAGATAGACTACAAACATGCAAAGAATGCTTAGTGTAGTAGAACTTGTTTATGTAATGGAACTTGTTTGCTGATTGGAAAGTTGGCCTACAGTCATGGCCTATAGTCATTAGAGCAAACACATTGAACTTGGAGCACAACTTGAATCTAACTGGAATGCATCGCTTGAGGCCTACATTCAAAAGTATGCCAAAGAGGGTATAGAATTCAAACAACTTATTACCTTGGAATTGCCGAAGGACTGGACGAACTCTCTTCCTGTCACCCTGATTTCCATTTTTTACAATGCAATAACAAAGTAGTGTATTTGTTTGAATAACAGTATTGGAATCAGGCTCATCTTTTATTGTGTTGTGTGACTAATATGTGGACTATGTCTAGGAGAAGTTATATCTCTTAGTGACAACAAGTTGTTTATTTATACTCATGTGGCTTCTTGCTTGTAGGTGTATCAAAATGGCTTTGACCTAGGGTTAAAGAAGTAGCTAAGTAATAAAGCTCCATATGCATTAGAATGAGTTCTAATCACTAATTTAATATCATGATTTTCCATCAGAGAATTGCAAAATTGCTTAGAATTTCTCGGTCATTGTTATGTATACCTCAAGTGTATCAATTGTATTAGAAGATGCTAAGACCTTCATAGACTTATGAAGTGCCACTACAAGGCATATTTTACATTCCTAAGAACTTTTTATGACAAAAAAAACCATGCCAGAATTCAAATACAATTGCAAATTTCAAAAACCTTATCTCCAAATATTAGACAAAAATCATACTCAATAATTAGACACCTACAATTTCTCAACAAGGACTTGACAAAAAAAGTAAGAATTAAAAGCCAAAGGCATGAAGAAGTTGCCAATTGTGATAGACATGTTGCACATAAATAGGTCATGCACAGAGCTACACATCAATAGCAAGTAGCTATAAGTCAATGTCACACTATATATGAACTAAGGAGCTTAAACCAAAGACAAGAATATCAATATGAAACAAATGTGAACAAAAACATTTATAGAGAGTAGTTGAGGTATGAACACCACAAGCACGTATTGAAGGCATTGATTTTACTTACCTTTCAAAAAGTCAAGGAAGCAAGCCTTTGAAGTCTAAACTAACATGCCCAAGGCTCATTGACTTCTACAATATTGAAAGGACCAAAATATAAGTGTCAAGCTTTCCACTCCATTGTACTACAACCTCTATGATTGTATATGGTACTTAGTAAAAAAAATTCTTCATCAAGTCCTAGACTTCTCGCATGCTTCATTTCTTGGATTTACTAAGACTAATGAAAGAAATGATGATTTGAATGATAATTGAAACTACATTAAGTACAAGTCCTTACCATACATTGATTTAAGATGATAGCCAAATTTGGGCCCTTAGTGATTTGAGGAAGTACGTCATGAAGCACATTAAGGTGTGACGATATACAATGCATAGTTCAACTATATAAAAAACCTCCATTAGTATTTTCCTTGTGAGTAAAAGTGTCATAAAAAAATAGAACGATATTGCATAACTACGTCAAATAGGCATAAACGATGGCAATCTGCCATCCTCTTCAAATACTCATATGGATTGCTTTGGTCTGAATCATCAATAATACCCACCAACCATGCTTTTCTACATCTCAAAAACTATTGCATAAAAGTATTCATGTCTTAGACTCTATTGTACAACAAGTTCATGGTGTCTCGCGTCCTTAAAGATGATCATATGTAGATGAATAGGTCATAAGTGTAACCAATGTTCACTAGTAGGAGCTTGTGTTTTTTCTTATGTTTCAATGTGACAAGCACGTTCTGAAGAACATAAAGGTGATGATGTTGTTTTGGCAAAAGGAGGCTAAATTGAAGAGTACATATTAAAAAATGTGTTGATGTTATAGTTAGAATAAGGTGATGTTGTTTGTTGCAAGAATGTTGAAAGGAACATGATGGAGAACATAGTTGTATATTTTGAAATGTCCACAGAAACGCAGTGCTGCCACGTTGGCAGTGAGGTTTTTTTCTAATGCAAGTAATTTTGGAAAAAAAGAAAGTGGAGTTAGATTAAATGTTGCCTTGAAATGGAAAACAAAAGCAAAGAGCAGGTCTTTCCTATACATTTCATGAATACATGTATAGAAGGATGCTGAAGTTGCAGTTCTATAGCATTTCCATAATTAATGTATATATATAACAAATAGCTTAAAGAAGATTGAAGGAGTCTTGTAATATCACCAAGAGAAAACTTTGTTGAACTTGTCAAAAACTATGGGTTTTTTGGTGAAAATTGGGTTTTACCTAATAGAAACTTCGTTGCATTCAACAAAAAAAAGTGTGGAATTGGTTTTGTTGAGTTTTTCCTTCGTAATGCAGAATTTTGCGTTGAAATGTTTGAATACTAAATTTGACAAGGAAAATTCAAAATTTTGTATTGAAACACAAAATTATAAATTATAAAGGAAAAACTCAACAAAACCAATTCCATACTTTTTTATTGAGTAAAACGTAATTTTTGACAAGTTCAATCCAATTTTCTTTTAATGTATAGAGTATTTGAATGTAATTTTACTTTTGGACGTGAATTAGTGGCCACATTGAATACGTGAAAAGAAACTAGCTTTCTGTTCAAATTAAGCAAATTTGGTTGAGGAAAATGTTTTCAATGGATAATTTTTTAAAGTTTTATATCATTGAATTTGAGATGATTATTGTAATTGGTAGTTTAAGTGCTAAAGGGCCACTATCCCTCGGGGGAGACAAATGGAATCTTCGTTAAGTACCTTGGATTTTTTTTCTATGATTTGCAAACCTATTTTTTTAATAGTGATAATTTCATTATGTAAGGTGGAAATTTTTTTCCTTTTGGATTGGTGCTTAAGAACAAAAGTTATGCCCAAATAAGTTGAGAATAGGAGATAGGTGGTAGCTTTTTTATATTTTGAAATATAAATTTTTTTTTTGGTATAATGTTTTAGCTCACAAATTAAATTTTTGTGTATATGCAAAGCTTGCATTCATTTCATTTGGATTTTCTATGACAAAGTTTTGGTCCATCTAGCTTATTGGGCAATTAGAGTATGATTTTCAAAAGATAGATTGTAGGATGCATATGTGAATGCAATTTCTACAATTTTTTCCAATAATATTGTTTGATTTATCTCATGAACTAAAACAATCTCCCCATTGGGTTGATTGCATTTTAACCCTTAAAGGATGAAAGCCTGTTTATTGCTGAAAAATAATCTAAATTTCTATTTCTATAGCAAAAGGTAAAAGATTCTAAAAATTATTTTTTACCCACATGTAACCATAGGATCTTACACCTAACTAGTATGAAAATATGTGAAAAAAATTTCAGAGTTTGTGACCGCCCAGATTGCATGATATGAGCGTTTTAAGTAGAAAAAACAAGTTATTTAGTACATTGTGAGACAAGATTTTTTGGCTTCAAACATTTTTAAGTTTAATTTTTTGCACTACAGAGTTCTATGCTTTAAATCTTTATGGTATAATATAGAGTTGAGAGTTTAGGAAAAATCAAGAATATTAAAAAAAATTAATTTTTATTCTTTAAAAATTTGTTAAATAGAAATAAATAAGAGACAAAATGAAAATTCCAATTATTAATAGCTCAAGAATGGAATTAAGATGCACTAATTCCAATGGTGAGATTGTTCTAGCAAGCAAGGTAAACTATGTGAAAATTTTCTTTTTGAAAATTGCAAAAATTGCATTTAGAAATGAATCCTACGGGTTTGTTTTTTAAGAAAATGCTCTAATTGCTTAAAAAACAAGATTGTCTATAACTTTCACATAAAAAAATCCAAATGGAATGAACCAAAGCTATACATATCCACAAAAATATTATGTATAAGGGAATTTTTTTTAAAATTAAGAATTTAAATTTTAAATCTTTTTGCTGCCTCTTTTCTCCTATTATGAGATTATTTGGGCATAACTTTTTTCCCCACAAAGCTAATCCATTTTTATATCTTCAAAAGAAGTTTCAGAAAAGAAGGAAAAAAGTTGAGCTTCTAGGTACTTGCTGAAAATTCCATTTGTCTCTTTAAGGGATACTGGTCCTTCAGGGGTTAATTCCATTTTAGACATACTATTAATTTGGATTAAACTTCTACCTCATACCTACTTCTATTAAATAATGTTTAAATGCATAAAAATTTAATGTTTTTAAATTGATTTTTTTCTTCTAAGACTCTCAACTAAATTCTACACCATAAAGATTAATAACTCAAAACTTAGTACTACACAAAATTAAAGTTACAAATGTTCAAAGTCAAACAAGCTAATCCCACAATGTGTAGAGAACATTGTTTTTCCTATAGCAAACACAGATATTTTGCAGAATGAGTACTCGTGAATTCTGAAATTTTATCCACACATTCACATATTAATTAGGTGTGAGGTCTAACGATTGCATGTTGGGAAAAACAATTTTTTTTGGTCACATTTTAAAGTAAAAGAAAGCCTAAAGTACTCACTATTCTAATTAGTTATTTTTAAGAATGATGTCTTCTTAAAGTATTGCTTCAACATTGAACATTTGATTTTGATGATGAATGATTATGATTTTTCAATTCAACATTTTGTGCAAAGGTGTCTAGTGCAAATCTTCATATTCTATTGTTGAGGGTTCTTTTAAGTTAGCGTGATGTAAAATACATCTTGCAAGGAAAATCAAAATAGATATTTGATTTCACAAGATATATAATACATTTAAAGAAATTGAGAAAATTCTTAGAGTTTACAATTTTAGTTGGGACCAACGTTTTGGATTTGACCTAGGACAAAAAATATGATAGAAAGACTACAAATGACTTGCACACATTAGCAAGGGCTTCAGATAAGACTGCAAGTGAATTTCTATAAATTCTTAGGGGCTAAGATAAAATAGTGACTACATGTAAAAAAATAGCTAAAAGCAAACTACATAGCAATTTTTTTTCCAAAAAAGGACACTTGCATTGGCATTTGAGTAATACGGCACTCGAAGAGGATGAAATCAGGGTTGACAAGACGTCAGGATGCGGACGTTGTGTCCGTAGCGTCCGCTGACATTCGCGTCCCGGCGGACGCAGCGTCCGCCTGTCCCCCGTTCGCCTGTCCGCCCGATTACGGCCGTCCGATCGACGCGCGGACTGATCTGGTCCGCACGATCTGGGCGTCCACCTCAGGCCGTCCGCCCCATCCGTCCGCTTTCCGATGGCGGTCGGGACGCTGCGTCCGTGCGTCCGGACGTCCGGAAAACGGACGCTATTTTGGGGCGGACGTTCAAATTCGTCAACCCTGGATGAAGTGGCATGCTATATTAGCATGCTTTAATGCCATCTTAGAATTTTAACATTGTCATAGTAGACATCAGCTAAGATGTCCTATGTCACATATAGATGTTTTTTGTGATGTCAACTAAGACATCATTTATAATGTTTGAATGTTCTTTGCAAGATAACATCATGTTCATCATAATACTTAGATCTGAAATTCTATTTTTAATAATAAAAAATTACATTTTAGATGTCTTATGCAATTTGTCTTCTTTCCTATCACCCCTCTTGCATAAATAACTTACTTTCTCATATCAAAATACTTATAATAAGGCTTTTCAAGTCATTCAATATTATTGCCAATATGAACTATGTACAATGTATGGTGTATTTTGTATAATGTATGGCATATTGTGTATGATATATAGTGTATAGCATATTCTGTATAGTGTATAATATATGACATATTGTGTAGGGTGTATAATGTATTGTGTATGGTATATAGTGTATTGTATATGGCATACATCTAAGCTAACATCTAAATTAATGTTTCAAGAAACACCTCAAAAAGCATTTGGAGGTCAGTATTGATGTTCCTAAAAATAGTATTCAAATTCTTATGGACGTTTAAATTGATGTTACTAAAAACAATATGAAAATTTTCAAAAAACATGACGTCAACTACCACCTCATTTTCAGGTCAGATGAAAAAAATTCTATGTGGCATTGCTTCCTTGTGTGGCGCTTATGTAGCTGCTACATGGCACACTTTGGGCACTTTTTTAACCATGTTTGTTGTGACATTTCTCTAAAAACATGGCATATTTTTTTGAGATTTTCTTGTGTTTTTTCTACATCTATCATGATGGATTTTTTTGCACACTCACAATACACATGCCTAATGTTACACTAGACATCTACACACGTTACTATACATGTCTAAAAAAAGACACTTTCCTTCTAGTGATAAGTTGGCCAACAATTCCTTTGATTGCAAGGGAATGGTCTAGGGTTTTACTCTGCTTTGCTATTGCTCCAATTTTCGCTTGTTGTAGACCAATCAATTCATCTCAACAACAAGAAATCAACAAGCGGATGCGCAATGGAATTATCTACACATCACATGCGATTGTACAACACTAAAGGCATGAGGGTTTCTAGAAGAGTGGATTGCGAATGATGTCAAAAAGCTTTGTGGAAACTCAATACATAAACAAACACTTCCAAGTCAAATCTTCAAATAGGTTCAAATATCAATAGGGGTCGTGATATGTGAATTGGAGATATAGTGTTGGAATCAACAAAAAAGAAGTAGGCTTCCAAGCAAATTTGACAAAACCCTTGATAAAGTGTTGAAATGGTCAATATAGTGCTCAAATCAACAAAAATTTGTTGAAATTTTGTTGATTTGGACTTCAATTTCTAGTAGCATGGTCATGCTTGGCACCTTCGTTCGGAGCATTATAGGGCTTATCATTTGCCTTCTCTCATGATGGGTGTTTCCAATAATATTTTACCTTGCCAGTTAAACTTTTCTACTGTGGACATGATGCTTGCCCACCATGAGAGTAGAAATTCAACACACCATAAGCACATTAAGATCACTAGAATTCCTCCCTCAATCTATTTGTGTGAAGCAAGAAGGTCTAGATCTTGTCATAGATATATCTAGTGAATCAAAATGAAAATCCTCTAGTCAACTATGTTTGCAAGTAGCACTTCTTCATAGTGTTGTAGATAATGTCTTTCAATCAACTTTTATTTGGTATAGTACACCTTCTACTAATCCTGCTCTACCCACTTACTCTTGCCCATCAACTTATCCAAATTCTACAACCATTGTTTGTATTGTTGGCTGTCTTTGCAAGCTAGCATCTATTCATTGGTCTAAGAATGAAATTGCAATACAAGACTATAATTATATCGTCGATTAGAAGGTAAAGTACCTTCCTCCAAACTTTGATGGAAACGTGGTATTTGAGTTGCCTAAACTTTGTGCTTCATCTTCAACATCTGTTGCTATGAACCTCCATGGCATGGATAAATGTTATGATGGTCATGCATGGTGCCAAACTATAATATCTAATATTAGCAACCCAGACGGATTGAAGTTTTGAAAATCCTCTTGTGTTGGTCATCTAGTATATAATAACACAAATTGTGACTATTTTAAATTCTTGTCAAAGTGCAATGAGACTAGGTGGTGTGGTTATACTTCTATCCCATTCTAGGTTGGCAAACCACCTCCAAAGGATTCTTCTTTGCAAGATATGCAAAATTCCACCTCATTGTATTAATGTCTATGATGCTAGAATATATTATGTATTCAATGACATTACCATTATAACTAGAACATGCATTGATTTGGGAAACCATATGTATTCGATTGCTTCCAAAACATGTAGAAAGTCCGTAGACACTCTAATTAGGTTGATTGAAAGTGAGGTTTTTGAAACCCCTACCACTACTAACTCTACCATCGCTTTTGCAGCTAGTTAACAATTTCTAGACAACCACCTTATACACAATGAGGACAGGTCAAAGGAGATGTTGTAGGGGAAGTTGCTAGAAGATGTGATGGATAGGTTCCAAATACTAAATTCTTCCAACATTTGTAATACTATTTCTTCATTTTGTAGTATTGCCAAAGATGGGGTGATTGATAGCATTATGAATATGAAATATAATTTGAAGTTTCAATACATTCATGACAACGTTTTCCTAGGACAAGGAAAAGAAAAGGTCTATTTTTTTAAGATGTTGGTAGAAAGACTTGGTAGTGGAATAGACTTGGTCAAGCACATGCAACCCAAATGAAATTTGAAAAATGCATGGCTTATGTTTGACCACATCAAACGTATGAAAGATTGGACAACCATGGCTTGCCATGTGTATGACACTGGATGTAGGATGGTTATGACAATTGCTATTTGCAACATGCAATTTGAAGACATAGAAGTCCAATGCATCATGTGGGGATTATTGAATGATGTTGTAAGACGCAATGGTAGGGAAAGTGTAAATTTTAAGGGATTCATGGCAAATCATGCACAAGCAAATTGGAATGCTTTTTGTACCATATACGGCACAAGGAATCCAAAAATCGAAATGGTGAATTGTGAGTGAACATGTCTCTTGCACTAGAGTACTTTGTTGCACCATCATATCCAAAAGCTCATTAAACCAGTTATGCAATATCAATATAATCAATTGTGCAAGCAATACAAGGACTCAAATACTATAGAAGAAGTCGAAACACAATATCTGGCCATTCAATCTTTGTGGTTCTCATCCAAAGTAGCCTTGGAAGATGCTATGCATGAATTGGAATTGTAGCTTGCCTTTGGCACTTTTGTTATCGCCAATGGGGAGGCTTCATGCAAATGGTAACTTTCACCCTATTATTTCAATTTTTTGTTTTCATCTAATACTATTGTTAGTTAGATACCTTTTTTGTGTTATTTAAACAATTATTTTTCTTTCAAGATATAATTATTTCTCTCTTTTAGGGCAGAAAGGTGCCTTCACCACTTTCTGTGAGGATGAAAAATTGTCACATATTCAGTTATGAAGACCAAAGAGATTGTAAGATCAAATTAGACAAGACGTGAAGTACCTCTCGAGGCCAAGAGGTTCTTCTCAGGGCCGAAAAGAACCTTACCTTCTTTGAGAAAAGACTCCAAAATGTAGCGCTATACGAAGTTTGTGCATGTGGAAAATTGAGGATTTGCAGAGGAGTTGACGGTGCAAATGTTTAGGTGCATGATATTACAGTCTGTTTCGTTATATAACTTATGTTCCCAAAGGCTTGATGAGAGAACGGACCCTGTTTTACCGTATTAGAGGATGTGACATTAAAGAGGACCGAGTGCAATAACACCCGCGCAATATTCTGTTTCGATTGATGTTCGGGGGCCTAGATAAAACGAGCAGCGTCAAGGGTATCAGGCATTCGCGAGGAGAAGAACTACCGTTTCCGCAAAGGAGGGAGACCAGAGCAAGCGTCGAGCAGGAATGGACTTGGTGAGAGAGGTTGCAGACTCCTTGATTCCAAGCTCGCGAGCTTTTGCAGAGCTGAGGTGCTGCATGCTGCAGTCTGTTGCGGGTGTATGGCTGTTGTGGTGAATTGAGGATTCAAGGGGGGAGATTTCTCGTACTGTTGTGTTAGGATGACTGAATTTGGGCAGTAGTGCTGCAATGCCCGCTTGTGCAGAATTTCTAGTGGGATTCTGACTTGTTTCTCTGCTCTGGCAGTTGGTTTGTAGCTATTTTAATTTGAGCTCGTGGGAGTGTGATGGAAATTGTAGGACGGAGGTGAGATGCCAGCTGTTGTAGGAGAAACGTTGTATCGACCTTTCCTGCTCTTACTACAGGAGAGGAGAGTAGCGCCTGTTCCTTCGGAGCTTATGGAGCGCGAGTAATTAATTTGCTGATTGATGATATCTTGCTGCGCAGTTAGTGCAGTGCAATTCAAATAGCAGGTCCTCTAATTCATCCCGGGTTTTTTTGGCTTAGTAGCAGATATGGGAGTTTCACAGACGGCTAGTTTTTGACCGGATGGAGGATCGTGATGTGATCACGTGGACCGTGATGATCGGTGGACTTGCCGAACACGGATGTGGGCAAGAAGCATATGAAGTGTTTATGCAAATGAAAAGGGAAGGCCTCGAACCCGATGCAATCACGTTTGCGAGCATTCTGAATCCATGTTCAAGCGCAGGGGCTTCGGAGTGGATGAAGGAGGTTCACAGGCATGTCGTCGAAGCGGGACTTGAGTCAGATTTGCGTGTGGGCAATGCGCTTGTCCATATGTATGGAAAGTGTGGCAGTTTGGATGATGCTCGGCTAGTTTTTGATCGGCTAGAGGATCGTGACGTAATCACATGGAACGTGATGATTGGTGGACTTGCCGAACACGGATGTTGGAGTGAAGCATATGAACTATTTATGCAAATGCAAAGGGAAGGCCTCGAACCCGATGCAATCACGTTTGCGAGCATTCTGAATCCATGTTCAAGCGCAGGGGCTTTGGAGTGGGTGAAGGAGGTTCACAGGCATGTCGTCGAAGCGGGACTTGAGTCGGATTTGCGTGTGGGCAATGCGCTTGTCCACATGTATGGGAAGTGTGGCAGTTTGGATGATGCTCGGCTAGTTTTTGACCGGATGGAGGATCGTGACGTTATCACATGGACCGTGATGATTGGTGGACTTGCCGAACACGGATGTGGGCAAGAAGCATATGAAGTGTTTATGCAAATGAAAAGGGAAGGCCTCGAACCCGATGCATTCACGTTTGCGAGCATTCTGAATCCATGTTCAAGCGCAGGGGCTTCGGAGTGGGTGAAGGAGGTTCACAGGCATGTCGTCGAAGCGGGACTTGAGTCGGATTTGCGTGTGGGCAATGCTCTTGTCCACATGTATGGGAAGTGTGGCAGTTTGGATAATGCTCGGCTAGTTTTTGACCGGATGGAGGATCGTGACGTAATCACATGGACCGTCATGATTGGTGGACTTGCCGAACACGGATGTGGGCAAGAAGCCCTAGTAGTGTTCAAAAATATGATTGCAGACGGTGTGAAGCCTAATGTGATCTCCTTCGCTGCAGTGTTGTCGGCCTGTAGTCATGCTGGCCTTGTGGATGAGGGCCGTAGACTTTTTCTGGCTATGACACAAGATTATGGCATTGAACCCACTGTAGTGCTTTGGACCTGCATGGTGGATGTTCTTGGCCGGGCAGGGCATTTGGAGGAAGCAAAGCTCTTGATTCGCAACATGCCAGTGGAACCAGATGGGGCAACTTGGGGAGCCTTGCTTGGAGCTTGTAGAACGTACGGTAATGTGGATTTGGGCAAACTTGCCGCTAATGAGCGTCTCAAGTTGGAACCGATGGATGCTTCTGCATATGTGCTTCTCTCAAATATCTATGCTGCAGCTGGCAAGTGGGAGGAGGTGTTGTGGGTGCGCACTATGATGCATGAGAGAGGTATACGCAAGGAGCCAGGGCGTAGCTGGATTGAAGTTGATAACAGGGTCCATGACTTCGTCGTAGGGGATACTTCTCACCCAGAAGCAAAGGAGATCTATGCTGAGCTGAGGAGATTGAATGAGAAAATTAAAGCGGAAGGCTACATTCCTGATACCGGGCTAGTGTTGCGGAACATTGAGGAGGAGAAAGAACTTGCTCTTTGCTCCCATAGTGAGAAGTTGGCTATTACTTACGGACTCATGTGGACACCCTGTGGACAGCCAATTCGGGTGTTCAAGAACCTTCGAGTGTGTCTAGACTGCCATATAGCAACCAAGTTTATCTCAAAGGTGACTGAACGAGAGATTGTTGTGAGGGATGCCAATCGCTTTCACCACTTCCAAAATGGGGTGTGTTCTTGTGGTGATTTCTGGTGATGGGGTTGGCAATCCTGACCAATTGTAGCCTATGTTGTTGTTTGGAGGTCTTCATTGGAATTTGTCATCATTAGAGAATATGTTAATGCATTGATCATTGATTGAAAACTATTGCATTGGTTGGAAATGACACCACAAACATGTTCATAGAGGTTGTCTACTCCTACATTTTCTTCACCTATTGTTTATGTGAAAAACACATAATCAAGGCTAGCAAATTTAGCTTTAGAAATTATTGTAGCACTACCATTCACCTTACATCTTTCTATTGGTAACATGAAAACCCAAGGATTCTTTATTGAGAAGACTATTCATATGGAAATATCAATTGATTATTTTGAAGTCCTTCCTTCAAGAAAAAGACCATGCAAGCTTTTATTTTTTTTCCCAATGGTGAGTTCACTTTAGTTGCTTTAGCAATTGTGCTTATTTTGGTAACTTGATTTTTGATCTTGGTCTTGGCATCAATATTGGAAGTTAATCCCTACAAGACCAACAATATTTGTAATAAGTTGCCAAAAATTGTTATGTTTAAGTGCATTGAGAGAAAATACAATAGAAAAAGTTTATTTTTTGAAATTTACTTGTACAAAAGTATACTAAAAGGCTACTATAGGAATGTACAAAATTTCAGCCCATTTGATAGGGTAGATTGCAAGCTTATAGAAAAAAAGGATTTTTTTGGACCTTCTTTGATAGGGTCAAAAATCTTTAACTTCTCATGAAAGGAGATTTTTGCACTTCTCATAGTTTTTTTTACCATTGCCTATTATATCATGGTAGTTATATACATGCCAAATTGTAAAAACAAGTGAGTTTGTTTTCACCAATTGTTCAAAGTGACCCTTTTTGCCCAAGAAACTTCAAGCAACACAACTTTGAATTTGGGCACCTAATACAAAATGATATATGTATTTTGATGAAGTTTATGTGAGTCCACATTTTGTTTCAAAATCTCACAAACATCCATTCTAAAATGACTTCTGTGATACTAACCTTAATTTCATGTTGTTCCTTTGAAGGATAATGGATGTTTTAGGGATTAATGTTGAAGCTAGGTGATTCAAGCATGTGTGACGTATATTGTATCACTATAAATTCAAGATTAATAAATAGTTTTTCTTCTAAAATGTACTTTTATTGTAATTCAAGATTGTTTACATGCTACTATTTTTTCTACCATAATTTCTTGTTCTATATATTTATTGGTTTGAATGGTCTTTGTTGCCATAGGTGTTCTATTTACACTCTAGTTTTGAAGCCATTTGTTGAATAATTATGTGACTTTTAGGCTTTTCAATTATGATAAGTGATCCATTTTTAGGAATTATAATTAGTTTGCTACGTCAATCATTTATCCTATTAGTATGTGACACTAATTCACAAATGATAAACTATTCATAAAATACTTAAATTAGTTTACATTGAAATCTTTAGTGTATTCTATTAATTTTCATTGAATAAAATTAGTGCTTAAAAAATCTATAACCCCTATATTCTATCACTGTTGGGGTTGTATCTACAAAATTTATAACCATTAGTATTTTAGTTCTAAAGAATAAAAATAATGAATTGGTAAATCTATAATCTATTTATTCTTCAAAAGACACTAATATTGTGCCTTTTCTAATCGGATAAATTTATGTAGCTTAAACTAAAGCTAATAATATACTTGACCCTCTCAAATGATATTGTTTTAAAAGAGAAATCACTAAAAGAAATTCTTGTTTTTTTGACAACCTTGGATTTTTTGGAACAAATTTTTTTTGACATCTATGTCGACATTTAACTCTTTTTATGTTTTTTATGATGTTCATTGGATTTTATTTTTGACATAAAAGAACTAGATGTCAATATAGATGTAAAAAAAAATCTACCACAAAAAATCCAGACTTGTCACCTAAAACACAAGTTTCTTATGGTGAATGGGCTTCAAAATGAAGCCACATGTATTTACAACTTCACATGTGGAACTTGTTATTAATAAATCAAATATATACACAACGTGTCAAATTTTTAAAATAAATTGGGGATGTCCAATTACAAATTATGTCAATAGAGAGGGTTGAAATAATTGATTACTATTAAAGTTAGAATTTTCTAAACAAGAAATATTTGTAGATTCTTAGAACTTCAAACAACTAGAGTGTGTCATTACAGAATGTATAGGAGCATTTCTCACCACTTAAGTGAAAATTTAGTAGTTGACTAAATTATAACTTTAAGGTCTTGGAAATTTAAACAATTGTATCATTGTTTGTGTAGTGAAGAATCGTTTTGCTTGTGATGTATATTGAAGGGCTAATACTTGTTTTAAAATGTTTCCAATTTCAAATATCACTCTAAGGTTTCAAAATTGCCTATAACCAAGTTTGTTGTTAGTTGGTGCTAGGCTCTAATGCCGTCCCTCCACTAAATGTAGATACCCTTAACACCTAAAATCCCAAGTGTCCCCTTGGGAGACATTTTGGTTTTCAGGTAAGCTCATTCAATCTTAATATTCAACATGATTTTTTCAAATTTTTTGAGAGCTTGTAGTTTCTTACAAGCTTTGTGTGCATATAAATTTCATAGAATTTTGACTTATAATTTAGGAATTATGAGCATTTTTTCAAAAATTTCAGTTTGTTGGATAGTTGGGGCAAGGGAATCTGCCTTGACTATGGCAAAGCAAAAGTATTGGGTACAAGAGGATACCAAGGGGAGGGCAATGGATTCCATGATGAAGAGTTTTTAATTTTAGTTAGTTATAGTTCCGAATTGGAAGTTCTAGACAACTCAGAGCTCCCTATGATTAAAACATACCAGGAACATAGTGGGAACATATCGGGAACACACCTTGACCCTTTTTCTATACCATGCTCAAAGCCATATTCCATTCTTTATTCACATAGTACTTCTAAATTCTATAGGTAATAGATTTTTTGCTTTTGTTTTAATTTCTTTTTTGAATATTGTAAAGGCATACTATATCTTTCAATCTATAATGTGGATTTTTGAATTTCAGATTTATGTGGTGGAAAACTTGCTCAAAAAAATATGTGAAGCATTGTGAACTCTTGGACATTGTTGCATTGCAATATTTTTTTGGATGTGTTCCATATCATTTTTTGACTTGAAATTTTTTGGAGACATTCCAAATATGATCTAGAGTATGATAGATTTTTAAATTTAGTACCCATAGTGAAAAAAGTTTCCACAATCAATGGTCAAAGACAACTAAAATTGTCGGGCATAGTCAAAAAATGAAAAAAAAAAACTTTGACTTCAAATGCATTAGAAGATTTTTAGGGCCTTTGGATGCCTGGGAGTTATCACAGCCTACAAACACAGAAAATAGGTTCGGTGCAGCAGTTTGACGTGGCCAAGACCCTGCCATGTCATTGATAAAAGAATTTTAATTTTAATTTTGCATTTGGAGACTAATTTTATTTTATTTATTTATTTTTATGAATTTTTTTTTTGACAATAGGCCGTTCCCCTCACTGCAAGGAATAGCTACAGGAGAACAAGCCCGAAACAGGCTTCTAGACCCCCCAAAACTCTTCTAATGCTTATATCTTTCAATCTATGTCGTCAAATGTCACAAAAATTTTACCATTTCTTTTTCTATAAATCTAGAACAAGATCTAATGGTTAGATTTCCAATAAAAACATTTTGTTGAAAATTTTGATAAACGCAGCAATAGGGGCAATTTTGAGTGGATTTTGACAATAAAATGGTTTAGGTAATTTAGGAGTTAATTAAGTGACTTAGAGCATCCTTAGTCTAACTTATAATATGTTCCCAATAAAGTACACTTTTATCAGTTCTTCAATTTCAAGGGACCCAATCACAGTCTTTATATGTATACAAAAAATATTTAATGCACCAAATATAAGTCATCTTATTTAGAGTATTTGACAAGATCCTATTTCAAGTGTAATCATATAGAAGAATCCATCTAAATTTAATCTTAGAAGATGCCTTGAGGGATTAAAAACATTGAAGAAATTTGAAGAGTTGATTTGTTCAACAACACAAAAAGCTACTTTTTATCCATTTTGTTGAGTGTCAAATGGATTATTGGGCTACACTGAGATGCCCTTATTAGAAAAAATGCTCATAAATAAGCTCTAAAAGTAAAGATGCCTATTACCAAACTTTGTCTCAATTCTGCCCTTATATACTAACAAACTACATTTTGTATTCTAAAATGTGCATAGATGGTACATGAAGGCAAAATTGAAACTAGGTTGATGAAAGATATGGTATTTCTTATCATTGTTTTACTATTTCTCACCCCTAAGATTGCGACTGTTTATGGCTTTAACTCAATGTCCAGAGATGCCATATTTGTCTTGTTCCTCTTGCCGCTTGATAATCAATTGCGTTGTATTTTTTATCGTGTTTGTTTTTACTAGCTAAGGTAAACCAACCTATGATAGTCCAAATGCCAACCAACTCCTCACACGCAAAAAAATTCTATTGATGCACATTTTAAGAACTGGAATGTACACCATTAGTACAATTTTGCCTGTGATGGGTTGGCTCCCATTTGGATTGTCATAGTAGAGTTACTTTAGTAGCTTCGCATGGTGAATTCCAATGTTTTGTTAACTATATTTCGATGAGGCATAGCAATATATGCATATAGAAGTCCCAAATGCCATCAGGCATGTGGGCCTATTATGGGATATTGATGTTTGACCACAACTGCATGTATCGCGGATGTTGTTGAAGCTTGTAGTGGCGTAGTTTGGATTGCATCAAAGGAAATGGGTCTAGTTTCTAGGTATACAATGACCTTAAAAAGAGAGAAAGGGGTTGAATTTTTTGGGCTTTAATTGAATCCCCTAGCTTCTTGGCCTCAAGGTCTTTACATATGGGAGAATTGACCCCTACTATAATTTATTCTTTTGAGTAGTTAAAGATGGCCTTCAACCTAGATAGGGCTGAAATTTTATATAATTAGCCTCAAGAGGAATTGGCCCGGGTGTTATGGGTAAAGCAATCTTTAAGAAACCCTAAACCCTAAATTATTTGCACTACAAAGTTTTGAGGTTTAAATCTTCATGGTGGGGAATTGAATTGAGAGTTTAGAAAAAAAAATTCAAAAAAATGTAGTTTTCATTCTTAAAATCAATTATTAAATAAAAATAGGTACAAGATAGAAATAAAATCTAAACTATTAATATCTCTAAAATGGAATTAAAACACACTAATTCCAATGGTAAGATTAATTTAGCAAGAAAACTAAACCATGTGGAACTTTTTTTTATCATTATAAGAATTGCATTTGGAAATGAATCTTAAAAGTTATTTTTTTTAAAAGATGCTTTTCAAGAAGATGCTTGCCCCCAAAACAAAATTATCCATAACTTTCACATCACTTATTCAAATGAAATGAACCAAAGGTTTCCATGTAGAAAAAACTTAATCTATGAGAAAAAATTTATCCCCCCCCCAATTCTTTGAATTTTTTTTGGTTGCCCATTCTCCCATGGTTTGAGCTTATTTGGGCACAATTTTTATTCTTGGACATCGATTGAAAAAAAATTATATTTCAGCGAAGCTAATCAATTTTTCTTTATACAAAAAAATTTCAAAAATTCTTGACAAAATTTGAAATAGTAGATACCTACCCGAAATCAAATTTGTCCCCGGAAGGAATAATGGTTCTTTAAGGGTTAAGATACTTTAATTTTAGAGATGAGTATAAGCATATAAATTTATTCAATAAACATTTTTTTTGTTTTTGTGTGTGAATGGAGATCAAATTAGACTCAATTTTAGGAACTCATGGTGATAGATGATTAAATGTTGTTGGATTTAGAGTATTGCCGTGGGATTCCAAGAAGTGCAAGAGTTTAGTTATAAACAACTTAATTGAGTTTGATTTGAAGGGATGCTTCGGCCGGTATTGTAAGGTTGGGAGTTGCTTCTTCTCCCTCCCTTCTCCCTTCTATATGTCGTCATTGTGTGTTTGTGTGTGTGTCAAAGTTTTTCAATTGTATTGATGTTCAATGAACCATCTTTTGTAATATAAGCTTTAAGCGTATAATTGTAACTGTATGTAAGTCCCAACAATTGGGCAATTGTTGTATGTGTAATTAGGAAGAGATTGAAGTCTCAATGATTGGGCATATTTTGTTGTTGTATAGTATTTTGTGAAAGGAATTTATATATTTGTGTGCTTAAAGTTGTTGTTTTTGTGATCTAAATTTGATTTCATCATTGTAATTATTGAACTTGCTTTTAGCAGTGTGTGATTTCATTGCGGCTTAAAGCAATTGTTGAAAGGAAGTTAGTTTATAGCTTGAAGTAGTTAGTTGTGATGTTTACAACTTGGGTGGTTGAACCAATGTATGTCTTCTTAAGCGTGTAGTATTATTGTGTAAGGGTTGAATGCTTAAGCGATGTATGTTAGTCTTTTGATTTGAACTTATCAGTGAGTGATGTATGCTTAAGCAATTGTTAATATGTTTACTGTTGAGAGATAACTTTAAGTGTTTGTATTGAAATAGATTGATGGCTTGAAGCTGAGTAATGTTTGAGTGAGAAAATATACTTGAATTGTAAATTTCTTGTATAAAAATCCTAGTGATTGGGTGAGTATGAATTTGTATGTATATCTAGTGATTGGATGATTGCACTCTAAGTTATAGCTTGAAGCTATATTAGAAATTGGAAGATTGAATTTAATTGGATTAAGGAATATGTGAATGAGAATTGGCACAAATTACAGCCTTGTATTGGCAAATGCTTAAAAGCAATTAGATAGTCTTACAATACACTTTTTGAGTGAGTGTACAATGAAATTGTTTTAATAGAATGGCTTTAAGCAATTTATTATAGAATGCTATAAGCAAATATTGAGACACTAAAGTGTGATAAAGTTGTTTATACTAACTTGTGATTTGATAAATGATGAGTAACGCTTTAAGTGAATATTGTGAACCTACGCTTTAAGTGAATGCAACAAGGAGTTAAAGACTTGTTTGCTTAAAGCTATATGTTATATTTTCCCTCGCATAAGCATGCTTCTTGCTTGAACCAACATACTAGGATAAAATTGGGACATCATAATTGTATTGTGCATCCATGTGTGTTGGACGGAAACTAGTTATTAGAAAATTGAGTGATCCCAATTACTAAAAACAATGGGATATTTTAATGTTATTTCAATTTAAAATCGACATTGCATAATTAATTCTATTAATGAAAGTGACTCTAGTTGCAATACATTAGACTATTTGATCATTCCTTAGATATTAAACCTATATATTATAGTTCAGGGTGTTTTGTGAAGTAAGCAAAATACGAACTACAATGAGCTTCAACTAATTGAAGCCATGTATCCCTGAAAGTTCTATCTATCCACTCTATACTTTCATGTAGCTTGTAAGTGAATGAACTTTTGCTTACAAGCTACTATGTAGGAGGTTGATACCTAGGACAATTGACCCTCACCTAGTAGGATATTAGCCACTAAATTTTTTCTATAATCGTTCAAAGTTTCAACTTTTTTTTTACTTTCCGAGAAAGTGCCAGAATGGTGATCACTTAAAATTTGGTGAAGCATTGTATACCTACATTCATCCATCTTTTGAATCAAAAAACACTTTTCAATTAAATTCATGCACTTTTCATCCAAATCTGTGAACTTCATTCACATTTAACTAGAAGTGAAAAATTTCTAGTGAAAAAATATTACTTTTCTGTGGCAAAAAGTAGAATTTTTTTTGAAATGGTGCAATCTGCCCATGGTGCCAAAAGAAAAGGGCTGGTTGAAATCCGTTAAGTATTGGATGGAGGGTAAAGCAGCCTCAAATTGCTTATCAGGGTGGTAACGGGCGTGTCTACCTTGGGACCCCCCGATGAAGGTTCTTGCACTTTGAAATTTGGAACTACGTAAGCTTAACTTACTGAACTATACTGTAGCAGAACCCTGAACCCTAAAGTTCTGTCTTCTGAGGGGCATGGAAAGATCTGAGAGTTCATCAGAATCAGTGTCGGTGGAGCTAGTGATCGAGTATGGGAAAAGTGAGGGTCAAGTGAAAGGTTACGTTACGTTATCATTCTCCAATTTTGTTCCGTCCAAGAGTGAGCGCCCGCTCCGGGAGCAATTGAGTGGAATGGTCTTCCCCTCTCGAAACCCTAGAACTCTTTGCGACATTTATCGCTCGCAAGGCAAGTTCGTGTCTGCCCTGGATCGCAGACGCCCCGGTTTCCCACCCTTGCTCGTTTTGCAACTCTGCCGGGCGAATTCTATGCAAAGTGTTCATGCGTCCCTGTCCCTCCCCTTCTCTAGGCTTTCTCTGCCCCGTCTGCCCCTCTTGTTCAGATGAGCAGCCTGGTTGAAGTCCTCCGTTCCTGCCATTGCCATTGGGTGCGTCCGTGCCTCCCCCCTGATGCGGCAGCTTCCCCTCATGTCTCGAGCGACCGATCTTACCGCCTATAGCAGTTCGATTTCGTTACTCCAAGCAATTCTCATCTCCTCGTATTGTCTTTCTTGGCATGTCTGGATATTAAGCGCGACTGGATTGAAGCCGTGAGGTTTTTATCCATGTTCCCTTGGTATCCTCTAAATTTCCCTTCTCTGCAATGGTCTGTTTCAACCCTCTTGTCCACCCACATGGATGAGCCTACGATTTTCGTGCTGTGATTTTGGTCCTCACCTCCTTATCGTTCCAGCGATGGATTCGTCGGGTTTCAACACTGGAAGGGCTGTGGCAGTCCCATTGGTGCCACGTCAGAGAGTCGTCTTCGGCAAAGCAGCTGCGGCAGGAAAACCTGTAGTTGGAGCGGCTGGGGACAAGGCTGTTACTGGATTATTGCCTGGATCGGGATCTGGCTCTGGCAGGCAGACGTTTAAAGGTGCTAGGCCAGGTGCACAAGTTTCCAATGCGGACACTGAACAAAATGTGCACGACAGAAATCCCAGCCCTACTCGCATGCGGAAGTCAGCCTCGGTTTCTGCTCATCCTCCTGTTAAACAGAATCCGGGTGGAGCAATTTTCAGCGATGCCGAACTGCAAAGGTCAGTAAAATCTGCTCAGTTGAAGGTAGAGAGAATAGACAAGAGGACAAAATAATATATCACTCGTGTTGGGTTATGTTAATTTTGATGCCTGTTCTTTCATTTAGGTTTTGCACCGTGTTTTAACTGACTGGAATGAGTGGTACAGAGAAGCGAATGCAAAAGCTCAGAGACTTCTACGATTTTCGCAAGGTCAGGAAACTTCCGAATTAGCATCACAGCCGACTATTGGCCGTGTCTCAGGGAAGGCAGAACATCGATTTCCCCAGCGAGAATCTCGACAGCCGAGCCAAACCCTAAAGCCCTCAGTGGACAATTCGCAACTTGACACTATGGAAACGGAGGCCCTTGGGGAGGACTTCAGTGACACAGAAGCCATTGTCGGGACCTGCGATGACATGTGTTCAGGTAGTTTTTCCTTAATGGTTTCTAATTTTCACTTGGTTCTGCTTTCCTTATTCAAATGCGATTGGCCCAAGGCCTATTTTAAATTGGAATTGCGAGACTGAGCCTTTTTCTGAAACGTAATTTAGGGTGTCACTGGCTGCTCCGTGTGAGATAGGAGTCAAGCAAAATTGCAAAACAAAGTAGGACTAAAGAACTGACTGAAGGTGCTTAACGTGCGTGTTGTGAATGTTTTCAAAGAACTTGAACGACACGAACGCGAGAGAAAAGGTGACCTTGACAAATTTGAAAGAGTAGATGGTGACCGTAACCTGACCAGCGTTGACTTGGCAGTTAAGAAGGTACGTACGGTTTAACAGGGTATTGTTATCTGCATTGGCTTAGCTAGGCTATTGTCATATGCACCTGATCATTCAAGTCACTGGTGCTTATCTATTTCAAGCTCAAGTTCACTCCTGGACCTTCAAACCTGTTTGGAGCAAGCTGAAGTAAGTTTGAGTTCGGAGTTCCTGTATCTGAAATGCACGTTCTAGCTTTTGTCTGTCTTGCTAAGCATCTTTCCAAACATGTATGGCGATCCCATGTGATAGTATGAAGTTTGGTCATATGTGTTCTTGATTATCAGTGAGAGTCTGGAAAAGACTCAGCTGGCATTGCGTTAACAATGCCATTGAAGTTTGTTGCCCTAATAAGTTCTTGACCTCTGGCGATCCTGCAGTATACAAGGACTCCTTCTCGAGAACCTCACTTGATTCGTCCTCTTCCAGTTCTTCAAGTGACTATGAACTATCTCTTGTCGTTGATCAATCAAGTTTATGATGAACGACTCTTAAGGCTCCATAGTTTTTTATGGGATCGAATGAGAGCAGTGCGCATGGATTTACGAATGCAGCACATTTTCAATCGTGAAGCCATCACCATGCATGAGCAGATGGTGAACTTTTAACACCACGAGTATAGCTTGTCTTACCGAATTTCTTTGATAGCGATGGATTTTGCTGGGAGGTGGAGCTTTGCATGCATCTTGTCCGAAAATTGAAAATTCGCTGTTTAATCGATATTTTAAATTCCGTAGGGATTCTCTTGTGGATTGTTTAATTTTTGTATTAGTGCAAAATCTTGTTTTTATTAGATATCAACAATTTTGTTTGATGTTATTTTCTCAGATCCGTTTTCACATTCTTGCTATGCACGAGCTTTGCGAGTACAAGAAAGGGGAAGGTTTTAACGAAGGGTTCGATGCTCATCTAAATATTGAGCAGATGAATAAGGCCTCTGTAGATCTGTTTGAGATGTATGATGACCATCGAAAGAAAGGAATTCAAGTTGAAACAGAGGCGGAATTTAGAGGCTATTATGCTCTGTTGAAACTTGACAAACACCCAGGGTACTCTGTAAGTGAACCTGATCATACAGCTCAAGTGTCTGCCATAATTTATCCTTTTGTGGAGGCATTCTGGTTTTGGAAATAATATAAGTCAACACTATTCTGAATTTTCGTAGGTTGAACCTGCGGAGCTATCTTTGGATCTTGCAAAGATGACACCGGATATGCGGAATACTCCTCAAGTGTTGTTTGCTCGGGATGTTGCCAGGTCTGTCACCTTTGTGTCTCTTGCATTGCTAGATATTAATTTATAATAAATCCTCCTCTTTAGTTTGCACGTATTCGTTTGTTTGTTGGTGGTGCCACTCGAAGTAATCTTAGATTGCTGATGTGATGCTGTCCCTAACAGGCATATCTGTATGCAAAAATCGTCATTTTGGCTCTTGCGATTTTAAATGGGTCAAATTTTGGAGAACCGGTTAGGTCATTCCTCTATTCAGGTGTCTTGGAAGAATATGTTCAAATTTGCACATCTCCAGAAGATGTTCTTCAGGGATGTCTGGGTTTGCGATCCCCATCTTGTGCGAGGTGTTATTTTCTTATGGCTGTAGTTTGCCAATCCTATTGGTGTTCCTGGTAGCCAATATTGCAGGAAGGCATTTAAGAGAACTTGATCAATTTCCACCTGGAGTTTGGCAGTTTCTCAAAGCCTGCATCATCGTTGGAAGCAATTGAAGAATGCATATTTGGACTTTGCGGAAGAATACCTTATTGGGGTAGTCTTTGTTTGGGCACGACTTACAGTGTACGAGATGGAGGCAGCTCTTGTGCTCTATACTAATGCGCGTTTCCTTGACAGACATGATTATTTGATGGGTAGTTTTTCCGCTTGGGTGGGTGTGTAAACTGGATTTCTCAGGGCTTGCCGTGGGGGCAACTATATCTCATTTTTCCGTTTAGCGAGGAAGTCCACATACCTTCAAGCATGTCTAATGCATGCTCATTTTGCTAAGGTAATCTTTTATTTAAACTTCAACTATGAGAATAGAGGATGAGAATCCTTTTCAAATTTCTTCCTTTAAATTGATCTTGCTCTATGTTTGCTTCTTCATACCAATGTTAGTATCTTTTGGCATGTTTACAGCCGACAGGATTTGAGAACTTTTTCATATTTTCAAGGTGTGGAGCAAAGTTTTGTCTGTATTGCTGGTGAAAAGAGATTCTCTGCTCGTTGTGTATGACTCGAGAATTGTGTGTTGGGATTTCAGCTGTAGGTTGAAGTTCCTCCATGAATTAGAATAACCTGATTCGTAACCCAATAAAGTGGCTGTTAGATTCTGTATGTTTGCGGCGGAATCATAACATGAAATCTTGTGTCTTGTCGGTACTGATATGTGATATTTTTGATTATGTAGCTTCGAACTGAGGCTTTAGCAATACTTCATAGCGGTCTACAGAAGAACCAGGGTGTCCCAATCACACAAGTTGTGAAATGGCTCGGTATGGAGGTAATTGAATCAATTCTGCTCATTCCTCAATTCACGGCTTACACCGAGAGGCACCGCAAGAGATAGTGATTCACAAAAATCATATTAAGACTTCAATTTTACATGTCTGTTTCATGTTTAGTGTTGGACAATGCTCCTTGCGGTGGGCTGCTTGTGACCAGATTCTTTGTAGGGTTTTAGGGTTGTCGAGAACTGAGAATGAAAGAAAATATGTGTCGGGAAATCTCTTTAAGTTGTTTATGTGAATTGTTCTCTTTGGTAAACAGGGTGAAGACATTGAAACTCTGGTCGAGTATCACGGCTTCAGCTTGAAGACTTTTGAGAAATTGTATGCTATGAAGGACGGACCTTTACTCAATCGTGATGCAGAATACCAAGCCCGTCGGTCACGATTAGTAGAAACAAAACGTTCTTCAACTATTGTTGAGGATGTGGAAGGTAAGGGTCAGCAACAGGTCTTAGTTGATAGCTGGGCAGCTACTCCGATGACACCTGGTATGCAAGAAGAAGAGATGCCTGACTATGAAGAAGATGATCCTCTTTTCCCCGCAGAGGCGTCTCAAGCATCTCTTGCGCTGGGGCATTGGACAACTGCCCCAGGAAGATCTAGTCCGGGTACGAGTCAAGGAGTTGACGACATGCGTATTTCTCCTCCCTATAAGGCCACTTCTCCTACTAGAGAAGGCCAGACTACACTGTCTGCAACTTCTTTCAGTTCAAGGACGTCACCATTGTGGCCTACTCCTCACCAAAATCATCTGATTCCCAAATCTTCGACAGAGAACCCAAGTCCACAGAGGAGCCGGAAGCGGGAATCGTATCCCGGGCGTCTAACCCAAGACATTGACTTGAAGGAGGGAAATAAGAAACTTGTAACGGCAGGGGGGGCAATTGACGTAGAACCAGAGGAAGAAGAAGACGATGACGCACCTGAGCCCGGCCCAACTTTAGAGGAGATAAGGGCACAGAGAGTGCGCGAGTTGGAAGCTGAGAA
Source organism: Pseudoscleropodium purum (assembly GCA_963969395.1). Classification (NCBI taxonomy): domain Eukaryota; kingdom Viridiplantae; phylum Streptophyta; class Bryopsida; order Hypnales; family Brachytheciaceae; genus Pseudoscleropodium; species Pseudoscleropodium purum. The sequence goes on from OZ017796.1 coordinate 62,828, forward strand.
GGAAAAAGAGAGGGAGAAGGAAAGGGAACGGGAAAGGAGGAAACGAGCAACAGAAGAAGCTGAAGCTGCTGCTGCAAAGTGGGCAGCGAAACTAGCTGCAGATGCTGAATTGAAGTTGCAGAGGCAAGAAGAAGAAAGGCTGGCAGCGTATCGAGCGGAGGCCAGCGCTGGGAAGAAACGACTATGGCTGAGGTAATTTAGACTCTAGCTTGATTATGCCGACCTTAGGTTATTTACCTACATCCTGTCTATTGTTCCCCAGCTACCTTACTCGCCCTCTTTCACCTCTTAGATTTTGTGCAGTTTGAAAGGAATTTGTTCCAACAATACCTTCACTAATGGTGCATCTCCTTGCCATGAAGTTGTTTGATTTTTGTTTTTGATGTACACTTGCGTTGCTGGTTTTCAAAGAGTACAAGAAACTGATGCATGCTGGTTTCTGTCAATTCAGACGATGGAGACGCAGGGCTGCATTCATGGCAGAGGAAAAGCTTCGGCGTAGAATAAGGGCAGAGGCTGCCTTGGGTTCTCTCTCTGTTGGACCTCCTCTAGCTGTCGCTAAATCTGACGAAGATGGGGTGAGTTGTACTTTCGCTTACCGTCCTTCTAATTGAGTTCAGGAGGAAAGATTTTACAATGGATGGGTTCATATTGGACATTCAAAAAGCTGTAGTTCCGAGTATAAGAACAGTGCTATTTATTTATTTTGGCTTTTGTCGCTTGGTATTGGCAGGCACTCAGAACACTAACGATCAATGGATCTGCACGAATGACTATTGACCAAGTTGCGAGGGTGCGTTCAGAGAAAATTCGTGAGATGTGGAAGCCTTTAGATATCGCATCTTTAGTTCTTCCATTATTTGAGCACAAGTTTCCTTCCACGAAGTTCATCACGTTCAAATTACTTCTGTCAGTGGGCGGTACAGATCCCTCAAACATGGCTGGGCAGTGGTTATCCAACAAATTGTCAAGAAGACAGCTTGTAATCCCAGAAGTTCACGCAGATGGCCGTACTCCAGGGTTATGGTTTGAAGCCATGAATGTTGATGACAGCAAGACATCATATCAAGACACTGCATTGCACGGAGCAAGTGGTCTTGTGTTCCTTGTACGTATGGGACATTCAGTTATCGAGGAACGACTTCGGTTACACTCGTTAGTAGAAACTTTACCTGTTGGAGTGCGTCTACCTTTACTCCTGCTCTACTCACCTAAGGAACGTAATATTGAAGCGGAAACAGAGAAATTGAAGACCTCTCTGGGGTTGTATGACTTTGAAGGTCTTCGAATAGGTTGGCAGAATGTGTCGCCTGTGTCATCAAGCAATGATGGAGGTTTATATAGTGATGGATTCCTTTGCGGAGGGTTAGTATGGCTAGCTAACAGCACTCCTTCGCAGCCCAATTTACGGCCTATACACATCCGTGAGTTAGTCTCAAGCAACTTAGATGGACATTGTAAAATTCTTATGGCAAGTTCCTCCTCAAAAGTGACTCCGGAGCGGTGCATAAGTATTTTCAACCGCTCATTAAGGTCAGCTGCTATGGAGATTCGGAAAGCTGTTGGTGCCGCACCACCTCACTGGCCACCTGAAGAGGCCGCATCCGAAGTCAGTGGTGTACTACCTGGTATTTTACCCCAGCAAGGGTGGAATGAACCTTATCTGTTGGATCCAATTCATCACGTTTTGCATATAGCTGAGCTGCCCAAATTTCCTAGGATTGAGCAAGTTAAGCCAGGCTCTCCAACAAGTGCGTGGGAGAACGTGCGGTATCAGAAGGTAGTATTATATTTTCTGCAGTTCTTTTACACTTGCCAAATAATTATATACGTATTATACTATCCGACTTTAGTATCAATTTCACTCGCTAAGCTCTGCTCAATTATCACAGTAAATTTTACCATTTCGCCATTATTCATGTTATAGGTTGCTGATGTTTCTCATGTTCTGAATTTCAGGCAGCAGTAGAGAGGGCTATGCAGAAGTACTTGGCTCGTATTGATGGAATAAACGAAGACGATCCGGTCCTTATTCGTCAAGCACAGACAATGGTACAAAGGAACAGCAGCCTGGAGTGGACTGAGTCGGGACGTGTGCTGGTTACTCGGTGGGCAAACATTTTCCAAGCCATCTATCAAACTCGGTTACTACTGCTGAACAGTGAGCCTCCCCCATTTGTCTACGTCGTATCAAGAGATGAGGAGGAGACAGTGCGACCACTGGAACTCGATGAAGTAGAACAGCAGGTTCCATTTGCAAGTGAAATTGCTGCTGGAACTCCGTTCGGAAGGACAAGACACGTCAATCTCATGTTTGACGATACAGAAGAACGAGAAGCAAAGACGACTCTGCAAGAGAAGTTGTCTTTAGCGAAGTCTTACACCGACCGGTTCAGTTGTGGAGATTTCCAGAGCAGAACTCCGTTGAAACAGCAGACAAACCCAGGGGAGATGGAGGACACGTTGCAATTTTCAATTCAAGCAAATACTTGGTCAATCTTTTCACCGTCATTGGAGTCATGGCAACGAGGTCAGCCCGTGTCCTTGAAGAAGAGGCGATTATCGCTTTCTCCTGAAAGTGTCATCCAGTCCCTTCCCAGGAACTTAAGTACTTCCTTGGCATCAGTTTTCTCGACAGAGAGCTCCAGTGTTACTGAGTTACAACCGCCCGGGTCTGACGGTTTTCCACTTCTTGAAAATGGGAAAGACCATGACGTCATTGGAACATTTGAAATTCCTCGCTTACCAGAGGAAATACTTCTAGACAACATCGTCATGAAGCTGAGCCTTGATGCGGACCGTTCGCTACGTCGCGCCAGCTCGGATATGTGCTTCGCTGATACCCAGGTTGCAGCAGACTTAAGTTCTGAAGGAGTGATCAATGAGAGAAGTTATTTTCGCTCTGATAGCAATTTACCTTATGACGGGACTGTACATTGTGGAGTTAGTGAGCGTATTGAGTCACGTGCATTGACCAATTGCAGTGACATGGGAAGCATTGATGATATGTTAGAAAGGTGCTGGAGGGCTCAGAAGAGCATTGATCGCAAACTTGAAGATACTTTCGGCATTGATTATGATAGTTTGCAGAGTCATCTGTGATATCTGAGGTTGAACCAATCTCCTAGAACCCAATTTCCGCTAGGCGCCTACAGTTCCTGACGGCGGTTTTGAAACCAGGTCTGATGAGATGGCAACTCGGGCAACTCGGCAGAATATTTAGTATCTTTTTAGGTTCAAATGATAAATCTCCCATCTGCAAAATGTGTGAATTGGAACTTAGATTTAGATCTGGACAGGAGCGGTCCTTAACTTAGTAGAGAAGAACTCTGCCCTCTTTTCAGGCCGGCTGTGAACCAAGGGACTCTACCTGCGAGGTTCAGAACTTCTATCCTGTTCATGTATACTATTGTAATATATCGCACTGGCCGTTTTCTTTGTGCATTTTTCCTCAAGAAAAGAATGTCCGTGGCTCTCTATCTGGGCATGGTTAAAACTGGTGATCTTCCTCTCTGCAGACCTTTATGGGTCTGAACCATACGGGTATTTGAAAGTTGGTAACCGCAACTCATATTGAGACTCATGTTCTTGAGTTCAGTACATAGGTTGAATGTAAGTTTTGAATCTGCAATTAGGTGAACCGATGAGTGAAACCTGAGGCCATCATTGTTAGGAGAAAGAAAATGGTCTTAAACTCGAGATCATAGAGAAGTTCTGATGAAAACAGAAATGTAACAATGGTCTTATCGTGTGGTACGAAGGATACTACTGTTTGAGTTGGATTTGATTTTAGATTTTGTGTAGAGTAATTGAGTTAGAAGTTTGCCCGAACTTAGCATTGGCTTTATTTCTTGTTTGGTGTCGATTTTGACATGGATTAAATGACTAATGAATACAAATAAAAATAAGATCTATCTTTGTATGACACTTAATGGACGGCGTCACAAGTGTTGTAGTGGTTCAACTTGAATGTGCATTCATATGTAAGAACATTAAGTGATTTCCTAAATTCTCATTTTCATGATATTTAATAATCATGTAGAGTTGCATATATCTATTGCCACAAGCAATCATGGAGCTAATTTGCTTATTTGGGTTTGGAAATTTTCCCAAATTTATCAAATATGGAATTCATCAAATACTAACCACCAAGTGTAGCTATAATCACACTTGCATAAAGACCCACAATTGCCCTTATCTATGGTTGATTCAATATGAGGTTGTCCTAAGACTACAAGAGTTTCCCTAGAACTCCCTAGAGCAAACTAGTAATCTTTCCATATGCGCCCTTTCCCTTTCTTGTATATATACTTCTATTGAAGGAAAAAATGGATACTATAGTAGTTGTTCTAAAATTGGTAACAACCAAAGGTTAAGATAGTAGCACCTATAACCGTCTCTGTACCCATAACCGTTTTCTCTTAAATCTTTGAAAATCATTAAAACTGCACAAATATATATAAAGATGTACTACATCTAAATATTAAATCCTAGTGTTGATATTATTGTATTAGGTGCATTTATAGTCGTTTCTTAAAAAATTCACAATTTATATTTATAGTGTCTAAATAATACATTCAAAATAGGCAAAGGAATTATTTTTTTTCTTACTAATAGGGTCCAATTTTGTTTGGATGTCTATTAATAGAAATCATAATCAAAGCTCTTAAATTCATAGATATGGATGCTACTACCTTTATTTCTTGCTTGCATGTTGCTCAAAGGTTTCAATTTTTGGTCCACTGGAGGTTATTTTTAACCCCATCTTGCATTAACTCGTAAAGGATAGAATCTTTTTCAAAGACACTGTCAAAAACTTTAGGTTTTTTGGATGTTATTCAAAAATGAAAATTGAATCTTTTTTTTTAAACTTCAACTTTGGAAAATAGAAGTAGAAGTATATTGTTTGAGTGTAGAAAAAATTCAGCCTCTTTGACTATGTGGATTGAAAGATTATAATATTTGAAGTGAGAAAAATAACTTTTTTTTTATTCTTGCAAAATAGGGTTAGTAGACTTGAGGCCTTCATGGAGTAAATGTTTTGCTATAATTACGTAAAAATAAGAATTTTGACCATTCAAAAACATATGATGATATTTTTACTTATGAAAATTTTAGAATGAATTAAGATGCTTAGCTTACAATAAATCACTTTGCAATGCAAGGAAGTTAAGGGAATTGGCAATACACTTGTCATTCAAGCTCCACCCCCTCCCAAATTGCAAGTAAATAGAGAGTAGTTTGTCAAGTATTACAAGTTCGTAATGTTGTAATACTTTAGAGCTCAAAATGCTATTACCAAGAATCTTTTGATGGTGATTGATGGATGTAGGATGTTGCATTAGAATAAGGCTATTAATATAATGTCTTCGGAGACATCATTCTAGGAACATTACAACATTGAAGAATTGATGAAGCAACCATGTGGTTCACCCTCAAGAAACAAAATATTTATACCTATTGTACCTAAAATATTTTGTTTTCATTGTTTTCAAGGAAACAAAATTATTTATACATTCTAAATTTTGAAAGGTATTATGGAATTGTATAACTTCATCTTGTAAAATGAGCTACATGCAGTAGACTAAGTAGGCCGAATTGCAAAAAATTCCTAGCAATGCATAATTGCTTACTATGATTGAGATTAAATCATATATGAATTCTAATAATATCTAGAAGAAATATAATATTTTAGGTATTGAAAATTTATTTCATTTAGACGTGATTACCAAAAGTTATCTTGGATATTATCATAATTAAAATATATTATTATTAATAGTATAGAAATTGTATAATATGAATGGTGTATGACATGATTATTTGAATGCCCTTATGAATACTCTACAAATGGATACAAATTGTGAGTAAAACCTACTTGGCATGTAGAAAAACAACAATCACCAAGAGTCCCAGACCATCCTTGTAAATAGAAATAAAATTAAAGTACACCTTCGAAATAATTCCACAATGAAATTGCAATTAACCCCTAAATGATTTGACTAAATTTTCACCGAAACCTCTTCCAAACTACCATTTCTAGTACATGTACTAAATTTTTTTTTGAAAATTTTGGACACATGTAACCATAGGGATTTTGTAATAATTCAGTTTGAGAACGTGAAGAAAAAATTTCAAAAATTTATACCATGTAGATTGCAAGATGTTAGCAATGTTTGAAGTGACAAATTTTTTTTTTTTGGCCCTACAAAAATCCAAGCAGTTGCACTTTAGAAGGTCACATTTGTATGAAAAAATGTCCAAAATAGTACTCACCCTTTGACTTCATTTTTCAAGTCAAGTTGGTTACATGCTTGAAAAATTTGAAATCATTTGAAATCATATAGGAAAAAAATAGTAAGTAGAAAAGAATAGAGAATGATTCAAAATACTAAATTGTTAACAATTTATTTATGGGATTGAAAAATGTCAAACCCAATGGTGGTAATGTTGTAATAAACAATCTACACCCATCATGTTTATTTTTTTTCAAAATATTGAAAATTGAGTTAAATAAAGGACTTCAAAGTTTGTCATAGAATAGAGATTCAATAACAACCCGCGAACTTCCACAAACTAAAATTCTTCATAACTTTTGACTCATTGATCAAAATGAAATGATTCAAAGCTCTCCAAGTATATTTAATCTAGGGAACCAATTTCAAATTTTAATTTCTTAAAAAAATGAGTTTTAAAGAAGTTTTTTTTTGTTGCCCAGGTTGCCCATCGAGTAGTGAAAAGTACATATCATATAATAACTTTTTAATCATGTAGTCAAAAGTTATGAAAATTGTTGGGCCTTAAAGCTACTCATTGGGCACATGTTGTGTTAAAATTTCAAAGAAAAGAAATAAAAACTTCATTTGTAGTGAGCTGCCTAAAATTTCTATGTTGCCAAAAAATGCAATTGGAGCGTTTAATATATACTTGGGGTATGGTAAAAGAACAATCACCAAGATCATTTACAAAAGAAAAATATAATCAAAGTACACAAGAATAAATCCAAGTACATCCCAAATTATATTGTGAATAAACCTACTTCAATTAGCAATTGCTAAATTATAACAATTCTCACAAAGACCATCTAATGGAATTAAATTGAAATGAATGCACTTGCAATAAATGTATTGTAGATAAAAGAGACAACAAGTATTGGATGCAATTCATGGTGACATGACCATCCATCAAATATTACTTCAACTGCAATTTTGTATTATAACATTAAAATTAAAATAGAAAATAGAAAAAGGATCTCATACTTGGATGTTTAATGGCTATCATGTAATATGGCATATAGTGTTAAGCCCTATCAAATGGATGTATTGTCGTCAATTACATAAGTTGATGTAGTCTATGTTGAATTTAATTCCTAAAGAACCAAGGCCTTTTTTTCACTAGAAACACTCAATTTAATTGCCATTTCTATAGTAAAGAGTAAAAAATCAATTTTTTTTGTACATCTAACCAAAGGATTGAACATCCAACTAGTATGAAAATGTGAAGAAATCAATAAATTAAAAAAATTTAATTGCACAGATTGCAAGATATCTACGTTTAAAGTGATGAAAATAAGATTTTTTGCACATTACAAGGCTAGATTATTTGACTTTGAACATTTTAAACCTAAATTTTTTTCCAATATAAAGTCTTGAAGTTTAAATATTTATGGTGGGGAATTGAATTTAGAGTCTAGAAAAAAAAAATATTCAAAAAACTTAACTTTTATTCTTAAAAAAATTGTTAAGTTACTTAAGGTAAACCTACCTATGATAGGCAAAATAATTGATTTGTCTTGTTGCCATTACCAAAAAAATTCAGATTTTTTCATACAAAGATAAATGAAAAAAATGAAGGAAGCAACTGGAATTTTATTTTTTGGACAAAGTATGAATTTTTTATAAGTTTTTGAAGTATGCTATTCAGTTGGCCCAAATGAGTTTGTAGACTGCCCCAAATTAGCATAAAAGTGTTTCCATGATGGTCATCTTACCACCTAAATCAACCTCAACATTTTCTTACATAGCTACAAGGTTTCTTATCATGGACATGACATTGAAGGAGTAAAAAAATAACTCTTTACTACCAATTTACACTAAAAAAGTATAAAAGTCCTATGACAATCACTAATAACTCCATGACAGGGTTGATGAATCTCTACGTCCGCCCGAAAAAGGCGTCTGTAACCCAGACGTCCGGACATCCGTCCTCATGGACGCTAGCGGACATAGTGTCCTTCCCGTCGTCGGAAGGCAGACGGGCGGGGCGGATGGCCCGAGGGGGACGCCCAGATCATGCGGACCAAATTAGTCTGCGTGTCGATCGGACGGCCGTACCGGGGCGGACGGGGCAAACGGGGGGACAGGTGGACGGGATGGACAGCGTCCGCAAATGTCAGCGGACGCTACGGACACAGCGTCCGCGTCCAAACGTCCTGTCAACCCTGCTCCATGACCATCTCCCAAGGCTTTGATGATGGCCATAAAACAATTTAATGTAGTCCTAATCTCAATTATTAGGAAATTTTTTTCATTAATTGATATTAGATTGTAATGGATAGTTCCCTGGGTGCCTAGCATGGGAGATTTGTTTGTCATAGGGAAGTTTACCTTAATTAGAAGTAGGTATTAGACAGAACAAAAACCAAAATTATTAATATCTCTAAGATGGAATTAAAATGTACTAATTCCTATAGTGAGATTGTTAAATGTTATAGCAAGAAAACTAAACCTTTTGGAACTATTTTTTTTGAAAAATTGTAAAAAATTGCATTTAGAAATGAATCCTCAAGTCATTTTTTTAGGAAGATGTTGTAATTATTACTCAAAAAACAAGACTATCCTTGACTTTCACATCTTTTATCTAAATGAAATGAATCAAAGCTTTCCATATAGACAAAAATATAATATAAAAGAAAAACAATTTGCTATATGGTCTCTTCTTTTTTGAGCTTATTTAGGCATAATTTTTGTTCCCAAGTACCACTTGAAAAAAACCCTATATTCCCACAAAGCTAATCAATTTTTCTATCTACAAGAAAAGTTTCAAAAAATCATGACAAAAATTAAGACCTACCCAAAATCCAATTTGTCCCTCGAAGGGACAATGGTCCTTGAGGGGTTAAAGAGTTTTTATTTATTATTATCATAATTCCTGTTATTAAAATTAAAACTGGCTGGTTAAAACTTTGATTTTGATTGTAATTTCTTCTCCTGTTTCGATTATTGTTATATCCACACTGTTTATTACTACCAGGGTAATAATTGGAATTATGAACTTGATAAACTTGACCACTCTGGATTCGATGATTAGCTTGATATGCTAAAATGGCTTGCGTATTATGGCAAGCTTTCATTTCATGCTTATTTCCACGAAGGCGACATTTTGGAGGCATACAAAGAGTTTACCTTAGTGGCAGAATAATGTCAGATATCATTCATCCCACGGTTTCATTCAACACTAAGTTCCTGGAACAACCTTGCATCTTTATCTATAAGAAATCATCAATAAAGAAAAACCCTTGGGTTGTTAAAAATTCTGAGGTGTTAGAAACACCTTAGAGTTAAGCACATGATAAACACACCGATGTCATTAGAATAATCAATATTGGAGATGGATGGCTCTCCACCCACGAAGACAAACTAAACTTTAATGCAGTATGATCAGAAAGAAATAGAAAACAGAAAGAAGCAAGGAAATGAAAAGAGACAAATGTGCAGCAAGGACCCATTTCATACATTGACCTGCATAAAATTCAGGGGCACCATGAACAGAGCACCGGCTACCACCCAAGACGCAGGATCTAGATTAAAACCCTACAACGACAATTTCAACATTAAAATCAAAAGTTCTGAAGCAGCAACCTTCAGTACTAAACACAAACAGACTTTTCAAACCTACGGACTCTAACAAAGATTGTAACCCAGCATAGGCCATAAAAGAGAAAATATATCGGCTAAAGCCAAAATTGGACATCCAAAATAACTTTAGCCTAAACTGTCCAAAATGTTGCCTATGTATCTGTACAAATTTCTAGTCCGCCAACTATCTCAAAATACTTAAGCAGAGTTTCCAACCTTTTAACATTAACATGACCGACCACTCAATGATAGAATTCGTGACCAACTCTTATCAGTTTGCACTCATCCTGAAATGGACAGAAAGATGCCAATCCGTGGGTATCAAGTACTTGGTCCTTCCGCTTTGCAATTCCGAACCCATACCCCAAAGGCTGAACCCTCTGTTTCACTCTGATGAAAGGTGTGCCAGTTTCTACTCATTTGCAAGATGTTAATAAGGAGTGAACCACATGTATAACAAGTCTCAAGTTCGCTTGCTCTCCTGGAACAGCTTGTGCTACTTGTTTGTGCAAGTTCTGATACAGTTGCTGAAGGAAAGGTCGCATGTGAGGAGCCAACAAAGGGTCATCAGGGTTCAACGCCAGTGCGGCTTCCCGGATCCAAGAAAGCTTACGAGCTGTGTCTTTACCCAGGTCACAACCCAACTGCTGCACTAAGGACAGCAGCACTCCCTGACTCAGTGGCAGTGGCACCGTACTGAAAAGATGAGTCTCATCCATCTGCCAAAAATTGCCAAAAATATAAATGGAACACATTAATTTCTTGTCGACATGCACCGTGCATACGCGTGTCTACTTGACAGCAACAAACAAAGAACCTTATAACATTTTACACTACGAACCTTTCTCTACGAGATGTATGACATAGACGATAGCAGAATTATGTACCTGCATGCAAAGCCAGGATACCACAGCTACATCACTGAGGGATAGGGCTTTGTTAAAGGCCTCTTCAAGCTTGCCCTCTTTTAAAAGTCTCGAAAGCTCTATTGTAGGATCCAGCGACTCCTCAAGATGTTGTAAAGAAAGCACCTGCGACAAAAAAAATTCCGTCAAGTAAATATACTCCAAATTTAAATTTAAGGCACTTCATTAGAAAAGCCTATTCATTTTATGAGTTCAGTTCATACATGAATACGGACCTTGTCAGGAAGGCCGCCATTAATCTGATTGTTAACTGGTAGAGTACGGGCTGCATTTGCACTTTCTGCAAGTGACAGAAGCTTCTTCTGGCCATCTGCTAACTCGCCCTTCAAGGAATCTGCAAGCATAGTTGCAGATGCCACTGTATCCTGGCAGAACAAACAAGAAAGACTTAATACATTATAAGGCTTCATTCTGCTAACACTTCAAAACCTAAATATTCAATATATAATAAATTCAATCAACAAATCGAGTTTCACGTAAGACCAGTGGATGTGGGTGGGTGGGGTGGGTGGGGGCAAACCTTCAGTGTGGAAGCAAGATCAGAGTGAGAAGTAAGTAATTGTTCTTGAGCATGCTGTGTATACTCAGCCATGCCGTGCTGAAAGGACGACTCCACGTGGTCGAACATGCTTCGACACGTTCGCTCGAAAGCTGGTAGTACAGAGCTTTCAAAGCACGTCCGCAGCGCTTCCTGCAGCGATAAACAAGGAACACTTCTAGATTAAGGAATCACTGACGACCATTGGAGAAAAAACGTTACGCTACCAGAATGACACAAACTACATTTTTCTACCAATACAATGGGACCCAATTTAAATATACATGATGTAAAAAAATACAAGATGATGTAAAACAGAATGCAAAAGTCAATTAGACCACAACAAATGGAAATAACAGTCTAGCAGCTTCTACTACTATCCACCAGTCATAAAAACTGTCTTAGTCACCTGCAAGACTTGTCGACCAATAGTTTGAAACTGGGTCTGAATCTGCCGCGTCACGGTCCCCTCCAACTTCGCACCCACCAATTTTTCTAGTTGGGGTAACATCTTCTCTGTAAAACCCTGCAGTGCGGAAACCAGCCAAGGATACAATCTTTAAGAATGCACTACCGTACCCAAGGTTGAACATGGGAGTGAAACTCAGTAGCTGCATTACAAAATGTCTAAGCAAAACACAATTCTGAGCATAAAACATGCACGTTCAAGAGCCACTGCTTAAGATAAGTTACAGATAGATATTAAGAGAAGCGGTAAGCCAACTTCCAATTTCTTGTAACAAGGAGAAACCATATTCAACTATGAAGTCCAACTCACAGTTACCTGGAACGAATCGGCAACAGTTGTCGAGACCGCTTTGTGAAGAGGAGGAAGAACCGCCTGGGCCACAACTGGACCAATGGTGGCGAATTCCTTCTTAAATCCTCGCTCCAAAGCAACTGGCATATCTTTGCTCACAAAATTCGTAAGAAGCATTGTAACTTGCTGGACTCTTTCACGCTCTTGCTTCTCTCTCCGTGCGTTTTCTTCTGCCAACCGAGCCCACATAGCATCTACATGTGCTTTCAGGACCTTCTCCATCCGCTGTCCTAGGGCACCTGAAACCAGTTTCAACATTAGCATGTTACTAAAAATCTCCAATTTTCATGCTTTGCACTCTGTCTATATAATCATTATTGAGAGACCTTGTTTTTAAAAACAGAATGAATGAAACATAATATAAACGCATGTTTGTATCTGATTAAGAAAACTACACCTGTTTGGGACACTTTAAGGTTTGTTGACCTAATTGCGACATCCAACAGGCTTAGTCATTTTCACTCTAAAATCTTGGTGCTTCATATTCTGTATTACTACTAGGTTGGCGTCATAATTACAAACTCCTAACTACTCAGTTTAGGGAGAAGTAATGAAGCACTTGAACTTGACCTAGGTGAAAATTAAAAACTAAGTACTTGCAGGAGAGTTGGAGGCCCCCAGTATCTTTAAACAGTTGACTGACAAACAAAGTCAACTTTCATCTGATGGTCATTCAATATCTCTCAATAGTGTAACCATGATGGAAAATGCCATACAACAGGGTAAAGCGTGTGTACCTTCCATCCGTTTCCCCTCCTTGGCCACGGGCACAGCCACCATAACAGTCATCTGCTTCTGTATCTCCTTCTGCATAGTCACCAACTGTGACAAACCCAGATAAGAGCTTTATAAGTATAAAGTTTGTACTTACAAACCCAGATAAGTACTGGTGACCCCGAGTCAGTTATAGATGCAGGATTTCAAATGATTCACATGCAGGATAGACCAAGTGGATTACGCCCTAATCGAAAATTAACAAATTAAATACCTGGTTCAGCGACTCTTGCATTGAAGCCACCTGAGCAAGGAAAGCAGGGTCGATGGGAGCAGGAGCAGGAGCAGGCGCTGATACTGGCACCGACAAAGAAATTGGATTCGCAACATGGCTTGTTTCACCTTCAGGCTTTGATCCTGATATCGATAGGTTTGGTGGCTGTGAGGTGGATAGTACAGAGCCAGAGCCAGAGCCAATCCCACCAACGTTTGTCTTGTTCTTGTTCTTCCTCCCCTTCGCAATTGTTGCCTGCGGGGGAGGCAAAGGCAAGTCGCCACTAGCATCCCTGAAAGTGAGGTCTCGTAGCTTTTCATTGACTTCATCCGTGACAATCAAGGGCCTGTCCTTGTGCTCAGAAACTTCGCCCTCTTCAATCTGTGCATCTCCACCTGCATACCGATCGGATAGGTATCCAGGAGTAGCATTGGTTTCCTGGGGCACTGAGGGCTCTCTGTCGATATAATCGTTGCCGATTTGAGTTGCTTCGAAGGAATCCAATAAGGAAGACACCAAAACCTCCTTCCCACTGGTATCGTCTTCAACAACCAAGCTTTCTGCCTCCGCTACCTCTTTCTCCAAAACAAAGCTGGAATCAGCGGCAATAAACCCGTCAGTATTCCCAATAGATTTGAAAGCCGGTACCTTTGCTTGTTTGGTACTTTGCTCTTGCCCAGAAACTGAAACCGATGTACCGTAGGCTTCCGAGTGCTTAGAGCCAGCTGCAAGGTTCATGAGCTCCGAAGGGGTTATCAGATGGTGAGCCTGATGGTGACCACCTTGCTGTGCTATATGAGAAGGCTTCGCACTGCCTGAGTCCGCAGATCCGTCCTTCTCCTGTCTATCTGGAAGCTCTTCTGCAGAAGTACTGCTCGAGGAGGACTGAACCCTGTCCAGATTTGAAACATTAAGAGGTAGCATCAAAGGAGATGACTCTGGACTAACCTCGTGAATATCTTCTCCCTTCTTAGACCCAACGGAGACATGATGAGCATCAGGGGTTCTAGTTGGACTCCTTGAGCGCGATCGTCGTAATGTGGGTGGCTTAGTGTTGCCCCCAGGTGATACGACCTCAGATTTACTGGACAATTGCGCAAACAGCTCTGCACTATTCTGCGCGGGAGGTTGCAAAAAGGTGGCGAAATCCATTGCTATGCTTTTCTCCACGTGATGTGCAGTTGAGACCTCCAAGCGACCAACTTCAACTGGACTCCCAAAAGCAGAAGAGACAGCTGGGGTTCTCGTTGAAACACTGACGTTGGAAATAGTAGAAGCTCGAGTGCTTGCACCAGATTTAGGTCCAGGCCCCATATCTATCAAATCTGGAACACTAACATCCGATCGGCCAGAATCCTGAATAGCTGATAAACCAGAGCGTTCAGGAGGTCCTAGAGATTCGGAAACCGTTTCATTCGCGGGTGGCAAACACTGCGAAACATCTAACCCATATTGTTGAATAGCCTGTGTTTGAACACAGTAAATTTGAACCTTGCCTTCGCCAGTCTCTGTGACGGCCTCTTCGGTAACTGTTAAGCTAAGAATTGGCATCGTAACAGAAAATTCTGCCAGATAATTCATTCGTGCAGCCGCCGGATTGTGACCAAACTCAACATGAACAGCATATATTGCATTTTTCTTTGCATTGGCTAGTAAAATCAGGCTAGCACGAGGTGCTACGACCAGCTGGTTGAAAAAAGCATTCTCGTATTTGCCGTCAGGGGCATCCGAGCTCTGGAACTCGAGTGATTGTATGCAGCGCCATGTTCCTGCATCAAACTTTGAGGACGACTCCTCTGAACCACTCGTTGGAGCCCAAAGTTTCAGCTCTCTATTCAAAGGTCCCTACAAAAAGTGCATGTCGATTCAGCTTCAGCAAAAACAGAAACCTCCAACTCTCATCAGATGTAATATTAGTCTCGAGCAAGCATTCATATCTATTTGTATTGCAGAATGATGCTAAAGTAGCATGCTTCAGCATTTTGGTTTAGGAGAGGAGAAAAGGCATACCGCAGTAAGGAGGACGTGATGATCAGGACGCCGCGGTGGAGACAAAAAGGCCACCGAAGCCACTGGATCTCCAACATGAGGCAGTATGCTCAACAATGGGTTTCGACTGTTGCTTCCCCATATGCGCATCTGAACAATGTAACAATAGACTATCAGGGATACAGTTAAGATGTGTGTGCAACCTGCAAACATGAATATTACACAGCGATAAAAAAGAAATCATGCCTCAGGAAGCGGATAACAATAAGCAGAGGATGATCTTCAAACCCGATGAGTAACAGCACACCGCTACATACCGTGCCATCTTCTGAGGCTGATGCCACTCTGAAAGTAGAGAAGGATGGCACCGCCAAATCCGTGACAGTGCCATTGTGAGCACCCACTACATGTACTCCTTCTAGTGGATTATCCACTTGACATTTAAGAGGTTGATCGGGCAAAAAACCTCCTTGAGGTGCGGCTTGCTGTACCTTAACAACATTAATGCTAAGAACAACCTTCCCAATCGCAACTTCCAACACATCCTGCGCCAAATTTGAGCGTGCCACTTTCAACGAACATAAACAAAAGGACACAAAAGCACTCTCCAGCAACGCTAAATATTGACAAATACATGTGTTCAAAAGAAAATGGCAAGCATCATTCAATGGCACAGCAAAGCTGATCAAACTAAAACACATCCTTCGAGAAAACAAATGATTCACAAACACGAAACATGACTGGTAGATTCTCGTCCTAACAAGACCTAATATATACCTGCGTTTGCAGATTCCAACATACACGTGGATGACACGACTCCCAGTCCCCAAGAATTTGTATGGCCAGTAATATCTGCTCTGTAATAAGTATCTTGCCACCCTCAGTAGATGGTCCCTCTAAAATTCTTCGCACATAAATGCGTCCATCTACACTTGCGCTGCAGCATAAAAAAATGTCGGTAAAAACGATGGCCAACGAATTAATGTGGTTAATACAATGCCAACTCTATTACCTCATCCAGTTTCCGTAACTCTGAAAGTAAGTCTTAAACCATGGTAGTGCCACGGCATACACTATGGCTAAGTAACAAATAAAGGATTCAAATTTCAAAAACCGAATTAAACTTTCAAATGCTGGAACAACAAGGGCATAGCTCATATACAGACTCCCGAACTGAGTAAGGTTTCTAAAGAGGTCAAGCGGCAAAAGTGTACAGGTGAGGTAAAGAGTCCGAACCTTGCAAGCAGGTGCTGATCTTCTGATAGAAAAACCATGTCCGTTACTCTCTGCCATCATGAATGAAACAATGAATATTGCATACAGCAAGTTCCACGTATACCTCAGCTGGTAAAAGAGCAAGCCGAATACGGCGCAATAGGTTAAAAGATATTTAGGCTCAAAGTTTTCCAGTACCTGTGTATGACCTCGAAGCAGCGCTCTTAATGCCGTGTTAATGTTCAGAATGCGAATCGTGCCCTGCCGCAAACCATAGCAAATGTACCTTTTGTTCACAGCAATTTGCCGTCCAACAACCAAGAGTGGATCCGATCCATAAACTGTAATAGGACTAACTTCCAGCTGAGGCTGCGCCTCTCCAGGTTTACGAACATCCACATCATAGACAACACGGTCTCCCCAAAGAGGCCTACCCCGCGGTTGCTTGTCACTAGACGGTCTCACAGACGCGGAGGAATTGGCTTGAACAACTGGGGCTGGTGGAGCTGTGGGCAAAGCGGGAGCCAATGCAGGTGGAGGTATAGATATATCTTGGATAATTCCCTGAGAGGGACGGGGTCGTTCACCGGCACTTTGATGAGTTGCTGAAAGGAAAGAACCATCGTCACTGCTAGGTGCTTCAGCTCCAATATTTGTTGTTAAAAGAGCCATAAGGCGGGCGCCATCCAAAGGAGAGGTTGATGCCTGGTTTGGGCCGCCGCTGCCTTGAGACGAGGAAGACAATGGGAGAGATGAAAGAGGAGGGTTAGGATGTAGGGAATTAAGAGCACCCGAAGGAGGAAATTGCTGTGGCGGCGACTGCTGCTGCTGATTGTACGGAACAGCAGTGTAGCTGGGTGGCCGCAAACCATGCTCCTGCTGATAGTGCATGTATGGATGAAATACTTGAGGCTGCCCTGGTTGTTGTGGTGTACTATATTGAAAATTTTGAGGAGGCATGCTGGGAAAAGAAGTACCAGGGTTTGTAGGAAAAGAGCCTGGATTCTGAGGAAATTGATTAGGAGGATAAGGTGGATGAGAAGCGTATGGAGGAGGAGGAGGATAAGGGCCCGGAGGAGCCTTGTTGAAGAAATTATGAATGTCAAAACCTCCTGACGGTCCAGTGGCGCCCATAATGTTGTTCCACTGTAGAG
Source organism: Pseudoscleropodium purum (assembly GCA_963969395.1). Lineage (NCBI taxonomy): Eukaryota > Viridiplantae > Streptophyta > Bryopsida > Hypnales > Brachytheciaceae > Pseudoscleropodium > Pseudoscleropodium purum. The sequence goes on from OZ017796.1 coordinate 80,312, forward strand.
CTTATAGACCCTTCACTTTTCGATTCTGGCATCCCAATTAAAAGAGAAGAATCAGATCAAAATAGAAACGAAGACAACGACCATCAACTCACAAACACTAGGATCACAATTCCTGCCCGACGGGATCCCTACTGATCGTCATGTCAATTTGCATTGGAGGAGAACATAGAGCCAGCAGACCGTCTCTTCGTCCCCTCCAGCTCTCTGTCACACCGAAAAGCACAGGACAAACTCGACCTTCACCATGATACTTACTGTTTCTTAAGTCATCAAATAGCCCCAGCAGAGTGCAGTTACAAAACCATCCAATATTACCAAACAAGCGAACATACCTGCAGAAAAAAAAAACGCCCCCAAGAAGGCCACCGACTTTAACGTTCATCTAGAACAGTACTGCTCTCATACATTCTACACACAAGCACATCCTTCTTTGAATTCTAACAAGAAGCTCGAACAGCAAGGCATGTCTACTGCAGAATGATTGTTAGGGCGTGCCGATGACAAGTTACGCATAAAAAGAAACGAATAAAAAAGTTTCCAAGCCATCAAGTGAACAGAAACGGCGGAAACAACCCTACAACAAGCTCGAAAACATGACGAATGAACGGCCAAGCTCATCCCAAGTACCCTAAGTGCCCAAATTCAGACGATACCTGGACGAAGAAAAGATACCTATAGAAACAAACGGACCACACACCCAACAAGCAAACGAAACACATCTCGCTTGTATCCAGACTACTACAATCCTTGGCACGTGAAAAAAAACTTCCTTCCGAAGTAAGGAAAACAGAGTTTCAACCAACAAATCGATAAAAACGAGCGTCTCGCCATTCTCCGAATCCAAACCCCCTTCCTTTCCACAGCAAGCGACCAAGGTCTGGAAAAAAACAAAATGACTCCTCAAAAACCCCAAAACATTCCCCCATCTTCTAATCGACATCAACTACCTCAACAATCCTCCGTGACAGAAACCCAAAACTCTAAAACGCACCCCTCATCACGCGACCTAAAGCCAGGCCTTAACCCACCTGAACCACACTTGAAGATAACCCAACTCACCCTACCTAAAATTTCAAGAATTAAAAATTCCGCACCCACCCCCACGTTCCTGTACCTACCAAAACCCTCACTGGATCACACCATCCAAACGATGGTCGTTCCCGCAAAATTTCCTCGAGCGAAGTCACAAGCCGCTCTGCCAGGAACGTCTCGGATGTGCCTCCTCTTCCCACAACCTTCTTGTAAACCTCCAACGCTGCGAGTTCTGGTGCTGAGCTCCCCAAGCATGAGTGTCAAAACCTAAGTGACCACTACTACGGGCTGTGCTCGCTGTAGATGCCGTTGCGAAACCAACTAAGCTTGTAACTAAGTGTATGTAATTGCTCAAAGGAAGACAGAAGCATCCGAATCCCCAAGTGGATGATCGCTCCAGCAGCGGCGAAACAACAGAAGGGAGTCTGACCTTGGCAGGCATGAACGCACTCAAGCTCTCGATCCTTCGCGACGTTCCTTGCTAACTTAACTTAGCCGGGCTCAGGCAGGGTTTGTTTCATTTCATCTAAGCTTACGTTGGCCACGGAAGACAGCGCCGGATCTTTCACTGGCGTGATGAGGCAACTTTCATCCACGAGAATGGATGAAACATCATGGAAACACCGACGAACTGAAGGAGATCGATCACTCGGCTATATACTGGCTGTACTGTAGTCATCCAAACTTGGGTACATTCATTCATCCGACAGAACAGTAACGTCACAAGATTTGGTACTAGTAGCAGTTTGGTCCTGGAATTGTAGCGTGATCTTAGATTCGATCATAAGCTCCTCAAACACAAAACAACTCTTGAACACATTAGGACTTGCGGGATAAGGTCGGAGTTCCAATGAAACTTGACTACTCTGAAGAGCAAGCTGGAGACAAGAGTGTCTCAAGAATGCAAAGGTAAACTACCCCATTCCAAATCAAATGGAGGCAAGTTCATTGTGGGCTGAATTATGCTAGTGGTGTACATTCAAGTTCTGACATCGGTACACCACTAACCCAATTTAACCCACAATAGGCTTAACCCAATTGGTTTAGAATGAGGTAGTTTACCTTATTGTCCCTTAACCCCTTCAAGACCAAAGATAGTACATACTTCCAATATTAGGAAGATGTATGATAAATGCAACTTAACTCTTAAGAGATGGGTTAGTAATCATGGAAATTATCCCTTTAATATTGTGTAAATCATTGGCTAAAATAAATGCAAAAGCGCTCATTCGAAGTCAAATTACTATACAAGATCTCCCCTTCTTACACAAACATTAGGAAAATTTTTAGCCTTCGAAAGGATCGTGAGTTTCGTGCCCCCCTCCTAGTGCAATTAGAGAAGAAATCCACAATTTTTTATTTTTTAATGAACATTGCTAATGTAGCACTACTTATGCCACATCAATACCACATCAGATTTTTTAATTTTTAGTTTTTAATTTTTTCAAAAAAAAATTATTTTTTTAATCTTCTGTAATTGCACTATTGGACTCCAAAAAGGAATTCTTAACAACCCTTTGTAGGGTTCAGAATTTTCCTAATGATTCTAAAGATTAATAGTTGCACTTTTGTTCTTTTTTGTTATTCATCAAACAAAAAATAGCTAAAATACCCTTTATAGGTTTAAACAATCATTTAATGATGGTTTTCAAACAATAATTGTAAAATATGATCTATAAATCAATTAGTACAAAAAACAATCATTTTTAATAAAATTTGAAGCCAAAATTTGAAATTCCTTCTAAAATCAATTGTAAAGTGAATATTTGTGATTTCCACAAGAATATATTCCTTACACTTCAAAATGTTCAATTCTGATTATAGGGATTTTTGAAGATTTTTCTTTTTCTTTTTTATTCTAGTCTTTGTGAAGGGTCATTTTAGAACTATAAAATTTATCTTCTAAAGCTACTTCTACCAATACCTATTGAATTATAGAATGTTTGCAAAGCAAAGTTTTTGGAATCTATATTGTACACATGTTAAAGAATTATTAATACAAAAGTATTTTTTTAGATTATGGATGCAAAATGCATTTTTGTGTATTTGAGATGTGTTTGCAATCATTTGTTGTTCAAAATTTGAAAACTTGATCCTTGAGGTTAAAAGACAAGCATTTGACCTTTGATTCAAAGCTTCACTACCACTCACTACCATCTTGCAATTAGATATTAATGAAAAATTTTATATTTATTTTTCAAAAATCAGGTTATATATTCAATACATGTCATAAAACTTTTTATATTTTGGGAGAAAATTTGAAATTGTAGTGAATTTTTTGAGAAAAAAATGAAGAAAATTCATATCAAGTAAAGAGTATACTTTAAAAATCTGAAATTTTCACCATGTATGTATGTTATAGTGTATAACATCATGATTTAAACCTAAGGTAACAAGTCAATTTAATATTAAAAAACTAAACAATCAACAATCAACAGAACATGATTATAGGCCTAAGTTCATATTGCTGTAATATTGAAATTTACAATATTTACAAAATTTTCAATTGGTATAGAAACTACACTTAATAATTGTCATTTCATTACTTGGACTCAAATTCAAAAAATATCATTTTCGTGGCTAAAATTCACATCCACAATAAATAGCAAAAAATGAACATAATAAATTACAAGGGTGGTCCGTGGACCAAGCATCTTCTTCTATAGAAAAGTGAAGAATACCATAATGAGGGAATTTGCAATACTATTGCATCGCTCAATCTTAAGTGAAGTCCTCACAAAGGCAAAAAAAGTTCACAGCATAATTAAAGAGTTGAGGTTCAAGCTAAAGTTTGTGGTTACTTTAGCTAAAGAAATGTCACTTTGTGGACCTTAAAAGGGTTTAAATTCTACCTTGAGAAGTTGAAAAAAGAGCACTGTCACACTGAATGATGAATTTCAAACCACTCTGATTGCAGATTGATCTACCTTATAAGACAGTGAACTGCAGATGATGACTTCTGAGCTGGGTTTACAGTCAATGCAGAACACTTAATGCGCAAGTGCAACGACCACATTCCAATTGTTGCGATGTAGTGCTGTATACTTCAAAACGATTCCCTCCAACCGGTCGAATCTTGCAGATACAAAAACTCCATTGTCCTCAAAACAGACGAAACCCTAAATCTAATCTTTCTTGTCTGGGTCAGCGCTAGACCCAGCAGTGCCTCTTGATTCTAGTGCACTTGACACTTCACCACTTGAGTGTGCGTCCGCTGTCTGAGTCTCCTGCCGAAGAACAGTTCCTTGTTCCTTGTTCTTTCGAAACCACTGGAAAAATAATGCGCCCACAAGAGCAAGAGCTTGCCACATCTGGGTGGTGTTCTCCGTGGCCTTCTCATACAACGTGGGACCTTTCACTTTCTGAAGCTTGATTGTGTTCTCTCTATACCCTACTAACAGCCCTGTCAGGCTCGTCTCCAGCTTGTCTCCAACGAAAGCATCCACTTTCTCACTCTGTAAGAAAGAGAAACATCAGAACGCAGGAAGTGATGGGAATTGAAAAGTCTCCTTCCAAGATTGAGAGCATGGGCATTAGAGATTCCAGGAATTTAATTTAAAGTTCTGTCGCAAGTTTTGATTGAAAGCCAATTAACCCCTAAACATCACATTGGACAAGTACGGGCTTTCTGCTGTTCAACTCAATAGTTAACCCTATTTATAAGTTGGAGAGCAAGATGATAAAGAGCAACAAATTGCATGTGCAAGGATCATGGAATATGTACATAATCATCTTCTCTTGAATTTTCCAATTCGAACTAAATTTTGCATACAAGCCCAAATGGCCCAAAGTGGAAAATTCCATATCTATAGGAGTTAAATTAAATCCTTTAAAGAGAAGGAAAAAAAACGTAACAATTTGAGAGAAGAAATAGTACCTTACATTTTAAAATTATAAAGATATGTTTTAAATGCTACAATAATTGACTATTAGCTTCCAAAGTTGGCTTTCTAATTTTTGGATTGCACACTTAGGATTAACTAATATCACATTGCTTCTCCTCATGACCTATGTTATATGAAAATCAAAGATTTATCAAGACCTTTCTTGTAATGAACAATGGTTCCATTAAATCTCAAATTTTGAGAATTACTCCAAAAGTTTAAAATCCCAAATCAAGAGCAAAAGATTCACCTTACAAAGACATTAAAATAGAAACATTTTGACATAAAGGTAGGCATTCAATTATATGGCTAGAGGGCCTGACAATGAAGGGGTTAAGCAAACAAAGTGTTCAAAATGACTTACTTTAGCATAAAATTGTTTGTCCCAAATAATCACGGTAGGTAGCACTGGATTTTTGCCAAGAGCAAACGGGCGCACAAATTTCGGCCATTCGGAGGCAACCACACTTGAGAAAACAAAGTCTCGATTGCTCCGAGCAACCACTTTCATCTTTTTGATAAAAGCATCAGCTTCAACTGACGAGTAGCTATGCAAGAAGGTAACAACATTTGGCCGACCATCTCTCGTCAAGTACTTCAAGCTATCAGAATTCAATGGTGTCACCAATGCCAACAAATTCCGCTTCACAAAACTGGTTAGCTCAGGACCTGGGTGGAAACAAGCAAGCAAGAATGAGGAGTCCATTACAGTCATGTCAAAGAAAAGGGCAAGACTATTGTTCACCATACCATCCACCCACCCCACATTAGATAGACAACACTCTTAATAACAAGGTAATAAGCACTAGATTCAGATAGCCTAACGTTGAGTTAATATTAAAACACAAATAGAGAACTTATGTTGTGTCATGTTAGTATAGTTAGCATTAATTGATATTACATTAGCAACTATTAAGTTCACATTTATAACTTTGTTAATGGGGGATCACTTGAACTCCTCTCACACTCTCTGTCCTACTTGGATCACTGAGGACTCCTAGAAAATCGGTTATATTACCTTCGAAAGGACCGTAAAAAATGTCTTGTACTTCGTCTTCTCCTCGCAACACTACCAGCGCATGCCTCTCGTCAAACTGGAAGTCCTCATGGGCCTTCTCGGAGTACTCTCCTAGCACCGAAAACCAGCCCTTGTTTCTGTATTTATGCGCCAACTTCTCCAACGTGGAGGCTTCCAGGCCAAACCCTACAAAGATGGGCAACTCCGATCCGTGAGTGTTGAGGAAGTCTCGGAACCGAGACTCGGAGGTGTAAACTTCAATGGCCGGAGCTGTTAAACGTCTAACATGTGTGGTCAACGCATGGGCGTTGTGAGGGCCGTCGTAATCCGTAGGATATCCATTGGCGAAAAACTTCAGCGTCGGGTAGAAACTGTAAACACATGGAATCACATACACACAATAGAATAACTACCTCGGTCCAATATCTCTCCGTCTAGACCCTTCCCAGAATAGCTCTGCGACATAAATCGTGACATCCCAACACACCTAATTTCATTCAAGGAACGCATGCCAACTAGACTAGATCGAACGCCAGGGACGAAACTTCAGATGCTGGTGACGTAAAACAAAACAGACTTGCAAGAGAAGAGCTGATTCGGACACGTGCACAATGTTTTGACTAGAAATCGGACAAATCACGCAGTGAACTATGCTCGAGATATTAGAAAACGAAGAGAAGAATGGACCTTATATCGTATTTTGCAGCGACACTTCGGTACTTGTCAGCGTTGATCTTCGCCACCATGATCGGAGGTTCACCATCAGCTAGCATAGGAGCTGCTTGGTCCAACTGCACAAAAAGATCCCTCTCTCGTTAATTAGAAACGCTTCCAGCTCAACTCATGGAAACCTAATTGAACAAGAGTAAAAACATATTCACGAAATTCGCAGACCTAAAAGAAAAACTCCGCAGCATCCAGTGAATGAAAATGCAGAAGGACGGTGAGCAAGGGATTCAGGCACCTCGGGGGACAAGCTTTGGCAATGCTTGCACCACGGAGCATAAAAATCAACCAAAAGATGGTCATGTCGGCTCAAGGCGGCCTCAATTGTCGCATCGGTAAGTTCCACAACGGTCCCCAAGTCAGAAGGCTCCTCTAAATCATCCAACGGCAACCCCGTAAGCAAGGCACCGCTATGAAGCAGCAGAAGTACTGCTAGCAGCTTCCCACGGCTAGCCATCGCTGCAGTACTTAGTGACAATTCAAAACGCAAGCAAGGTCAAGCAACGCAATGCATAAGTTAAATTCACTTCTGAACACTACGCACAGGCATGGATGGCTCCCGAGGATGATTCAAAGATGAATGAAATTTATGATCGAAGGATGGATGATCAACTGAAGAGATGAGTGACGAAGCACGGTTGACGAATAGATGAATGCAACACGGAGGAAATATACAGTACTTTCTAGTAGATGAATGTTCTATGGATGATCTGTGGATGATCTATGCACGAATGAAGATGGAATCTTTGCTTGTGGTTCATATGACCGCATTCTTGTAAATTTGAGCACAGCATATTCAAATGAAGCGTGATTTGCTCTTCCTGCAGCAGAATTCGAGGATATGGAGACGGTGACAGAGAATTTGGTGAAGGTGTAGGTTCAAGTCGACCTCTGTGATGATTTATGACGTATTTGGGGGAATTCCTCAGGACGAATTAGGTCTCAACGTGCAGTTTTGAGAGTGTTAGACACTTAACTAGTCATCGACCGGTGCAGGATTCCAACTAAATCGCAGTGCGCGCGTTCAAGCTGTGCACAGTCATGGACATGAGGTTCCGTTTCCTTTTCCCAATTTTCGTGCATGTGAAGCTTGTGTAGTACTGTACGACTGTGAGCTTTGTATGCAAGAATGGAGAACCTTTTGACCCCATTTCAAAGTGACAATGCTTGTAGACGAGCTTGGTGTCCTGATAGGTTAGTTTTCTGAACAGCCCTTCGGTCGCCGTACATCAATTGAATATGTGCACTGTAATGTAGAGTAGATATAACGCCCCGTGGAGATTCCTGGCAAAACAGGGGGACAGCAAACTACAATAACTTACACAGATTACAGGCTTCCCAATACGACATACGGTACTGCAGTAACTTCCCACACTATAACTCTGATGTTCAAGACGTTTTGGAGCGCCCCCAAGAAGACAGAAGAACTAATTTCTAATAATTTCTAACAAACGAAAAAAAAAAAACCCACTACAGTACTGACGGGTCCCTTCAGTTGGTGCACCGGGGACGAGAGAAACGGTGCCTGGATTTTCATTATCCGAAGGGAGCCAAGGGCCTACAGTGGGGAAGCGTCCTAGTGGATAATCCTGGCGGGGGCATGCACGGATGGGCCAATGGCAGGCGCCTTGTGGCCATCGGGATCGTCCGCTTTATCTTCGCGAGTGGGAAGCTTTTCATCCGGAACGGGCCGGGATCGAGGGTGGATGAGGGCTCATCGCAGCGCGACGGGCGCGTCTCCTCCACTCGCGTGGCTGCTGAAGATATCCGCCTGGCCTCCACTTCATCCCGGCAGCAGCAGCACCCTCAAAGCACAGGCGCGCCACATTGAGAGGGGAAGGAAGGATCAGCAGGCAGGCAGGCAGGCAGCCAGTGTAGTCTGAGTCTGAGCGTGGGAATCAGCGGGCAGCGAGCGAGAGCGATCGCGTCGTGAGAGAAGCTTCGAGTCCGACTCGACCCCACCGCGGCTGCAGCCATGGCTCAAGCGTTGAGGAGCGCCAGCATCGCGTCGTCGTTCTGCGGAACGAGCGAGTTCGTGGGCTCCGTGGAGCGCCTGGGGAGGTCGAATGGTGCCCGCGTGGTGGCCAAGTTCGCGGCCGGCACGAAGAAGGTGAAGCAGGCGGCGAGGAGCGCGCAGAAGAAGTTCTCGGGGTCCGGCGCCAACAGGCCGTTGTGGTTTCCAGGGGCGAAGGCCCCGGAGTGGCTGGACGGGTCTCTGGTGGGCGACTATGGATTCGACCCGCTGGCGCTGGGCAAGAGCCCCGAGTACTTGCAGGTAGAGTTGGACTCGCTGAACCAGAACCTGGCAAAGAACCTGGCCGGCGACGTGATCGGGAGCCGAGTTTCAAAGAAGGCGGACATCAATCCGACCCCGTTCCAGCCCTACAGCGAGGTGTTCGGGCTCCAGAGGTTCAGGGAATGCGAGCTCATCCACGGCCGGTGGGCGATGCTGGCCATCTTGGGAGCTCTGTCCGTGGAGGCGCTCACGGGAGTCACGTGGCAAGACGCCGGAAAGGTGAGATTTTTTCTGCTGGTGATTGTATTGCTAAATTGCGTGGAGTGTAAGCCGCCTGCGGTGTTTGCGTTCGATTGGGTGCGAAGGTTGTCCGCTCGGTGTAGCAATGCGATGTGCATCCTGCGCTTTCGTGGGGCTCGGAGTCGTGCTCGGTGGTTCTCGGAGTTTTTCTGGTGATGATCCCTAAGTATCCGTCAGTACGGTGTAGAAAGCAATCGAGAACGTTAGTGGGTCGTGGTCACGCAACTGCCTCTTCTCTTACTGAAAAGGAATGTACGGTTTGGGTGCCGGAGTTGAGGCTTGTGAGATTGCATTGGAGTTGTGACACGGGAGTGTGGGATTGCGTTGCTCCGAGTGTTGGCAGGTGGAGCTGGTGGACGGTGCTTCGTACTTCGGTCTGCCCCTGCCGTTCAGCATCACGAGCCTGGTTTACATCGAAGTCCTTCTGGTGGGACTGATCGAGTTCTACAGGAACGGGGAGTTGAACCCCGAGAAGCGTCTGTACCCGGGTGGCAAGTACTTCGACCCACTGAAGTTGGCCGACGACCCCGAGAAGAAGGAGGTTCTGAAATTAGCCGAAATTAAGCACGCGAGGTTGGCCATGGTTGCCGCCTTCGGGTTCGCCGTCCAGGCCGCCGCCACGGGAAAGGGACCCCTGGACAACTGGGCCACCCACCTTGCGGATCCCCTGCACACCACCATCTTCGACACGTTCTCGAAGTGATTTGATTAGTTTCTTGTCTGTAGCTGGAACGTCAATGCCCAGGGTTTTATTGTAAGCATGCAATGTAATATTACACAAATTTTCCAAGTCAAGTGCTGGGGTTCGTGGGCATGTATCCGAGGGCGTTGGTGTGGGTTGTTTGCGACTGCTTGCGCGTCCTCGACTTTTCTGTTTCGGTTGTGCGCGCCCTTGATTCTGGTGGTCATTCAGATGCTTGGAGGGCCTCTTGGACAATCGGGATGACCGGTGACATGTCCGTGATTTGATTAGTTTCTGGTCTGTAGGAACAATGTGAATGTCAGGGTTTTATCGTCATGCAGTGTAATGCTACACGAATTTTCCAATGTGCACCTCCTGGAGAACTGGGTCTGTGACGGGGGCGTGCGGATGGTGTAATTGTAAGGGTTCATGGGCCAGACCTCGGCATTGTCGCCGCGTGTGGTTTTGTACGATGTGTTGTGAAGCTAGTGGTTGTATACGAGTCTCTAATTTGGAAGGTGAATCTGAAGTGATCTGCTTGTGGTGATTTCGGTCGGATGCAATAGGGGATGCTTGCACGCTCAATTTTGTTTATGAGTCAACGGTATCATGAACCCCTGTTGCCGCGTGACTGGAGGATAGGGGGATTGGGGAGATTTGTTCCTGTTCGACGGCGAGGAATTTTTTCTGAAGTTTTCAAGTTAATAAGTGTGTTGACAGGAGTGCTCTCTGGAACTCGCGTCTCTCACTGAAAAGGCAGGGTTGAAGAGTTGAACCGTGTCTTGCCCTGGTGCCAATTTGGCAAGCGCGTGCACGTCCACTACGTCCAATGCATTCGGGCTCTCACGCTCACCAAATTTCACGGAACTGAGCGTTGCTATTTGGAAACTATGTTCTTCCATAATTTTCTCTTATGAAGGTTTGACTTCTCAATGCCTGCGCAGGTTTAATAGGATTAAAACCATTTGGTCGATTTTGAGAGGTTCCACCCTCTGGATTATCTGGCTCCCTAGAAGTAGCAAAGTATTCTCTCAACAAATGTGGCCTCTTGAGGTCAGCCAAAAAATACTTTGGGACACTCTACTTTATGCTGGCAGAGCAGAGTTCATGAAAGCGGAGAGAGGGGGCCGCATTGGAAATATCAGGCTAATCAAATTTGGGCGAATTTGGGCTCCATTTGGCTCTAATAAGAGGTTATTGGTTGCAGAGAGGTTGATAAGATTTTATGGAAACAAGATGGTTCCACTCTTAGGGCTGCTTTAGACTCTAGTGGAGAAGTGTACCGGTCGGTCAAGAAGTTTTGGCCAAGACATGGTTATTTGAGGTAATTGGTGAGATGTTAGATAAGATGGATCGACAATAAAATAATGCTTGAAGAAGTCTTGATTGGTTTGTAGTGTAAACACCAACCGGAGAAGTCTTCCGGCCAACTTCACAAATTGAAGTCCATCGGTGAACTTCACCACCAAGAGAGTTTTGGCTGGCCATTAGGAACCATAACCCCTAATGGTCCCCATGAAAAATGCAAAAAACTTTTAGAGCATAAAAATGATTTACAACTTGAAAATCATAATTAGAATGAAAATGCAATAGCAAGAAATGTTGCAAAAAACTCATGTAAGGGTGAACCTCCTTGCACTAAAATGTCAATCAGTCACTCAAATCTTATTGGATTGATGCAAAATTTGAACCATAGAAACTAGACAAGTATGCGCAACTTTATCAACAAATTTTTATTGAAAATGAACACTTGAGGAGGAAGGAATAGGACGCCAAAGTTGCACCTTCAAATTATTAACCTAACCCGATGTAAGGTTGAACCTCCTTGCACTAAAATGCCAATCAGTCACTCAAATCTTATTGGATTGATACAAAATTTGAATCATAGAAACTAGACAAGTATGTGCAACTTTTCCAACAAATTTGATTGGAAATGGACACTTAAGGAGGAAGAAACAAGACACAAAAGTTCACTATAACAGTACTGTGATTTGCACGGATAGAAATATTATTTTAATCAAAGTGGGTGTTCTCTATAGGCTAGTTTCTTGTCCGGGGGTTGAGGCCAGCTAAGAAACTAGACCTTTTGAGAAGACTTCTTACAAAAAGTGTTGCCATATAGGTGGCCATATCATTTTTTCATCCATGCTTGACTTTTTACAAAAAGTGTTGCCACGTAGACGCAGAAATGTTTTACTTCGTACCTTGTAACAAAAGTAAGTAAACCTCATCACCCTGGATTCACGCATGTTTCATTAAGAGGGATGCAAGTCTGGAAGCCTCTAGTGGAAGTGGAAGGTTTGAAGAGAGCGCAAGGGCGATTGAATATATATGGCTTGGGCGACCTCAGGCACATAAATGGGCTCTTTTATTTGAATAGTAGGAGGGTGACTACTAGTTTCCTAGTCATAGTTCCCATGACTAGGAAACATTTTGTGTCTGGCGTGTCTGCCAATGGTGATTGCAGGTCCTTTAAAAAATAAAATTAAAAAAAAAAAGGCTTGAAAGGGTATTGGAGGGTGAGCATATTGGAAGGTGACTTCTAGTGGGCTATGTATCACCGAGGCCTAATGAATTGCCGTCAAGCTTTCCTTCTCAAAAGTTGCCCTAGATTGTGCACATGTGAATGCACATTGCTAGGTTGATTGAGGTTAACCCCTAAAGGACTAGACTGCATTTGTGATAGTATAGAAATTTTGAGCAGGCTATTGTGACTACAAATTTGCATATTTTAAGCTGAAATTCTAATAGATGGTGTGGACGAGGAATGTTTTTCATATGCAAAAAATTTCATGACATTTGAACATAGGAGTCAAAAAGTATAGCCTAATATGTTACTTTTTTCATAATTGGGCAGTTTGGGTAGATTAGAGAAAATTACTTTTTTCAGTAACCAAAATTAGAAATTGGTTTTCTAGACTTAAATATACAAGAAAAACTTTGAATCATTCCATTTTGAGCAACGAGTCAAAAGTTATGAGGAATTTTTGTTTGCAGGTAGTTATGGATTCCCTACTCTAAAATGAACTTTGAAATCCTTTATCTTACCCAATTTTCAATATGTTTGAAAAAAAAAATTTAGGATGTAAATTGTTTATTACAACATTTTAAACATTGGGTTTGACATTTTTCAATTCCATATTTAAATTCTTAATAATTTAGTATTTTGAATCAATCTCTACTACTATCTACTTACTATTTTTTCCTATATGTTGTACTCTTCCAAATGATTTGAAAATTTTCAAGAATTTGGCCAACTTGTCTAGGAAAAAGAATCCAAAAAAGTACCACCATTTTGGTAATTTTTTCATAGAAAAGTAAGCTTGTGAAGTGCAACTATCCCATTTTCCGTAAGGTTGAAAAAATGGTTTTAATGATTTTGAATGCTTAAATCTTATGATCCACAAGGTGGAATTTTCTGAAATTTTTCAAGTCATCACACTATAAGATCGTACAATTACACAAGTCAAAAATTGTTTTTTTCTAAAAAAAATAGTAGTTTTATTAGAAATGGCAGTTTTGGAGCGTTTTTGGTGAATACATAGTCATGGAATTTTAGGGGTTAAGGGGAAGAGAGAAGAGGGTCCAATTTTTTGAAATGTTTCAATATCAAGTATTGTCACCATGTGAAGCACTACAAACAAATTGTTTGTATAGAATTAACCTCATATCAAGCTTGAAACACTCAACAATCATTTCAATTGCAGATGTTCTAGTTTGATGCTTTGGGAAGTATGAATCCGTTGAAGAATAAAAAATGTCAAAGGTAGCCGTCAATTGCAACCTTAATTACCCACCTACAAACACTAAAAGAAAATCAAGATTCTGTGAATAGAAAGAACAACATTTTTTGGGTTGGATGGGACATTTACAACTAGTGCCAATTTGGGAACTTGTAGTTACTAAAGACAAGTCACTTTAAGAATTGTACTCACAAAGGAAAATGGGGTTGTTTCTAATCCAATAGCGTCTAGTTGGAACATTGGCAATATTTTTTTTTAATGTGATTGCCTATATGGCATTTAATGCCACATAGATTTTGTAGATTTTATTTCTTTATAGATTTTAAACTTCTAAACTAAATTCTTTTTAGATTTCAAAATTTTAGATCTACCTTCTTTTGAAAAATTTCAAAATTCAAATATTGGTATTTAATAGATTTCAGTTGTTTAGAAAACATTACAATTTCATTGGTTTAAATAAAATTTAGATTTTAAATGCTTTTAGATTTTTATATGCTGTAAAAATCTATATTTATTATAGAAATATTGGAATTTTATTAAAATAATTCATTATATAAGTGTACAACAACTTACAAGTCTTATATGTCTAACCTAATGGTACTTTTGACTATTGAAGTGGAACAATTGATATAAGACAATTGAAAAAAACCACAATCATTTTACAATTGGAGTTGTTTTCTAATTGAATTGTAGATTTGTAGTCCCTTTTTAGTCTAATTTAGTTTTTTTGCAACTATAGATTGACATAGTGGATTTCGTGGAGTATAAATTTCTCTATATCAACAATTGTGATGAATATTGGATGGTGAATAATTTACATTCATTCTAAATTTGAACTTGGTTATACTTCCATAACCCTCCTTTCATTCTATGATTTCCATGTAACTACAACAATATACATGTAAGATTTTGTTCTAAAAGCCATGGCTACAATTATATGATAATAGTATAGGACATTTAGTTGTTAGTTTATCTATTAAAGTGGATACACGTTTCTTCTAGGAAAGGTATATGCACCTTGTGTATTATGTTTGTTTCAAATGATATGATCAAAAATCCATTTTATTTTTCAAGAGTATCTATTTGACAAACCTCTCTACAAGATTTGTAAGGATCAAGGAAGATTTAAGTGATATAATATGCAAGACCCATACATGGCTTTGAAAAAATTTGGAATTTAAAATCTATTCAACCTTCTTTATGCATGCAAACCTAATATCTATATGCATTGAAGTTCTTCTAAGCCAACATATATCATCTAAACTCTTTTTTATCTATTCAATTCATTGAAACTAAAAAGTGTTACCAAAGACTTTCAAAGGTTTAGCTAATGGTAGTCTTAAAAGTAAAGGGAGTCCAAATATACAGTTTTCTATATGTTGAACAAATAAAATTTAAAAAAATTTATAAGTAATGTATGGGCTTCAAAAATCAAAATAGAAAATATTCTCCAAATATTATTAATTTTTAAAAAATATTTACATTTCAAGATTATTATTTATAGTCCCTAAAAAAATACTTCTGAATATCAAATTAGACGACATGAACAATAAAGTACTAAATTCACTACTTCACTCATTTTGTTTCAAGTTCTGCTCATTGAGTTTGAATGCTTTTTTACATTAATCCCTCAAAGCTCAACAACTTTTTGACAATGAAGGTTTTCAATGAGTTGTTCCACTTAGATATTTTTTTGAGCAAGGATGTGCTTTAATTTTTTACTTTTAACCATACAAAAATAAAGATTGCTTTGTCTAGTATGCATGAAATTAATTGTGGAAAATCTTGATAATTCGAATTGTAGAGAACAAAAGTTTTAGGTGGTCAACTTGTAGGCAAATAATGCAACTTTTGGAAAAGAAAATTATACAAAGATGAATAAGGCTTACCCCCCAAAAAAACTATATTAAAATCTACAAAAAAATTTATATATCTACAAAAAAATAAGGAATAGAAAAATTCTCTCAAATGACTAAAAATGTTCAAGACAATGTCTTTTTTCAATCCTCACTATCCCTTTTAGCACAAAAATTTATGATTTATTGCCTATTTCTCAAGACTACATTTCCTAATTTAAAAAAACAATACTTCCCAAATTGAAATCCAGAAAATTAAAAAACACAACAAGTATGTCAAATTGTTACTCTACAAGATTCTACTTCACAAATATTAAGATTTCTTTTGCCTCACCAAGAATTTGCCATTGAAAATTTGAAAAGAAAACATTATCTCCTCCTAATCCTTCAAAAGACAAGCAAACATAATTTACAACAAAAGCACCTTCTTTACCAAAACTAATTACAATGATAAATAGATTAAAAGAACAAAACTATATATATTTACAAACATACATTATGAGAAAAAAAATTTCATAGATAAAACTAGAACCAATGCTTACAATTTATTTTTACAAATTTCAAAAGGACATTCAATATAGGAGTTTGATGACACATTTCCATCAAATTTTGGTAACATTCACTATTTACATTGTAAAAATAAACATCAATAGATCACTAGAAGTCAAACCTTTTCTTTTTAACAACTGAGATGGAATCTCATTGCATTAAATGAGCAATATACAACTTCCAAGCGGAAAGGCCGGACAACAAGAGAAACTTGAAATGAGAACCAAAACCAAGCCTAAAGAAAAAGAGCTAAGAAAAAGAACCAAGGGCTACTTTAGATTCCAATGGAGAAGTGCATTGGTCAAGAATTGTAGGAAAATGGAACAATATGATTGGAGCAAATCTAGTTCTTCATCGGATTGGGTTTAAACTATGGCAAGGACTTGTCCACTAGAGAACTTCAAGCATGGATGAAAAAATGATATGGCCACCTATATGGCAACACTTTTTGTAAGAAGTCTTCTCAAAAGGTCTAGTTTCTTAGCTGGCCTCAACCCCCGGACAAGAAACTAGCCTATAGAGAACACCCACTTTGATTAAAATAATATTTCTATCCGTGCAAATCACAGTACTGTTATAGTGAACTTTTGTGTCTTGTTTCTTCCTCCTTAAGTGTCCATTTCCAATCAAATTTGTTGGAAAAGTTGCACATACTTGTCTAGTTTCTATGATTCAAATTTTGTATCAATCCAATAAGATTTGAGTGACTGATTGGCATTTTAGTGCAAGGAGGTTCAACCTTACATCGGGTTAGGTTAATAATTTGAAGGTGCAACTTTGGCGTCCTATTCCTTCCTCCTCAAGTGTTCATTTTCAATAAAAATTTGTTGATAAAGTTGCGCATACTTGTCTAGTTTCTATGGTTCAAATTTTGCATCAATCCAATAAGATTTGAGTGACTGATTGACATTTTAGTGCAAGGAGGTTCACCCTTACATGAGTTTTTTGCAACATTTCTTGCTATTGCATTTTCATTCTAATTATGATTTTCAAGTTGTAAATCATTTTTATGCTCTAAAAGTTTTTTGCATTTTTCATGGGGACCATTAGGGGTTATGGTTCCTAATGGCCAGCCAAAACTCTCTTGGTGGTGAAGTTCACCGATGGACTTCAATTTGTGAAGTTGGCCGGAAGACTTCTCCGGTTGGTGTTTACACTACAAACCAATCAAGACTTCTTCAAGCATTATTTTATTGTCGATCCATCTTATCTAACATCTCACCAATTACCTCAAATAACCATGTCTTGGCCAAAACTTCTTGACCGACCGGTACACTTCTCCACTAGAGTCTAAAGCAGCCCTAAGAGTGGAACCATCTTGTTTCCATAAAATCTTATCAACCTCTCTGCAACCAATAACCTCTTATTAGAGCCAAATGGAGCCCAAATTCGCCCAAATTTGATTAGCCTGATATTTCCAATGCGGCCCCCTCTCTCCGCTTTCATGAACTCTGCTCTGCCAGCATAAAGTAGAGTGTCCCAAAGTATTTTTTGGCTGACCTCAAGAGGCCACATTTGTTGAGAGAATACTTTGCTACTTCTAGGGAGCCAGATAATCCAGAGGGTGGAACCTCTCAAAATCGACCAAATGGTTTTAATCCTATTAAACCTGCGCAGGCATTGAGAAGTCAAACCTTCATAAGAGAAAATTATGGAAGAACATAGTTTCCAAATAGCAACGCTCAGTTCCGTGAAATTTGGTGAGCGTGAGAGCCCGAATGCATTGGACGTAGTGGACGTGCACGCGCTTGCCAAATTGGCACCAGGGCAAGACACGGTTCAACTCTTCAACCCTGCCTTTTCAGTGAGAGACGCGAGTTCCAGAGAGCACTCCTGTCAACACACTTATTAACTTGAAAACTTCAGAAAAAATTCCTCGCCGTCGAACAGGAACAAATCTCCCCAATCCCCCTATCCTCCAGTCACGCGGCAACAGGGGTTCATGATACCGTTGACTCATAAACAAAATTGAGCGTGCAAGCATCCCCTATTGCATCCGACCGAAATCACCACAAGCAGATCACTTCAGATTCACCTTCCAAATTAGAGACTCGTATACAACCACTAGCTTCACAACACATCGTACAAAACCACACGCGGCGACAATGCCGAGGTCTGGCCCATGAACCCTTACAATTACACCATCCGCACGCCCCCGTCACAGACCCAGTTCTCCAGGAGGTGCACATTGGAAAATTCGTGTAGCATTACACTGCATGACGATAAAACCCTGACATTCACATTGTTCCTACAGACCAGAAACTAATCAAATCACGGACATGTCACCGGTCATCCCGATTGTCCAAGAGGCCCTCCAAGCATCTGAATGACCACCAGAATCAAGGGCGCGCACAACCGAAACAGAAAAGTCGAGGACGCGCAAGCAGTCGCAAACAACCCACACCAACGCCCTCGGATACATGCCCACGAACCCCAGCACTTGACTTGGAAAATTTGTGTAATATTACATTGCATGCTTACAATAAAACCCTGGGCATTGACGTTCCAGCTACAGACAAGAAACTAATCAAATCACTTCGAGAACGTGTCGAAGATGGTGGTGTGCAGGGGATCCGCAAGGTGGGTGGCCCAGTTGTCCAGGGGTCCCTTTCCCGTGGCGGCGGCCTGGACGGCGAACCCGAAGGCGGCAACCATGGCCAACCTCGCGTGCTTAATTTCGGCTAATTTCAGAACCTCCTTCTTCTCGGGGTCGTCGGCCAACTTCAGTGGGTCGAAGTACTTGCCACCCGGGTACAGACGCTTCTCGGGGTTCAACTCCCCGTTCCTGTAGAACTCGATCAGTCCCACCAGAAGGACTTCGATGTAAACCAGGCTCGTGATGCTGAACGGCAGGGGCAGACCGAAGTACGAAGCACCGTCCACCAGCTCCACCTGCCAACACTCGGAGCAACGCAATCCCACACTCCCGTGTCACAACTCCAATGCAATCTCACAAGCCTCAACTCCGGCACCCAAACCGTACATTCCTTTTCAGTAAGAGAAGAGGCAGTTGCGTGACCACGACCCACTAACGTTCTCGATTGCTTTCTACACCGTACTGACGGATACTTAGGGATCATCACCAGAAAAACTCCGAGAACCACCGAGCACGACTCCGAGCCCCACGAAAGCGCAGGATGCACATCGCATTGCTACACCGAGCGGACAACCTTCGCACCCAATCGAACGCAAACACCGCAGGCGGCTTACACTCCACGCAATTTAGCAATACAATCACCAGCAGAAAAAATCTCACCTTTCCGGCGTCTTGCCACGTGACTCCCGTGAGCGCCTCCACGGACAGAGCTCCCAAGATGGCCAGCATCGCCCACCGGCCGTGGATGAGCTCGCATTCCCTGAACCTCTGGAGCCCGAACACCTCGCTGTAGGGCTGGAACGGGGTCGGATTGATGTCCGCCTTCTTTGAAACTCGGCTCCCGATCACGTCGCCGGCCAGGTTCTTTGCCAGGTTCTGGTTCAGCGAGTCCAACTCTACCTGCAAGTACTCGGGGCTCTTGCCCAGCGCCAGCGGGTCGAATCCATAGTCGCCCACCAGAGACCCGTCCAGCCACTCCGGGGCCTTCGCCCCTGGAAACCACAACGGCCTGTTGGCGCCGGACCCCGAGAACTTCTTCTGCGCGCTCCTCGCCGCCTGCTTCACCTTCTTCGTGCCGGCCGCGAACTTGGCCACCACGCGGGCACCATTCGACCTCCCCAGGCGCTCCACGGAGCCCACGAACTCGCTCGTTCCGCAGAACGACGACGCGATGCTGGCGCTCCTCAACGCTTGAGCCATGGCTGCAGCCGCGGTGGGGTCGAGTCGGACTCGAAGCTTCTCTCACGACGCGATCGCTCTCGCTCGCTGCCCGCTGATTCCCACGCTCAGACTCAGACTACACTGGCTGCCTGCCTGCCTGCCTGCTGATCCTTCCTTCCCCTCTCAATGTGGCGCGCCTGTGCTTTGAGGGTGCTGCTGCTGCCGGGATGAAGTGGAGGCCAGGCGGATATCTTCAGCAGCCACGCGAGTGGAGGAGACGCGCCCGTCGCGCTGCGATGAGCCCTCATCCACCCTCGATCCCGGCCCGTTCCGGATGAAAAGCTTCCCACTCGCGAAGATAAAGCGGACGATCCCGATGGCCACAAGGCGCCTGCCATTGGCCCATCCGTGCATGCCCCCGCCAGGATTATCCACTAGGACGCTTCCCCACTGTAGGCCCTTGGCTCCCTTCGGATAATGAAAATCCAGGCACCGTTTCTCTCGTCCCCGGTGCACCAACTGAAGGGACCCGTCACCAGCATTCGAGGGCTTTTTTTGTGGTATCATCGTAAATCTTTCTACCAGTCTACTGTGGTGCAAATAAGACAGCAGATGTGAAGCAAACATTGCTTCAGGCATATAAGGTAGGAGGCTCAGAAATGGTGCAGTTGAAGGCTGGTCCGTGTTTTTCATGTATTTCTTTGGATGGAAATATATTTGGCTCATTTTTTTAGACAAAAGAGAAATTGATGAGGAATCTAACCCAAGTGGTTTTGTATTTTTCCAAAGATTTTTGAATCACTTATGAATTTTCAAACAAGTTGGGTCATAGGTCCCTATTTGTGACCCTAGGTCTTTCATAAATGGTTCACTTGCAATTCTAAATAAAAATTGGAAAAACAAAGAGAATGATTGCCTCTTGCAATTAATAATGTTTTCTTCCTTGGGTCATAAAATGACTATACTAGTCAATTTTAGAATCAACTCATGTCCATTTCACAGCCATTTACAGGATCCATTCTTAATGCCTACATCATTTTACAGCCTCCTACCTTACTTTTTAAAGCTTTTAAAAAGTCTGTTCTGTTACCAGTAGGAAGAGAATGCTCTTGTATGGAATGGGACTCACCTATGTCACCAGGATGGTGCTCAAATAATGAAATTTAGTGTGGTGGAACATCTCTTATACAATAGCTCCCTCTAAATCTCATTTATTTGATAATTAGTGTTATCTTTAGAATTAGTGTTCATGTTGGAGACTGATTTAGTGGAGGGTGAACTATCATGGCCCTAATTTAATTTTTCTTCTTGGAAATTTAGTCAACAATTTGTGTTCATGTTGGCATTCAGTGTTGTTAGCATGAGCAGCGTTGTTGCCACTTTCTGTTAGAGTTTGTAATTAGCATTGCAATCACTAAATTTCAGTTTGAGCGACACCAATATGATTGATGGACGGACCCAACCGCAACTTAGTGGCAAGAGCTTTGGCATTTATATCTGGGCAGAATTGCACAATGCTTCGACTCAGTGATACCTTGGTCTGCCGCGATTCTGTTCGCAAATAGAGAATTCTGAGAGACAGGCATATGCCTATGATTCTTTTTTTCTTTTCTCCATTTTTGCTGTTAAACCTCCCAATTCGGTCGATGCTGCGAATTTTTTGCAAATTTGGGCAGGTATCAGCACACTTGCGGTAACATTTGTGTACATCAATGTTTTTGTTCCTTGAACTTCCTGCAGTCTAGCAGCTGACCACCAAATTATTTGTTGTATATATGGGGATATGTGACCTCAAAAAATTACTGGATGGATACCTCCAATCCAATTGGTCTCTTCAAATTGTGTCCAACAGTAGCCCTAGGCGTCGAGTATTTCGTGTGCTCGTCACAGGCGAGGCAGTGTGGAAGACATACGCACTGCGCAGAAGTCCGCTTTCCAGGGGCCAATGATCTGCTTCCTGCGACCTTGTGCTGGATGAAGTGCTTGACTTTGGCATCTTCCTCCAGTTGTGAAGTAATCGGCACGTGTCACCGATTATCATTAGCACATTCAAAAGCTTTAACTTAGATCAAGTAAGCACCAATGGAGCTTGGTAGGGACACCCCGAAGCGCCAGTTTTTCTACTGTGCACAAAATACTATTATTACATTACATTGATTAAATTTTTATATTTTCTTGGTGGAAAATCAAAGGAGGTTCTAGCACACCAAAAAACGGGACATTTGGATACCATATGCAAAAGTTATGAAGTGTCAATTTTTTGAAGGAGATGTTTTAAAACCAGTTCTCCAAGAATACATACGTATTTAGTGATTTAAAAGATGTATGTATAGTGAGGATATGTTGAAGTGGCGCTTTTAGACACGGTGCAATATTGGATGTACCTATCTTAGTTTGTATAGAAGAATGTAAATAGGTGATGACTTCAACATTATTTTATAGCAAGTTTAGCCTAATTGAGGTTGAATTCTTTGTTGAAATGGCCTTCAATGATATAATTGAATTGTTTTCTTTTCATACATTGAAAATTCTCCCAATCATAAGGATTTTTATAAAGTTCACATTTGTTAAATTAGTCTACAAATAGATAACTATGTCATTTAATTTGTTTTTAAAATTTTGCATTTGTATCCATAAAAAGATGCAAAATCCAATGGTATAGCCTGAAATTTGAATCAAGCTAGAATCTATTTTCCAAGAAAGCTCCAAGCTTTTTGCCTTGCTTCAAAGGTCCAAAATAATTTATTTTCATGCTTCAAAGTTATAATGTTTTCATCTAAATAGTCAAGTGACTTGAAAGTATCCCAAACATTACCATAATGAAAGATTAAAATCTTCATTTGTGTGTATATTTTAACCCCTCAAGGACCGGTTTGTGTTTTTTGGTTGTATAGAAATTTTGGGCAGGCTATTGTGACCAAAAATTTCCATATTTTAGGCTGAAATTCTTGTAGAAGGTGAGGACGAGGAATGTTTTTCATATGCAACAAATTTCACGACATTTGAACATAGGAGTCAAAAGTTATAGCCTAATATGTTACTTTTTTCGTATCTGGGCAGTTTGGGCAGATTAGAGAAAATCACTTTTTTCAATAACCAAAATTAGAGATTTTTTTTCTAGAGACTTATATATATAAGGAACGATTTGAATCATTCCATTTTGATCAACGAGTCAAAAGTTATGAGGATTTTTTGTTTGCAGGTAATTATGGATTCCCTACTCTAAAATAAACTTTGAAATCCTTTATCTTACCCAATTTTCAATATTTTTGAAAAAAAATAAAATCCTAGGATGTAAATTTTGTATTAAAACATTTCATCCATTGGGATTGTCATTTTTTGATTCCATATTTTAATTCTTAATAATTCAATATTTTGAATCATTGTCTACTACCTACTTACTATTTTTTTCCTATATGTTGTACAATTCCAAATGATCTCAAATTTTTGAAGCATGTGGAAAACTTGTGTAGGAAAAAGAATCCAAAGAAGTACCATCATTTTGGCCATTTTTTCATAGAAAAGTGAGTTTGTGAAGTGCAGCTACCCAATTTTTGGCAGGGTGAAAAAAATGATTTTAGTGAATTTGAATGCTTATATCTTGCAATCACGTGGTGGAAATGTTTGAAATTTTTACATGTTTTTGATACTACATAGTACAAGATCCTATGGTTACATATGTTAGAAAAAAAAATTCCAAAATTTGCTACTTGTATTAAAAATGGCAATTATTGAGCTTTTTCGGTGAAACATAGTCGTGGAACTTTAGGGGTTAACAAATTCAACTGTGAAATTCTTTAATTACCTTGATCAAGCACATCCTACTAAAATTTTAGAGCAAGTACCTCAGTGACTGCAACTTCAATGTACCTAAACTTCAAAATATAGGCTTTTTGAGCCTTTTTAAAATATGAAGTTTTGTCTTTTACCATTTAGAAAAAAAATCACATGTGTTCTATAACTAACCACTACTAGAAAATTTACTTTTTTTGTTGTTTTGGTCGCATTGATCCAGTTAATTTTTTGTTGATATTGACAAAAATTTGTTGAAATCTATCAAAATCAATAGAAAATTAACTGAATTAATATAACAAAAACAAAAACAAAAGTAAATTTTCTAGTAGTGAACATATGTGATTTTTGTAAATGACTAATGTGTTTAAAAATGGATTGAGATTTGAGAATGTAAATTAAAAAAATTTAACTAAAAAGATATTCATATTCATTGTTAAAAACATTATGAAGACTGGGTTGTATGGAATGTCACCAAAAGATTTCAAAACATATTATCAAAACCCAACCAAATTAGTAAAAAATGCTTTGAATATAGCAAAACAACTTTTTTGCTACCCTAAGTGTATTCTTGAATGATCAAACCCTTGTCAAAAACCCAATACCACAAACTTTCAAAGCTTAATATATATCAAACAACCAAGACGTAAATCTTAGAACCTTAGAAACCCCTTTACACCTAGAAGTCAACCACCACAACTAATACAATAATAAAACCTACCTACCTATATATATATATATATACACACACACACACACACACACAAAACAACTTAACTACATTTCCCATACATATGATAACAAACCGTAAAACCAATGAAATAAAAGACAAATCTAAAATTTCAAAAAAATATAACACATATCTGTGTCAATGAATACTCCAAGATAACACAACACATACTAAATGGATGCCACAAGGAGACCTTTTTTTATTTAATCAACCAACAATAATTATGCACAACATCAACCTACTAACACAATATTATACAAAATAACAACACAACCACTACAATAACACCATCACGGTAAACTTCAATCATGAACAACCTCATGATTTACAATTTATTCCACCACCACCAATAATTCTACTTATATCTATTTGTACTACCAAATGCAACCAAGAAAAAAACATACTTACAAATATATACACCATGATCACACAAAATGAAATAACACAAATTTACCTAGACATTGGTAAAAAATTATTCATCACTATCCCAACTACTAGCTTACAATGGCTTCAGAAACAATATCACACTCCTTCATATACCACACATAGTCTCAAACCATCTACACAATCATTTGAAACCAAAGTCATAGGGCTTTATCAAAGATATAAATATTAAATAAAAGCCCATTCAAGACATCACAATGCTCCCTCCCTCAAAATATTCTAGACTCCATTATAACAACATTTAACATATCCTTCTCATATTTCTGCTCACCAATTACCTACTCCACAAAAATCACACAATTCTACTCTCAATTTGAAAGAAAAAAGAATTTGGCTCATTAGGCAAAGCCTTTGAATACAAATGAAAAGATTTTGGTTTAGCACCCCCCCCTACAATATGGAAACAACCCAACAAGCATTACATTGGGCAAGACTAGCATCCAAACATGATCCCAATACCATAACCATACTAGCCATACCAAATATAAATTGGTACCAAAACTTTTCTCCATATATTAAATCATTTGACAATATGCATGTTATTGTCCATATTGTTGCAGATACTATTACATATGAAGAACCAACAATTCCTCAAGAACTCAATAAAAGACTACATACTAAACCCTTTGCAATACACATTCTATGTATACATCAACAAAACCATAATATTGTCCCACATAACCAAATAACTCTTCTCACAACAATCCTCCAAAATATGCAAATTCTACAATACCACATACAAATTCCTCTTCCAACACCTACTAATATAGCTATAAACAAAAACACCAATTGGAATAAACTAACATACAACTACAACCCTAAAAATATATATACACCCTTGTTACCAATATATACAACTAACCTCCAACTAAAATTTCCATCACAATATAGCTACTATACTGATAAATCATTTGTACTACCTCAACAACATATAGATGACCATTGAATATGCGAAAAATATTGTAATAACAAAGTAATATATGGAAAAAAGGCTTTACTCAGATGGTAGGAAGATACCAAGCCACATGAATGGACTGAACATAAGGTACAAGCCTTTCCTAGTTATCCACAAACCTTGTGGGATAACTAACCACAATGGGCTGCCTTTGATTATGAGCAATATCCAATAGATTTTAAGACTAACTAAGTATCTAATGCTACTTCTAAAGCTGAATGTACATGGTTTATACTAATATGGACATAATCTTCACCACTCCCACTTTGAGAGTGGGCAAAGGCTCGAAGGCCCATCTTCTCAATCAAGTTTTGGTGTTGTGGCTTTCCAAGGGCCTTGGTTAGCACATCAACAACTATAGCTTGGGTAGACACATATTTGAGCTCAATCACCTCATCCTCCACTCGTTCACAAATGAAATGGTATTGCACATCAATGTGCTTCGTCCGAGAGTGGTGGGTGGGATTCTTGGCCAAAGCAATGGCCCTTTGGTTGTCACACTAGATTGGTGTGCTCCCCTCTTAGACAAGGTCAACATCAGCCAAGAGTTGCCTTAGCCAAATGGCCTCTTTGGTACATTGGCTCATAGCCATGTACTCCACCTTTGTTGTAGAAAGAGCTATGGTGGGTTGCCTCTTTGAATTCCATGAAATGGCACCCTTTCTAAGCCTAAACATGTAGCCGGTGGTAGATCTCTTATCCCCCTCATCACCAGCCTAATCCGCATTACAAAAGTCGTGTAAGGTCATACGGATACCTCCAAGTTGCAACTCCAATCCAAGTGTGCCTTGAAGATACCTCATCACCTTCTTGACCGATGTCCAATGCGTTGGGCCATACTTGGACATGTGTTGATTCACAATACTCACTGGAAATGCCAAATCAGGCCTTGTGGCTACCATGGCATACATCAAACAACCCACTGCTGCCTTGTAAGACATACCTTGCATTTCAGCCCTCACCTCTTCCAATTCTTCATCGGTGAACTTGGTCAATTTCACATGAGTGTCAAGTGGTGTACCGATGGCCTTACACTCCTCCATATTGAAGTGCTTGAAAATTTCTTTAAGGTACTTGTGTTGGCTCATGGTGATGGTGCGGGTAGCCCTATCCCTCTTGAATTCCACTCCAAAGCAATAGTTGAGCTCTCTAAGATCACTCATCTCGTACTCCTTCTTGAGCATAGCCTTCACTTCAAGTATCTTGGGCATGCTACTTGCAAGGAGGATCAAATCATCCATATATAGGATCACAATCACCAAATGCTCACAACTTTGCATGGTGTACAAAGAGTGATCAACGTGGCTTCTTCAGAAGCCCTTCTTCACAAATATGGCATCAATATCTCGATACCATGCTCTCTCCGATTGCTTCAACCTGGAAAGTGCCTTCTTGAACTTGCACTTGAGATGCTCTTGGCCTTCTTGCACAAAGCCTTGGGGTGGATCCATGCAGATGACCCTTTCCAACTTGGGGTTGAGAAAAGCCGTCTCTACATCCATTTAGTGCATCTCTAAGTCCATGGCTACCCCAAGAGTCACAATGTACCGAATGGTGTTAAACTTGGCAATAGGGGCAAATGTCTCATTGAAGTCTACCCCTTCCACTTCGGAAAACCCCTTGGCAACTAGCCTGCCTTGTACCTCACAATGTGACCCAAAGCATCTCTTATGGTGGAGAAAATCCACTTACAACCTACACTTGATCTCTTGGAAGGAAGGGGTGCAAGTTTGCATGTCCCTTTGGCAACGAGGGCCTTGTACTCCTCTTGCATGGCCAACTCCCACTTGCTTGCATCTTCGCAATGCAACACCTCTTCAAGTGTGGATGGATCTCTAAGGAAAGCCACATTGACTTGTTCTTCATGTTGTGGAGGAAGAATGTAATTCATCCACCAATCTCCAAGGGGCTTGCAAGTCCTTGTTGGATAACGGGGCTCCTCCGTGGATTGATCTTGCTCTTCCAAAGGCTGATCTTGTTCATGCTCTTGCTCCCTTGGTGAAGTGCTTGGAGAATGGGCTGTTGATCTTTTTACTTGGGGTCTAGCCACCTACTTTTTGGTTTCCACAAAGTCTTCATCTTCTACTCCTTGCTCTTCATCTTCATCTCCTTCATCTTTTATGTGCACTCTTGGAGTTGTGTCCACCTTTTGGATTGGTCCTCCACTTCTCCCACTTGGGCTCATCTCCAAGAGCTTGGGGTTAGCTCCTCCATCTTCTAAAAAGGTCACATCTCGACACTTGATGATGGCCTTGGTTTCTATACACATCAGCCTATAAGCCTTGGTTCCCTCACAATAACCAAGGAAAAGACACTTGATGCCCTTAGCATCCAACTTAGTCCTCTTGGCACTTGGAAACAATACATATGCAATGCACCCAAAAGTGCGCATGTGAGACACGTGGGGCCTGGTCCTACTCCAAGCTTCTTGGGGTGTGATGCTTGTCAAGGCTTGGGTGGGGCACCAGTTCTTTGTATAAACTGCATTGGACATTGCCTCCCCCCCAAAACTCAAGCTTCAGACCTTGAGCATGAATCATGGCCCTCGCCATCTCCACAATGGTGCAATTTGCACGCTCCGCTACGCCGTTTTGTTGAAGAGTGTAAGGTGCTGAAGTATGGTGCTCAATGCCATGGGCCTTCAAGTACTCCTCGAAGGCCTTGGACACATACTCCCCTCCATTATCCGACTACAGTACCTTCATCTTGCACTTGGATTGCGCCTCCACAAGGGCCTTCCAAGTTTCAAAACGCCTAAACACCTCACTCTTGCACTTCAACATATACACCCAAATCTTGTGAGAGAAATCATCAATGAAGGTCACAAAATACCTTGTTCCTCCTATGGATGTGGTCTTCATTGGCCCACACACATCTAAATGTAGAAGTTCCAATGGCTTGGTAATCCGGGTTGTCCCATTCTTGGGGAAGGGCTGCCTTGCTTGTTTGCCCTCTATGGACCCCTCGCACACCATAGAACTCCAATCATGCTTGCAAAAAGAGAGCTTCAGGCCTTTTACAATGTGTTGGAGGCTCTTTATGCTCTTCACATTCAAGTGCCCAAGCCTCCTATGCCAAAGCTCCACAAGGTCTTCATGAACTAATCCTTGGGCAATACAAGCCAAAGAAGTGCCATTCACCTTGGTGAAATGGAAGTGGTACAAGTTGCCTTCACAAGGGGTTGATGCAATCAAAATTCCACTTGGTGCCCTTACAACACACCCCACCATGTTGAAATGCACTTTCAAACCACCCAAAGACAATTTCCTCACCGAAAACAAGTTGGAATGCAACTTGGGTACATGGAGCACCTCTTGGATTTGGATCCTCTTGGTCTCCCCCTTCACTTGCACCTTCACAAGGATCTCCTCCATGCCAAAGGCCTCCACCACACCATTGTCTTCGAAATAAATCTTCTTCCCCGAAATGGGCTGATAGGTGTAGAAGGCATCTCGATGGCTGGTCATATGTTAAGTGGCCCCGAGTCCACAATCCAAGTAAACATGTTGGCCTTCTCCCCTCCTCCATGGGTGGCAAAGACAAACTCCTCCTCCTCTTTGGAAGCTTGGTGTGCACTCTCCTTGGCCTTAGCTTGGTTGCTCTTGCAATGCCTAGCAATGTGGCCTAGTTTGCCACACTTGAAGCACGTCCTTGTCTCCTTAAACGCCTTGGTGTTGCCTCCTTTGCCATGTCTTGAGACAAGCGCTGATCCCTCTCTTTGGGACTCATTCTCCTCGTGCTTCGTCACCTCATGAATCAAGCGGGCGGTGACAGACTCCATGGTCAGCTCCTTAGTAGGCCTTGTCTCCAATGCGGTAATGAGGAACTCAAAGATGGTGGCAAGCTTTCCAACAAGGTCATCACCACATCTCCATCCGTCACAAGCACCTCTAAATAAGCCAACTCATCCACAAGAGTCTTGATCTTGTTGACATGATCCAACATGTCGTCCTCCTCTTGCATCTTGCTAATGAAAAACTTGCGGCAAAGAAAGAGGATGTTGGAGAGGCTCTTGGTTTTGTGGATGTTGCAAAGCATGGCCCATGCTTGGGCTAGTCCCTTACAATGTTGAATGTGTGCAATTTGCCGGTCCTCAAGGTTGATGGCAATGAGAGCAAAGGCCTTCTTCTCCTTCTTCTCAAATGCCTTTTTGGTCTTTGGATCAACATCTTCACTTGGAGGCTCTTCACTCCCATCCACCACCTCCCACAAGTCCTTCTCCGCAAGGATCATCTCCATCTTGAACTTCCACATGCCAAAGTTCTCCCTGTTGAACTTGTCAATGATGCACACACCTTTTCCTCTACTTGATGTCATGGTGAAACACCTTCCACTTGTTGGCAGCACCCAAAGTCTCTTGTAAGGTTGATAAACTCAATTTAGCCTCCAAACAATCCCTTGGAAGCCAATTGGGCTGAAATGGTACCAATCAACCTTTGTAAAGACCTTTCAAGATCCTTTCAATCCTAAGAACGACCAAACACTCTTCACAAGTGCATCACCTCCTCTCAACACCAATTCAGATTCTAATGAAGCTCAAAGCCACCACAAGGACGTTATGGGCTAGTGCTACTTCAAAATCAACAAGCAAACTCACAATTCTCCTCACAAATAGGATACTCCACACTACAAGGAGCTCAAGACTTCCAATCTACTTTAGATAGAAGCTACCACTCACAATCAGGACCTCAAGGACAACAATGGCCTCCAACAGCCCTAGTTGGATCACCAAGCCACCAAAGAACCCTAATTGGCTCTACAAGGCTCACAAGGGTATAAATCAGCTGTCTTGGGTTCACAAAATCCACTAATTCGCCTCAGTCACTCACAAGGGTAGTAATCAACCCTCAATGGATGGCAAATGCCTCAAGCAACCCAAACATGCTTCCAAGGCTCACAAAGGATTTTCACTAGTTTGTAATTGCCACAAAGTCTACTAATTGGCCTCACTCACTCACAAAGGACTAATCAGCCCTCCATGAATGGCAAATGCTTCAAGCAACCCAAAGATGCTTGCAAGGCTCACAAAGGACTCTCACTAGATTGCAGTTGCTACAATAAAAAATGCACCCAAGTGCACAATCAGCCTCAATGAGCTCCCAATGCACACTTCTAAGCACAAACTTGAAATAGGAGCATGCAACTAGCTCTAACTAGGTTTGATGCAATTGGGTCAAGTATTTCAGTGGCCCTAGCTCCCATTTGGGGTTGGATTGGAGTTATATTAAGCTCCACCATTAGATTAAACAAATCTCCACTACCCACCAAAATCATTTTCTTAGGTACATACTTAAGAAATTTCTTCCCAGTTGCATTTGTATATATTTTGAGAACCTTGGATGCACCGAGTGTTTGGGGAGCATTAAGTCATATGATATTCAATTCATTGATGTTCTAAACAAATTGCAAAACAATTTATAATGTAAAAGTTGTGTTTAATAATAGAGGAGTTGCTTTTTAGGAGGGGGATTTTGAAACTATAAAGTGATTATTATTAACAAGAAAAAATTCCTAAATTTTTCTTATAAATTTTACATTATGAATTTTTTTAAACACAAAACTTACATTAACATTTGTGTTTCATCTCTAACAAACTAGCTTGCATTTTTTGGTTGTATAGAAATTTTGGGCAAGTACTAGTGACTAGAATTTTTTATATTTTAGGTTGAAATTTAATAGGTGTGGACAAGGAATATCTTTCATATGCAACAAATTTCATGACATTTGGAAATAGGAGTCAAAGGTTATAGCCTAATATGTTACTTTTTTCGTAACTAGGCAATTTGGGGAGATTAGGAAAAATGGCTTTTTCCAAAAACCAAAATTTGAAATTGGTTTTCTAGACTTATTTATATTAAAAAAGCTTTGAATCATTCCATTTTGATCAACGAGTCAAAAGTTACGAGAATTTTTTGTTTGCGGGCAATTATAGATTCCCAACTTTAAAATAAACTTTGAAATCCTTTATCTTACCCAATTTTCAGCATTTTTGAAAAAGCCTAAAATCCTAGGACGTAAATTTTTTATTACAACATTTCAACCATTGAGAATGGCATTTTTCAATTCCATATATTAATTCTTAGTAATTTAGTATTTTGAATCCTTGTCTACTACTACCTATTTACTATTTTTTTTCCTATATGTTGTACAATTCTAAATGCTCTGAAATTTTTCAAGCATGTGGAAAACTTGTCTAGGAATAAGAATCCAAAGAAGCATTGTCATTTTGGTCATTTTCTTTTATAGAAAAGTGAGCTTCTGAAGTGCAACTGCCCAGCTTTTCGTAGGACCAAAAAAATGATTTTAGTGAATTTGAATGCTTATATCTTGTAATCACGTGGTATAAATGTTTGAAATTTTTACCACATGTTTTTCATACTACATAGTACAAGATGCTATGATTATATATGTCAAAAAAAGTTCTTTTTCAAAAATTTGCTACTTGTACTAAAAACAACAGTTTTTGAGCTTTCTAGGTGAAAAGATAGTCATGGAACTTTAGGGGTTAGTAAAAATTTAGGAATTTTTTTTATTAATAATAATTAATTTACAGTTTCAAAACTGCTTTAGACCATTAATTTGAACGTGATTAATTATTTTTATATATTACATATTTCAAATATATTAAATAAAATTTTAAGAAAATATTTTCAATATTTTATATGCTTAAGTTAGAATAAGAATTTCTCTATATTAGAATATCTTTAAATTTTTTATTATAATAAATAATTTTAATAGTATAATATTCAAAAAAAAAAATTATATCACAAGCTATAGTTTTGTATAATTGTTCTTATAATAACATGAGATGCTTAATAATAATAAAAAGTCAAGAACTCCTTCTTTCTCAAAATAGAAAAATAGGAAGAAAAAGAAAAAGGTTCTTGAAAAATAAGCACCAAATAGGAACAAAGAGGAAAAAAGGAAAAAAAAATTTAATTAAAAAGAAAAGAAGAGTAAGGTAAATATATGTGATTTTATATTTTTTTTTATTGAGCATTATGAAAATCTAAGAGCACATCAATTGGAAATTCGGCCCTAGAATCCAGCCCAAGGAATTTATATTAATTGGGTCTGGATGGAAAAACTGGGATTGGATTGAAGGCAAATCCAACTGGCCTTCCATCTGACCTCAGACGTAGTATAAACAGCCCCTATGTCCTAGATAAGTAGTTTCACATTAGATTAGTAGTATTACAATAGCAATAGGGTTTCTTGCTATTTAGTGACACGTTGTCAGGTTTAGACATGAGTGCGAAGGGGTCTGTTCTATGTTGATGCAACTAAAGATTATATTCACACATTGCAAATTTTGCAAATTTCTTGCCAATGTCACCGAGCAAGGATTGGATTTATCAACGCGTACTTGTGCAATAATATTGACAAGGTAGGACATGAAGTCCATGAGTGTTGTGATAATTGAACAGAATAATATAGTGAAAAGAGGCATACCCCCCTAGTTTGCAATAGTTGCCTTCTCCTCTCTCTCAAAAAATTTACAAGCTGTTGATTTTTGTAAAAGAAATGCTTAGTATCCTTGAAATTGCCGTTGATTTCTCAAAAAATCACAAGCTGTTGATCTTGTGAGATTTAATCTGAGTTGTCCAAATAAAAAATATTGGATATGGATATAATATTGCATACAAATACGTATTAAATATTAAATATGGATAATGAATACCGTATATAAATACATATGGAATATGAAATAAGGATACAATACCAGATATGGATATGGGATGAATTGTCCCATATTAATTGTCAAACAAGTTGGTTTCTAAAATTACAAGAGGGGGGAAGGGCGATTGAAAATAAAAATTTCAAAATTTTAAAATCCGTAATTTTGAAATTTCAATGAATTGTGACACAAAGTGTTACAATGCACTCAAAAGTGGTAGTAACTGCCACACACATAACAGAAGAATTGAACAGAACAACCGTCTTGACCCCTTTGGTTCCCATGATGAACACTAAATTTTTTTAACAAACGCAGGCTTACGTTAATCGCCCTCCCCCACCTCACCTCACTAACTGCAAGCGCTGCTTCTTGTTTGAAATCTACGTCGTAGCAAGTTCTCACTCCTACATCAACACCACCGAAGAACTGCGGCCTTGGATTCTGGGCTCCGGCTGCGGCTTGCAATACTCCGGTCTTACCGTCTGCCATGTGCACCTCCATGTCAGTTCGGTAATCACAAAACATTGCTAGTTTGAACGCTTGCCCTCTCTACATTCACTGAAAACCTTCTATTGCCACCTATAACACTAGGTGTGAAAGCACCCTAAGTTGTGTTCCATAAGTTGGTCTCTAATTAAATAAAGATCAAATTATACCTAACATTTAGATTAACCCCTAAAGAACCAAGCTGCATTTTCTGGCCACACGACAAATTTGGGCAGCTCACTACAAATGGAGTTTTTATTCTTTTTTGCTAAATTTTTTAGAAAACATGTGCCCAAAGAGTAGCTTCAAAACCTAACAATTTTCATAACTTTTGACTACATAATCAAAAAATTATTGCATTGTATGTGATTTTCTTTGTAGTCATGTAATCAATAGTTATGAAAATTGTCAAGCCTTGAAGCTATTCCTTAGGCACATGTTCTATGAAAATTTCAGTGAAAAAAAAATTCTATTTGTAATGAGCTGCCCAAATTTGCTATATTGCCAAAAAAACATGGCTTGGTCCTTTAGGGGTTGAGAAGAAATTAGTAGAAGGGCCCAAAATTTACTATTAGTTGTGTTGTGGGTCAAAGCATCTTCTTCAATAGAAAAATCAATTATAGTATTATGAGTGAATTTCCAATAGCATCTCTACTACATGAATTCTAGAAAATCTCTCCAAAAAAGAACAAATGAAAAACTACATTTTCTCATCCTATAGGCATTCAAACTAGAATGACCCATATTTCTACTAGTGCCTTAATATACCGAATTTTGGTTGTAGCAATGGCATATGGCACTCTAATTCATAAATTAAATGAGGTTGTTTGTTTTGCTTGTAATAGTAAGATCTCTGGAATTTTGGGTCCTCTAATCGTGTTTTTTTGTATGTTGAAAAGCCTTTAGTGAAGAGGGGTATATGGACTTTATTTCAACTCATAACAAAAAAGATATTGAATTCTGAAGTTTTTATGAGTTTAAAAATTAAAAATTTATTTTTACTTTTATTTTGGTTGTGGCAAAGGTATAGGGCACACTAATTATTACAAATTCATTCATTCATTACTATAAATCATTACCAACTCTTCTTTCCTCTCATGGCATATTGCTAACCATTTTAAGTATTTTGCTAGTTTATTTTCCATTCAAGGTGTAGTCACCTATAAGCAAATTAAATTACATAGTAGCAATGTGACGCCAAGAGAACATGATACCAAGACTTATTCATAGATATTAGGTGACCAACAAATAGAAGATGATTAGAAATAATACTACCTTTAGCAATTGAATTTTAATCTTGGATTGAATGACATGTGCACTCTACCAAATTGTAACAATACACAATGGGAAATTCTTTCACCATCTTTTTGATACAATACATACAAATGATAAACTATTAACTTATATTGATGAGGGGACAAATTTCTAATCTTAAATTGTTGTGAAATGAGAATTCTAATATATGATTCATCTAAAAGAATTAGCATTCAAATTTTTGGAATTGGAATTTTTTGGAAAATTTGACCACCAAAACAAAATTTGACTTATATCCCCCTTTTGAATTTTTTTTGAAAATCAGCTTTGGTTGGTGTACTCACTACCCACCCATCCAAAACTAATTCCCCCTCTTAATATTATTGCAATATTGTTTCAACAATCTCTCCTTTCACAGTATAGTATTGAAAATGTATTGTTGCAATATAGAAGTAGGACTACAACAATATGATTTCAGTGGAAATAGTGCATTCCCATAGAAACTACATTGTTGCAATACTACTTTTGTACTGCAACAATACACTTTCAATACTATACTGTTAACCCTCTGCAGCAGTATTGTTTCAACAGGGGGTTACTTTCCTGACGTAATGAGCACTGATTGAATACTGTGCCTCACTTTTCGACCCAACTATATTCACCCGAAATAGTCAGTTTTATCATGCATCAATTGCACGCCAAATGCTAAGGTCGTTTGTCTCATCCATTAGAAGTACTGTAATAGTAAGGCAATCATCCCAAGTTCTTATGACTTCAATATCCACCCAAACTGTTGGGAGCTTTTACTGCAGATTGCAGCGAATAAGTGACAAGTCGATCAAAAGAGATGCTGTGGAGAAAATACATGAACATACGTCTCTCAAATGCTCTATGCTACATTCCCTCGCAGGTTCTGTGTTGGAGAATCTTACTGATTCAGGCTCTGTGAGATTGAATCAGGGTCTTTGTCCAATTTAATGGTCTTGTTCAAGACTGCCTCAAATACGGGGGGAGCCGAGCTGGTATTGTTGATGACTTTGGACTCACCATTTGCAACTGTTCCAATCTGTGAGTTTTCGTCAGTTGCTGATGAATTCGAAGAGCCCTCGGCTGCCCCGTCCACTCCATCGAATAGCTGCTTCCTCAAAACATCATGAAGTTGCCCAAATAGCTGTCTCTTTATGGAGTCAAACGCACGCTCCAGCCGCTCCAGCTGCAAAGCACGTAAAAGCCGTGTTGCATAAAACTCCAAACTGGTTGCCTCAAATTTATGTGATGATCTACTTACAAATCCATTGTTGAGGATTTTGATCCATTCTGTAACTCTTTGGAACCAACTTCTGGGAATATACAAAAAACATTGTGAAGCAGATTAACAGATCTCAGATATTAAAGCTATTGCATAACAACGGAGTGGAATGTCTAAACAAACATTACACAAGAGCCAAAATCTCAAAATACAACTCCTGAAGGGCCCCGTTTATACACAATTGACAAAACTCAACTGTTACACTCACTGGTTATGGAATGAAGTGATGCCATATTTGGCTTAAAAACGACCACCTGTTTTCCATTCTTAGGTAAAATTTGCAAGGTTCACTAACACCTGTCACTGAGTGTAAATCACCCTTCAGCACTACATTGGAAGCCGAGCACGGCAACCTTGAATAGAAAATCAGCTCATGTATCAGTGACTTTCATAATAGAATGGTATTTGAAAAGGAACATCACGAATGCAGTAACATTTCAAAGAATATAGAACGCGGCAAAAATATCATTTCTCTTACCTCCTCAGTGGCATTCGGGTTGTACATGAACAGCCCATAGTAGAGCTCGAAGCTGTCACCTGATGTGTTCTCAACCTGCTCAAGATTCGATTTTTTCAGATGCAGGTTCGCATTTGAGACTAACCATAAACCAGTATCCTGGTCCAAGATGCTTTCAACATGAAAAACGTCGAATAACCATATGGATGATACTGATTAAAGCTCTTCCATATCTGACATACCGACTCAAACAGGGGCCTATTCCTTCAGTAGAATAAATTCAAAGATGCGATGTGATGCCTTACAAGTCCTAGAAGTGTCTCGTAACCCCTGGTGTTGATTGGGGTCCGTTCCAACCCAAGCTTTCCTAGCACCCTGCATATAACATGCACCTGCTTTGGCCCTTGCATCGCAATTTATTGTTTGGGAGAAACAACTAGGATATTTCTCTTTGAACAATAAGAGCAATTCACATGATAGCAACAACCGAAAATACGCAACCATGCAAACACAATACCAAAATGGATCATCCTCTGTCAGTGAACAACATCCTAGATTTATCCCTTCTAGTAGGAATGAGAAAACTAACCTGCCAACAGTGTGAGTGATGAATTGGCTACCTGCTGCATATCGATCATGCTCTGCACATGTCATCTCCACCATGCGACAACCCTGAGATAAAAATTCCCATCCAAGCGTCAGCCAAAAGTACCGATAGATGCTTAAAGGATAGCCAGAAGTGCACTATTGACTGAGTTTGTTCATAACTTTCCTTTTTAAAACTAAAGAGCGGTGTATCCCGTTAAATCTTCTGCCTAATTAAACAGTGAGGCCGCATTTCATGATAACCGACGAGCTTCAAAGACATGAGAGAAATACCTTCTGTTTTCTTTTTTGCTAATAATCAGAGTGCTGTGTACAACTTAAAACGTGGAGACGG
Organism: Pseudoscleropodium purum; assembly: GCA_963969395.1. Classification (NCBI taxonomy): domain Eukaryota; kingdom Viridiplantae; phylum Streptophyta; class Bryopsida; order Hypnales; family Brachytheciaceae; genus Pseudoscleropodium; species Pseudoscleropodium purum. The sequence continues at coordinate 118,140 of OZ017796.1, forward strand.
GAAGTCTCTAACGCGTGGGTGAAGATTTTACCTCATTTGCGAAGATGTCCAGGAACTTGTCAGCAGATCTTGACCGCCGCCCATTCCTGATGCGAACTTTGTCATACACAAAAGGTAATCCAGCCCAACTACCCTCGCCACTCTCGGGGCCAAACATAGGATGAGTGCAGAGTACATCAAATTCGTGAGGCAACGCCTGTAATTATCATTGGACAATTAAGAACAAATCAGGTATCTCAATCACCAATGTTCCAAAGGATTAGAATTTTTTAGAATCACATCAACGGAACTCTATGTAGTAAAAACAATGCCCGCAGAAATCAAACAAGGAGCAAAACTATTTTCACTATAATTTAACTAAGGCCGTCCTCGATACCTGAAGGAAGAGGTTCTTTGGAAATTCCTTCACAGAGAGAACATCGACAAATAGAGTGTTCCGCTTAAGCCGTTGCAAGGGAAGACTCCGTAATACAGACTCAGTTGATAAAATGGAGGTGCACAGAAGAACCACCTCTGGATGCTCCTCACAAAAATCATCCGCATCCCTGACAAGTCAAAGCCAGCATAAACCGTCATTCATAGTAATATAATGACAACAAAGGAACAACACCATCTCCTCTCCTATAAAAATGTGGATGGAAAGGTTCTAACAGTGAAACTCATTACTATCACCCGTCACCTCGACAACCTTCAAGGCTCGCACTTTCCGATTGCATAAATTAGCATGACGAATTTGACAAGTTCCTTCCAATTCAAGACAAATGTCACAACTTCCGAGGAGCCACGTGAAAACAAAAGCTTGGGTGACGGAGTTCAAAATCGCGATCTATACACTTGCTTGTCAAAAATTAGGGAGTTCAAATTAGAGAATGCAACAAAAAAACTCAATGGTAAGTTCATACATGTAAATTCGGAAACTCAGTAAGAGTATACTGATTCGAGCTCACCCATATCAACTCAGTAAGATTTCGGAAGCAATATGCCTTAGCACGAAACAACGAGCGCAGTGAAGGGACAGTATTAGGGATTTGAATTGAACATTGCTGTCATACGATGATTTAGTATTCAGACCCTGGCCAGAACAACAGGATAAAAAGCAATCCAAACCGACCTGAAAAATGCCACACCTAATTCACCCGCTTTCTCGCTATAGTCTCGTCTGGAGTGAGCCAAAACCCTGTGCCCTTGCTTCACTATCCTCTCCGCCAGGAACTGGCCAAAGTTGCCGAACCCCACGATTCCAATTTTGAGCTTGCTGCTCTTCTCCAGCTCCTGCGACCTCTTCGACTCGTAGTCAAATGGCTGCGCGGCATCTATGGCACTGACATTCACGGCACTACGCTGCTGCCGGCGCCCTCCAACCCTAAAAGTACTGGCGACAAGGACCCGGTTCAGATGTTGCGGACAATCTCCTCGCAAACTTAATGTAATGGAACCCATCGCATTCTGCCTCCGCAATGGTAGCCCCCAACTCGCAACCACATTCTGCGTTTGTGACTGGAACGACATCATCGCCACCGGCGTCGGCGTTAGCGCTTCCATGACTCCAATTGCGACGCTCACACCGCACTTCCACGAAAACCCAAAATCTCAATCGAAAATCATGAAATTCGGCTTCCGAGGCTCACAAATTCGTCAAGCGACGAGCTGAGCTGCATTCACCGAGAGTGAAGGTTAGGTCACCAACTCGACTCCGCTGCCAGGGAAAATCTTTAATGCTTGACGCACAGACCCTACCACCAAACCCCCATAATCCCCCCCAAATGCCAGCCAAGCAGCAGCATTCCGTGGCATGAATTGCAATGGCATAAACTAACTAACTAACCAACCAACTTACTGGCTCCATCGGGCGGAATGATCCGAATCCAGGAAAGCTTCGTGCAGCTCCGATGTCGTGTCCCCGACGAATAAATTCGCGCCCTGAAACCTCCGTCCCCTCCGTGCTCGGTCCCGGATGCCCACAACGCTACCAAGCTTCTCCAAATGGAAAATTCGAACCGGGCTTTCCGAGTACTTTTCCTCGGAAATACTCGGTGCCACTCAACTCCAAGTCAGACGCGCCAGCCGCAACGCCCCCGACGTCGGATTTCATTCAGGAACGAAGGAACTGACTGCTCGCGAATCGGTTGCTTCGTTCTCAAGTGCCCTGCAGCCCTAACTTGCCCTCACTCTGCTCGCGGGAAGAACTCGAGATCCCTAACTTAACGAGACTATGCATTAAATAACATTTGATGCCGGCTTACTACTTCCATACAATGTTGAAAACAACAATCATCACTTCTTCGTTCCAAGGCACTTAAGCTTCTATCAATACCTTTCATGTGTTTGGATCCCACTGTAGTTGTGTGACTCCAACACGATAATGGTCACAACAATTTCAAGGATTCAAGAGCATCATCAATGCCATGCAACATTGTCAAAGGGGCAACCAAATGAGAATTGAATTGATTGATAGTGCATTTAGTGCAATCACACGTTCTTTCTATGCCCCATCTCTAAAGTAATGTTCTAGAATACTGTGCACACTTATAATACTATAATTGGTCATAGTACAATTGTAACAAATGGAAATTATATATTATTATCCTCTTTGGAGAACCCCAATAGTAGTCATATAAAAAAACTAAAGTAAAAGCACCTATATGCAACACTTATTCTGAATTTGGAGATTTTGAGGGTACCTACACAATAAAATGATGTAAGATTGTTTGGAAATAATTTAGGAAACCACGAAAATTGGTTTTGTATTTTTTTCAAGCTTATATAAATATAACATGAATTTTTTAAAACAACTATGTAGATGCACCTATTGTGGAGACTAAACCAATCCCAAAGTGGACACAGAAACATCCAAAAGTGAGACATTCTGAGTTTGGATCATACGTAAGTGATTGGCAAATGCAAATGAAAGAAACACCTTCTTGGTATTCCACCTGTCTACTTTAAAATTCCTTGTGTCTACTTTGAATCCACTTGCATTTGGATTTAGGTTCTTTTTTAAGTGTTAGAGAATACCTAGTCTTACATTTGGATGCTTCTACCTTAGTTTAAATTTGTAGTGGACACAGAGTAAAGAATACGTGTGAACATAATGTATTCGATAGTAATGATAAACATCTCTTGTTGAATATTTAAATTTTTCCAACACAGAAGGTTTGATAAATAGCATTTTTAAGGGAATACTTGGCAAGATCTTCTTTTTCTCATACAAAACAAATCTTGCCACTAAATCTTTTGAAAAACAACTCTATTGAATTTGTGATGTCTACTTTGTAGACATTGTATGTACAAAGTATACTGATGTATAATTTAAAAATTAATCATGAAGTTAATATTATTTGTATATATAGAGTTAAAGTATCGAGGTTATAAAGTATAAAGCTCTTCTATACACAAGTTAAAAAGTAACTATGTATGTAAAAGGTCTTTGACGCATATATTAATAGTTTTCCAATCACTAAAAGTTCTCCCACGCATAGGATTAAATTATTCTTGTGTTTAATTCCTTAAAGACTAGGGGTAGTATAAATTTCTTAAATTGAGAAGATGTGTCATAAGATACAATTTAGAAGAATAATTTAATAATGTCTCTTAAACAATAGTTAAAAAATATAATGTATAGATTACATCCATATGACTAGATCAATCAATGCACAAAACAATATTTTTCAATGAAATTTTGAAGCAAAAGATTGAAAATTCCTTCTAAAATCAATTGTGGATTAAATATTTGTGATTCTTACAAGACTTTTTTCTTGAAGTTCAAAATATTAAATTTTCAAGATAAATTATAAAATGCAACTTAAACTAATAATTAAATGATGATTCTCAAAAAATAGTTGTAAAATTTGATGTTCACATCATATATACAATTAGATCAACTAGTATACAAACCAATTATATTTTTCAATAAAATTTGAAGCCGAAAATTGAAAATTCCTTCTAAAATCAATTATCAATTAAATATTTGTGATTTTCACAAGATTTTTTTCTTGAAATTCAAAATATTAAGTTTTAATCATAGAGATTTTTGAAGATTTTTATTTATTTTCTCATTCAAGTTGTTTTTGAAGGGTCATTTTTTAAATTGAAAAGGTTAATTTTTGAAGCTAGACCTACTAATAACTATTGAATAGTAGAATATTTGAAAAAAAAAAGTCTTCAACATCTATACCCTACAAATGTTAAATAACTAACACAAAAAAATTCCAAAAAGTTGATGGATGAAAAATTGCATTTTTGTGTACATGGAATGTATTTGCATTCATCCATTATTCAAAAGTTGAATGCCTAGTCCTTTGGAAGTTAAGGGTTATCTCATGCATAAGATGAAAAGTACTTTAGTATAGATTGACCACAAGAAATTTTGAAAGCAATGATACAAATGCAAAAAATGCACACATCACTACTAATACTGTAGTGTGACATGGCTTTTATCATTTCAATGACAAGGAAATTATTTATTTCACCCAAAGTGGTTTGTTTACACTTATATAAATTAAAGATGATTTTTTGTTTTGTAGTATTGTAATTATTTCACAATTTTTCATTTCCTCATAGCAAACAAAATGTCATTTCTTTTCAAATTTAAGAGAAATTCTACCAATTCTAAACCCTTCCAACATTGGCCCTTTATTAGTAAAGTTTTTGATAGAGCTCTTACTTATTTTCTACAAATTTTACTACTTGCTTCTTACCATTTTTTATAAAAAATTAATTTTAACATTAATGAATTAATAATTAAACAAAAGCCTTGTCACACTTTGGTACTTGACATTGACAACATCCATTGCAACGGAAAAAAACAAATGCCCATATGTATACAACACACATTGATAGATGTAGTAAGCAACTTAACTTAACAACATCCCTTTATTCACCCCTTTTGTCAAGGTTGAAGGTTCTTTCATGCTAACCAAAACAATACTTCTCTATAAGACCCTAAAACCATCAACTATCAAAACTCTACTTTAAACTATGATGATTGACCACCATTTGAGACACATATACGCAACTACTAATTGACAAGAAATTTCTATCATAGAAAAATTTAAGCACTCTAAATGCCCTCCCATGGATTAGTTTTTGGCGCTTCTATACAACAAACATTTTAACCTAGTTGAAATACATGACCAACTAGCATCAATCCAACCATCAATGTGTGGCAAATGACATGGTGCACAATTACATAAATAGTCCTTCTAAGCTTTTCCATTATGATCCACCAAGAAGAATACTCACAATTGAAGTACCTTATAAACTTATAGAACAATGAATCCTATTGTCACATCAAGTGTCATATGCACCTTCTAGACATAAATAAACATGCATGATAGAAAACAATGCAGCATAGGCATATAGCTTTCTCCACAAATAGTGACATATTGCAAGGTGTTTCTATATTGAATAACAAAAAGGTTTTCCAATGCAATCTTCATTGCTCATATTCAAGATAAGTGCCCACATATTTAGACCACCACGATATTGATAGCATCTTGTTTTATAGCCATCACTAAACCTTAAGATGCTTACTTACAAAACCAATAGCCGTCGTAGAAATTGCAAGTCCTATTTTCTATAATACCCCCCTCTTCAATCTACACTTCCAAATCCCTCACTAGATAGTTTCCACCATGTGTTCCACCAATCCATATGCCTTGGGGTGATCTTGTAATGTAATATAGTGCGATGATCAATCCATGTTTACTCACGCTTGAAACTCACACATTAAAATATTTTTGAGGCCTACATAAGACCATTTTAGGTCTATTTCCATAGTTGTGAATTAGCTACAATTGTTCAAAATATTAAATTATAAAGGAAAATAATTATTTAAAAAAACTAATGAAAATTTTAATTACTAAGATTAATTAATTTATATTTTCTAATGTGGTCTAAGTTTGGCTACATCAAACTACAAATGTAGCAATGTTCCTACAACGCTCTCATGTTTCCAATAGTCTAGGAACTCACAATCTTCAAAAGGCTTGGAAAAACTTCTAATGAAAAAATTTACATCTTTAGTATGTCAATACTTTAGATGAAATTCCAAAGTGACTCAATAATTGATCAAAAATGAATTAGTTGTTCCTTCATTGAACTTATGATCCAATAAAGTCACAAGCTCAATCTACTTTGAAAGAAGTTCAATCATCACTAACAAATAATTTTGTAGCACAATGTCATTGATAATGGTTCTACAAAGTCCAAACTCCACCTAGAATAGCTCAACTCCATGATTGACAGCAATGGTAACTAAGGTATAGTGACATTGAATGATGTCCACATTCTATTACACATAGCTCATTTGACTACCAATTGTTTGCATTTGCATATTCTTCTATTAAATAATAGTGAATCTCCAAAAAGCTATGAGTCTTCTATACTCCAAGGAGATCCAAGTCCCCATGTGCACATGTGACTAACTTCACTCTTTCATGAGGTGCCAATATCCCTTCTTAACCCCTCACTAATCAAGCCACTATTTTCATTAGTGGATTTTTCAAGCCTTTAGAAGTTCATTTTAGGTTTGTTTTTGAAGCTCGGAACTAGTGCATAGTTAGCCAAAATATGAAATAATAATAAATTATTTAAGTTAAAAAATATTTAAAAATATTAGTTTTTAAAATAAAATACCTACATAATATTAATTAATTAACATTATCTAATGTGGCAGTCTCCCAACCACTTAAGACTATACATCAGTTAGTGTTCCTACAATGTTTTCACATTCTTGATAGTTTGGAAACTTGCAGTCTTGTAGAAGATTGAATAATCCTCTAATGACTTGGTCATTGTTTCACTTCGAGGAGCATTTTTGGGATAAAAAATTTAATTTAATTTTTAAAGTTTGGTTTGTCTTTCATTGTTTATATTCAAAATTAAGATCTCTATGGTCAAACAAGAATTATAAGAGAAATAGCACAAAGTATTTAGAATTTGCCTAGTGCTGAAAAATTACTATTTGGGAATAGTGTTGGTGTTCTCATTACTAGATCTTATGCATTTTTTCACAAATCAATAGAAACCAAAATTTTGAGCAATAAAAAAAAATTCAAATGCTAAATAGAAAAATTATATTTTTGATAAATTCTGAAGTTATATCTTCAAAATGAATTGAAAAGAATCTTAGAATATTTTTGTAATTTCAACTATATACATACTTTCTACTTTTTGTGCTTTACAATATTTTTCTTCATGCAACTTCAAAAAAGTTATAGGACTTATATTTTATAACACACTTATGTTTTGTCCAAACCCCTTGGACTTTTAGGAGTTAATGCCATCTATCCATACTCAAAGCAAATGAGTGCCTTCCCATATAAACCTCTTGGCTTGTTGCAAAACCCAATCTTTCTTTTTGGTGAACACAATGGGTTGCCACTTCTCTAGATTTCAAATAATTCACCACCTCCAAGCCATCAAAAATATCCATGGCACCCCTAGACTCTTCACCATCTTAGCCTCGATGACTTCTTCAATGATGTCTTTAGTCATTACCATCATATTCAAATATTTGGCAATGGCGGATGCAATGCTCTTCTTTTGTTAATGAGTTTTCTCCCTCTTGTGTGTGACATTTAGACCCAACTCAAGCTATCAACATCAATATTCACCAAACTACTAGATGCACTCTAAAATTATATTTCTTTAGCATTAGAGCCCATTGTGCAAGCTAGTCTTTGATTCTGTCAAACTCCATTAACCACTTCAAATGTCGATGTCATTCTTAATGAATAAATTCATTGCCATATAAATAATTAACAATATAAATGTACAATTGTCTATATTGATGCCAAACACTCATCCTATAAGAGTTATGTTGTATCTTTTCATTGTTATTGAATCTACTTGTATATACATGTGTAAACCTTGAAATTGTTACTTTACCTTCAAAGTTTCTTTTTCATTTGCTTTTGCAATTTATTATTATTTTTTCATACTCAAAAATCCATAAAAAGTGTTCATCTATAATTGATAAAGTCCCTATAATAGGATGTTTTACTTTTGAAAGTCTAAAGTGCCTAAAAGCTCCTTAATCCCTTGCTTCTAAGATGTGTTAGGTGCTTAAGAGGTCAATTAGATGTTTGAGAAAGAAATTAGGTGTCTAAGAGGTAGTGATGTTTAGCAATTGCAATATTCCCATTGAAAATTACTCAGACCTACAAGTGCATGCAACAAAACTTGACTACGTGAAATTTAGTATTTCATATTAGACAGAGAGAAGGAGAGCCTTTTAAGCTTAGATATACGTGTAGTCATCCAAACTAGAGTTACTATCCTTTTTAAGGAAATAGTAGAAAGTTAAATATTGACCTTTTGGATAAAACTCAAGTACTATGAAAGATGGCATGACCTAAAATTAAATATTTTTTTAATATTAAAACAAACCTGGAGCTCAAACAACAAAATTAATTTGTAAAAATTCCTTTCTAATCAAAAGATTTTTCATTCATCAAATTCAAAAAATAATAATTAAATTAAATATTTTTGTCAAAAATATAGAGCAAGAATATGAGCTTATACGGGGTGTTTGGAACCTTCTTAGAGATTAACCAAAATGTTTCAAATTTTTCAAAATGTATAAGATGACTTTCTAGAAAATCAATTACTTTCACTAGTGATGGAAAATTCTTAGAAATTACCCAAGTTGCAATAAAATTCCACTAAAAATCAATATAAAATTTAGTCATAATAGAGTGCCCTCACGAGTTTCAAGGCATTTCAATACTAAACAACACTCAAATGGGTGGCTCTATCAAATTTTGGTGAATTTAAACAAAAATGATGTATTAATTGGAGCATTGGGAGCTTGTGACATCCAAATGAGGCCAAAAAAGAGTCTCTTTTGACTTTTGCAATTCCTATGGATATTTTAAGCAAATCAAAAACTCAATTGAAAAATGCAAATTTCATCATCTAAGATTTCTCAATTTTTTTGCTTTAAGAAGGAATTCATTGACTTTTATAAGCTTGAATGACTTGGAAATAGGAAGTTTCTACTTTAAATTTGAGCGTTTTGAAGCCAATGACACAATCCATTTAGCATTTAGATCTTTTCTGCAAAAGGTTAGAGAATAGCTTAGTATTAAATTATTTTGACCTTTATTAGTAATTAGCAATAGTTAATTTTTAAACCTAAAAACTTCTAGAGGTTAAACAAGAGGGGGAGACCTTGAAAAAAGGTATAATAGGTCATTCCATCTTCTCTCAAACCACCTCCATTTTGTATTGTTTAACTTCCAATATTATGTCATTGTCATATTTTGGCCAATTTGGCCATTTGTGTCTACTTTGTGTTTTTGGAGCATTTTACTCCTCTTGTTAAGTTTTTGGTGCACTTATTGAGGAGTTATGTGGAGGTTCCTTCAAGCCTTAGCACCTTTTAGTTTATTAATATGTTTTATAGATTTTATTAAGCATTTGGGTCATTAATTCTTTGTCATGATCTTGCACTAGATTCTAATATAGGAATTGCCATTTTGTAAAATTCTCCCAAGAGCCTTGACTTGCAAAACATATGTCATCATCAAAGTTTGTTGTATTTATTCCCTGTTTAAGTATTAAATCCTAACTAATAGCATAGCTTTGACTTTGTTCCTTTCGTTGTGACACCCAACTGTTTCTCTTGTGTTTTCTAGTTGTTCCTTTTCTTATAGTTTTTTTTTATAAGCTTTCCTTCTATATGGTAAAGTTTTGACTTTGCATATAAAGTGTGGATAGTGATTTAGTCATCCTTTGACCAATTACGTATAGTTTTATTAGCAAGAGTATTCTTTCAATGAAGCTTTAAACCTCTACTTCCAAAACTTTTGTGTTGGTTCCTATAGTTTTGTCCCTTCTTTTGTAATTGTCAAAAATGATTTAAAACTTATTTCAAATCCACTAGAATTAAAAATTACCATACCGTCCTTAGTTAGAGTCATAGTACAAATATGAAGGATGCCCAATTAAAATGATTAAAATTTAAAAATCAGTAGCCAAGGACTAACAAGGGCAAACTAAACTAACTAGCATAGACAAATTGAATTGACCAACCAAAGATGAACTAAACCATACCTAGTGGACTTTCCATCAAATTGTACTTGCTCATCTTTCCATCTAGCTTTTACAAAGCAAAATTCTATCTAGCTATATCCATTGAAGGGGGGATGATATTGTCTGACTAATGCATATAAATTGAGAGTTCTAATTTCATAGGAAAGGGAAATAAAAGAGAGGGGGAAAATCAAAACTAAATAGAAATGAGTTTTAGATGGAACCAAAGTAGGTGGGAGGAAGAGAAGTCAAGTTGTGAGCCAAACTTTGTGGAGTTATAGGAGGCTAATTTGACCTCATAAAATTTTAGACAAGATTTGACTAGAATATTGTTTTCTTAAAGTTATTTTATTCCAAAATCTATATTTGACTAAACTAAATATAAGGGCCTTAATCCCTATAGGATTAAATCTTTTTTTTTTTTTTTTTTTTTTTTTGCCTAAAAGCACTCAAAACTGCTATTTCTATAGCAAAAAGTAAAAAAAATTCAATTTTTTTCCACGTCTAATCATAGGATCTTACACCTAACTAGTATGAAAATTTGTAAAAAAAAATTCAGAATTTTTGATTGTTCAGATTGCAAGATATATGTATTTAAAGTCAAGGAAACAAGTTTTTCAATACATTGTGGGACTAGATTTTTTGACTTTGAATATTTTTAACTTTAACTTTTTGCACTACAAAGTTTTTAGATTTAAAGCTTTATAGTATTGAATTGAGTTGAAAGTCTAGGAAATAAAAAGAATTTTAAAAAATTTAATTTTTATTCTTTAAAAAATTGTTAAATAGAAGTAGGTACGGGATAGAACAAAACTCTAAATTACTAATATCTCTAATATGGAATTAAAATGCACTAATCCCAATGGTGAGATTGATCTAGCAAGCAATATAAACCATGTGAAACTATTTATTTGACAAATTGTAAAAATTTCATTCACAAATGAACCCTATAAGTTATTTTTTCAATCGATGCTCTAATTGCCTGAAAAACAAGATTGTTTGTAACTTTCTCATAAAAATTCCAAATGGAACAAACCAAAGCTTCTAATGTACAAAAACAGTATAACCTTTGAGGGGAAAAAAAAAATTAAAAACAAAAAATTAAAATTTTTGAAATTTCTTTCATTGCCCTATATCATTTGTTTTGAGCTTATTTGGGCATTACTTTTGTTCCTAGGCATCAATTGAAAAAATTAGGAAAAAACTTTAGCCCATGGGTACCTACCCAAAATCCCATTTGTCCCCCAAAGGGACACTAGTCCTTTAGGGGTTAAGTAAATTCTTTGTAAACTTCATTATGCTTATGTTGCCTTGTCTATTTGATTCCGTAGTCCATTAGAGAGTAATTAGTAGTATTGAAAGTTAATAATAGCATTTTAAAACATCCCAAAAAATGAGAAGAAAATAGGGAAAGATAGTTTGAAGGAAAATAGGAAAAGAAGGGATAGAACGACAAGGGAAAAAGGCCATTAGATTAGAAATTGCTACTCACACAATTATTGTAAGCCCTTATTTTAAAAGTAGTACACAAACAATTAAGAAAAACAACAAGACATCTGGAATGAGACAAGTATTATGACTCAATTGATAAAAGAAGATGGAACCGTGGTATCAATGGAATTGGAGGTATGTGCCTAACTTTTCCTTTTTGTAATTATTTTTTGAGATAGTAGTGAAAAGCTAATTAACCCCTAATGTTTTTTGACTATGTTTTGCCAAAAACACTCCAAAACTGCCATTTCTTGTACAAGTTTCAAAATTTAGAAAAAAACATTTTTGGACACATTTAGAAATAGGATCTTATAGAAAATTGGTTTAAAAGAATGTGAAAAAAAATTCAAAGATTTCCACTATGTAGATTGCAAGATATTAACACTTGAAGTGACAAAAATCATTTTTTTGTCCTTGCAAAAAATTGGGCAATTACACTTCACAAGGTCACATTTTTATGAAAAAATGTTCAAAATGAAAAACATTTTTGGACACAAGAAATTGTAAGATCTTTTTGTACACTAGTTTGAAAAGATGTGGAAAAAATTTCAGAATTTTCCACCATGTAGATTGCAAGATATTAATGTTTGAAGTGACAAAAATCATTTTTTAGGCCCTATGAAAATATGGGCAACTACACTTCACAAGGTCACACTTGTATGAAAAAATGTCCAAAATGGTGGTTATTCTATGAATTCATTCTTCAAGGCAAGTTGGCTCCATGCTTAAGAAAATTTTAATCATTTGGAATAGCAAAACATATAGGAAAAAAATAGTAAGTAGAAAGAAGTACAAAATGATTCAAAACACTAAAGTATTTAGAATTTAATTATAAAATTGAAAAATTCCAATCCTAAAGGTGGTAACTTATTTGTAAACAATATACATCATATAATTTTTTTTTTTTTTAAATATTAAAAATTGAGTTAAATAAAGGACTCCAAAGTTTATTTTTGAGTAGGAAATTTATAACTACCCACAAACTAGAACACCTCATAATTTTCATCTTGTAAATCAAAATGGAATGATTTAAAGCCTTCCCCATGTACACAAATGTAGAAAACCAGTTTCAAAATTTTATTTTTGAAATAAACGATTTAAAAATAAATAAATTCGACTGCCCGTTGAATATTGAAAATTACATATCATGCAATAACTTTTGAACTTTGTAGTCAAATGTTATGATAATTGTTGAGCCTTAAAGTAAATCCTTGAGCACATGTTGTGTGAGAATTTTAAAGAAAAAAATAAAAATTTCATTTATAGTGAACTGCCCCAAATCAGGGTTGACGAATCTCTACGTCTGCCCGAAAAAGGCGTTCGTAACCCGGACGTCCGTCCGCACGGACGCCAACGAACGCAGCATCCCTCCCGCCGTTGGAAGGCGGACGGGGCGGGGCAGACGGGGGCGGACAGGGCGGACGGCGTCCGCGAATGTCAGCGGACAATGCGGATACAGCGTCCGCATCCAGACGTCCCAGACGTCCGACCGTCCTGTGAACCCTGCCCCAAATCACTATGTTGTCAAAAAAAATGCAGTTTGGTCCTTTAGGGGTTAAATTTAACATGGTCAAGGACTTTGCAATGTCACTTGAAGTATTTACAAATTTTCAATAATATTTACATGAACCCTTAAAGACTATACTATTATTGATGGGTTTAATATAGATATGTATGCCAAAGGGGTTATACTACAAGACAATGCAAATGATGAGGTTTTGATGCAAGTAATATGATGTAAAGAAAGTATACCTTTATTTAATAAGCATCCATTAACATAAGAATGCATATTGTAGTTTCAATGTACACATTATGAACATTTCTAGGTGTAAATGACCTACAGTTGCCTCTAGTTTGAATTTTAACCGCTAAAGGATCGAGGCCTTTTTTCTGCCAAAAAATATTGAAAATTGTCATTTCTACAGCAAAGAGTTAAAAAATTAATTAATTGTTTTTTTTCCACATCTAACTATAGGATCTTACACCTCACTAGTATCAAAAAGTGTGGAAATAATTTCAGAATTTTTCAACACACAAATTGCAAGATATTTGCATTTAAAGTGGAAAACACAAGTTTTTCAACACATTGTAGGACTGGATTTTTTTGACTTTGAACATTTTTAACTAAATTTTTTTGCACTACAGAGTTTTGAACTTTAAATCTTTATAGTAGAGATTGAATTGAGAGTGTGGGGAAAAAAAAAGAAATAAAAAGAAAACTTGATTTTCATTCTTAAAAAAATTGTTAAGTAGAAGTAGGTACCTACTTCTACTTAAAGTAGATTTGAAGTAGGTACCTACATCAAATCTAAAATTGTTAAGTAGAAGTAGGTACCTACATCTAAAATATATGAATATTTTAGATAGAAGGAAAATCTAAAATATTCATATATTTTAGATGGAATTAACATGCACTAATTTCAATGGTGAGATTGTTCTAGCAAGTAAACTAAACCATGCAAAATAAAAAAATTTGAAAAATTTGAAAAATTGCATTCAGAAATGAATCCTACAAGTTATTTTTTTAAAGAAGATGCTCTAACTACCCAGAAAACAAGAATGTCCATAACTTTCTCATAACAAATCTAAATGAAATGAATCAAAGCTTTTCGGATAGACAAAAATATAATCTATGATGAAAAAAATATTTTTTTTTAAATTAAAATTTTTGCAATTTTTTTTTTGCTGCCCGGACTGCCCCCCGTCCCCTCATTTGAGCTTATTTGGTCATAACTATTGTTCCCAAGCACCAATTGTGAAAAAAATTATACTCTCATAAAGCTTATCATTTTTTCTGTCTTCAGAAAAAGTATAAAAAAATCATGACAAAAATTCAGCTTGTAGGTACCTGCCCAAAATCCCATTTGTCCCCTAAAGGGACAATGGTCTTTTAGGGGTTAAAATCCATCACAAAGTCATTGAGTTTTAAGAATTCAAATAGAGTATGAATAAAAGTAGATGAAATGCATCTTATTTATGTTGTTTAAAAAAATTGACCAATTTTTTTGAAGAGAGTAGCTCCTCTAAAATCTGGACTTGAATTTAGAATGACTTTTTGTAAACATTCCACCTTAGTTAGATATGGCCATGTAGGGCTAAAACAAATAAGTATAGAATGCATTGTGTAGTATACGTACCTTATCATGTGCAAAACTACTCACCTCATTAGCTTTTTTGAAATAATCCTTCTAGAATAACCCTATTTCAAATTGCAATCTTAGCTTGTTAAGTAATGGCCCTTGAAATAACTTCTTATCTTGAACTCATTGTTTCTTTCCATCATTTTACTGAATGAGTGGTCATTCAACTATTTATGTGTTGTATTCTATAAACAAATGTGGAAAACAAGAATTACAAGGGCTCTTCAAAAGTAAATGTAAACTTTTAACATGTCATATTTAGTGTATTTGGACTGCTCTAATAGTACCACCATTGTGGGGGGGCCAAATCCCCACGGTAAGGGCAACTTGGCGAGCACTGTGGACATCCCAAACACTGCAGCATCCTGATGTGGCCTAGCCAAAAGAACCCTCACTACCATCTAAAACGTGTTGCCTCCATACCTCCTATTATGGTAGTCTATGGGGGAAAACCTTTTGAATTGAAACATGAAATTAGCTATATAGTAGCTACAATGATGATACGAAAGTTGCTACAGTGACTTTCTAGAGATTGTTTTTGAGGTTAGCTAAATAAAAATGTAGCAACAATTTGTCAACGTTGGACACGTTTCAAACTTCTGTGCCCACACTATGTTGAGGGTTGAATAAAAAAATTTGGCAAGCCCAATGCTTGGAAAACCGCACGGCATGCCACGGTGGGGGGTGTTTAGACTCCCAGGTGTAGGGATGGTGGGGATGCTCTATGTGAGGAGCCTAACGAGGCCGCAGTAACCTAGGTGAGGTCTGGATATGGTGGAGCTCTCGACCCATCCGTGTCTTGGCAGATGAGTGGGTGGGTGAGTGAGGTCTGGCTGTTGGTGTCCCACGCGGCTTCTGCAACTGGGACCGACGTTGGCTAGTTGGCTAAGTTCTTTATTTCGCTTAAGAATCCAATAAATTGAGACAAAATGAAAGCCAGTCTAGTCTAGTCCAGTCCAGTGAGGGTTGGCGTGGGTTGGCACTTCAGGCCCATCCACTTGGGCTTGCAGCTGGATTTATGCAGCGGAAATGACGGACACTGGGCGATCCTCCCTTTCTTCTTACAAGCGTCCAAGCTTCAGATGTGTCAGTGAGTCCCACTGATTTTCCATTCCCCTTGAAGTTCTCACTTAGTCATAGCGTACGACGGAAGGATGGTCACAGCCTCACAGGTGGTGGGACTGGAAATGCGCTTTCCTTCCTTCAAGCTGCAGTGGTGGCCGGAATCCATTGCTCTGTCCCAGGTGGGGGCAGCGCAACTTGAGCCAGGCCGGGGCCAGGGGATTGCGCAACTTGATTGCAGAAGGTTCAGAGTTTCAAGTGAAGTTATCCATCGACCGTGCCAACAAGCGCCAGCTTCATCATCACCCTCACCATCTTGTGGACTGTATCGCACTCACGCACTGTAGTTATATTACTTTCACACGCTTTGTACGGGAAGTAGTTGCTGGAATTCAGTATGAGTGCTACAGTGAGGACTTGAGAAGTGTCCAGAAGACCTCCCGGAAAAAGAGCAACGAAAAAGTGCTGAACTGCTGGGTTGGTAATTCTTATCCTCTCTCTGACATGTGTATCAGGATATTGACAAGGACACCATCCTTCGCACACTTGTTGGAGGTATTAAGGTAACTAAGCTTGAACTAAAAAAACATTCCGATAAGCATCAGAGCATAGTCCTTAGTTTTTGTTGGGACTTGTTGCCTAATGAGAGAATGGGGAATAAAGCTTCACTTTTGCGTGTCGTTTTGGACATGGACAAACCATCAGTGAATTCTCAACTTGGTGAAAATATGAATCACATGACCAACATGAAGACTTCGAACTTAGGGAGATTTACACTTGATGCAGAATTGGGTTCAATTCAACGGCACTTCAATGATAAGTACTAACGATAAATTCCAGCCCAAGTGAGTGGACTCCTTCGTTGGGACAGAACATGATTTCCACAACTATAGTGCAAGTGACGAAAAACACGACATTTTCTAACCATAATCAAGCATTACATGCTCACTGTGCTCACGAAACGAACATCAAATCCAGTTTTGAGCCATTGACACAAGTAGTTCTGTGACTAGTGCTGCATCAGGAGTATGATGCTTCCAAAGATTTATTCGCACTTTCTCAGCGTTTCGCTTTGCAATGAGGCATCTCTCGGGACAGTATACAAGACTCGGAACAAATGCGTGACTGCTCCAAGTACGTCGCATGAGCGCAATTCACTCAAGATGTTCAATCCGGTGTCAAAACTCCTACTTTCCAAAATCCTACGGCTAAATGTATGTTGCAACAGAAATCGATTGCAAGAGAATCGCATGAAATTAAATTTGCACTGCTGCATAAAACTTCGTAACGAAGACAGACAATCGAGCCCCAGCTCCACCTTCTGTCTCCACTACCCATATCCTAACCCTAAAATGAGAATCAAGAGAATTCGTGCCCGCGCTCCTCCGCAGGCTGCACCTTCGGAGGAATGATTCCGAAAATGGGTTTTGCTCGAGGACTCGGAAACACGAAAAACGTGGTCTCTCGATCATTGAATTGCAAATCCTTGCGCATCAATAGTCATACCATAAACACGTTGCAAACAGGGTCTTCCATGGGCTCGAACTTGCCGGACAGTTGACGACAATTTTGATACTGCTGCGGGTTCACAGTCCTGCGACCTGAATTCGACTTCGACAATTTTCTCGAGGTTCCTTCCAAAGCTGGAAAATCCTCCAAATCCAGGAAGTTGATGTCGTCAAACTTGGTAGCATCCCACGCTAATTCCACGTCTTCCAAGCTCACAAAGGAGTCTTCTACTTCCTCCTCTTCCCCTTCCCGTTCCCGTTCCCCTTCCCCTTCTCCTTCTTCTTCAGGAGGGGGAGAAGATTCGCCCGTGCAATCGAGCTCCTCATCCTGAACAGTCACTCCAGATTTTGTCGCAGCGTTTTTCGACCGCGATCGCTCCCCGGTGGTGCCCGAATTTTCCGACTCCGCGGGGCGTTGGTGCGACTTGGGGGATATCTGCGTCTCGTTCTTGATGCTCTTGAGCTGCACTTCAAGGGATTGCGCCTCGGATTTCACGTGGAGGGAGACCGGGGTGCACGGCTCGGCCGCTGCAGCCGCCGCTGCGGCTGCGACTTGCACGTCGCGGGGCGAGTGGCATTCGGGGAGAGACTTGGGAGGCGAGTCCGGGAAGTTTAGAGTGCCCGTGGAGCCGCGCAAGCACACCACAGCGGCGTCGTAAGCGCGAGCTGCCATCTCCGCCGTGGGGAATGACCCCAGCCAGATGCGCGACCTCTTGTTCGGCTCCCTAATCTCGGACACCCACTTCCCCCATTGCCGCATGCGAACCCCTCGGTACTTGGGACTCACCACGCTCTCAGGCTCCTTCTTCACCAAGTAATGCCGCGATCCTGCTGCTGCCGCCCTAAACTCCGTCGCAGATCTCTGACTCCTGTTCTTCTCTACCATGGTCGTGACCAATCCTCCAAGTTTAGGACTTTCCAAAATCACAGAACGAACCAACCTGCTGTGCACAACAATTGCGATGGATCTAAAGCGCTCGCAACTCAAACCTCTCAAATTCCAGTTCAGAAATGAACTTGTCTGCTTCTTGAAGCAATTAACGCTTCAGCTTCAACTTCAACTTCACAGAAAGAACCACACTCAATCGCAGAAAAGAGCAAAACTAGGAGCCCTCTTTATATACACACTGCCTCGGTTCATCTACATCTACATCTACACGCCTTCCTGAAGATTGGGATTGAAATAGCGAAATTGAGTGGCAACTACCACTATCAAACCGAGGAAGCTAATCACTCGGGCAGCCGCACCGCAAGGGACAGCCAGCCGGATGTGTCGAATGCGCTCGGCACAGTAGCACAACTAAGTAATGGAGACGACGACGACTCTGACGACAATTGACGAAAGCTCGTGGGAGATTGGTTGTGAGAGCCCGAGCACGTGAGGATTGCTCAACAGGGTCTGACTTTTCGCGGATCGATCTGCGCCGGTTCGGTTGAAAGTTCGGAGGACCTCTAGAACCATTAATACTGTTGCGATGCAGAAGAAAGGTTAATTTAACTTACATAGAGAAGTGCATGCTGAGCAAGCGTTATGCTGTAGAGGACTCTTCTCGATGGGCCCTTCTGGAAGACAAAGGTTAACGAAGAGGGGACACGTGTCCAGGAGTAAGTTAAATATCTCTCCAAGCCCGAAGGCCCCGCCAGCAGCAGGCCAGCACGCACCAGCGACGGACTGATGTGACGTCGCGTCATGACCACGATAAGTTGTTAATAATTCAGATGTATGCATGTACAGTACTCTGCATATGTTTTTCCTCCTATTATTAATAGTATTATTCAGCTTCCAGCAGGTGTTTGCAGAGCCGCTTCCTCACAGACTGGTCCACGATGGCTGATTGCAGGAGCGCGTCGCCTCGCAGCTTCAATGTACTCTACTCACGAATTCAGTCCGCGATGGCTTCGGCGATTCTCCCCAGTCGGTCTGTCTGTCTGTCTGGTTCGTTGAATCCCAGCAACTTAGTGGCGATGCAGATTGTCAATGTCGGCCTGGTGCAACGAGATTTAACACATGCTGCTTAACAGAGTCCTTCGTCGGAAGTCAGCATCATTGATACCACGTAACATTCAAGCTAGCTTCGTTGAATCCCAGCATGTTACCTGCGATAGTACAGTGCGAACCTCTGTTAATTTGACTCAATTTTGACGGTCACTCTGTATTCACAGAAGTGTTTCTGCCGAATGATCACCGAAGTGATCAAGAATTCAAGACCTTTGAGGCGAATTTGTGCATTGCAAGGAAGAGAAACTATTGGTACATTGACCCGTAACAATTAAAACAATTATTAATCAACTTTCGTAATAGGAATGTACTTTTTTAAAACAAGAGAGCAAAGGGTAGATTTGGGTACACTTACAACAACCACTTTGAGAAATTCGTAGTTTATTCTTAAGATGTTCGAAGTACACTCACTAAAAGAATCCAGATTTGCCTTTCACATGCCAAAAAAAATTGAAATAATACATAACATAATAATAGGAATCATGATGAGACTCTTATCGTGTTGCTTGTAGGTTTAGTTAATTTGAACCAAGTGGAATTATTGTTTCTTCCATTCACACACTCTAGCCTTCTTAATTAATTTGCTTAGAAGACAATTCTTTTAAAAGTTTAATGGTTTAGTTTGGTTGAATGTAGATAAAATGGAAATTTAGGGGTTAAAAATGAATTTTCTTCCCTCAAGTTTTCATTGAAAATTGGATTTCAGCAAGCTTAGTTTCTAGTTTTTAAGTGACTTTTCTAAAATTAAAAAATCCCAAATATTGAGCATTTTATATCATGTTCTAGTTCTTTATGTCAAGAACCACACCAAAACCTTCAATATGATTCTTTTTCTAATTTCAAAATATAATCAAATTTTGTATAGAAATCAAATCATTTGGATCTTCATTGGCATTTGCACCTCTTCCAAAAGAATCATGTTTTAAAAGAGATTTAAGTGGCAACAAATATGAAAATTCAAAGTTTTTTAATTCAAAAACAAATACAATTGTTTTTCCTCCAATATTTGGAAATTTGAAAACAAGTAGAAAACACAGATATTCATCTATAAAAAATCATTTGATTTATTTTTGAATAAATTCCCATATTCAAATTATTTCATGAGATTCCATTTTGACTTTGTAAGAAAGGACTAGGAACATCTAAGGATTAGTTGTAAACAAATACATACCAATAACTTTTAAATAACAGATCATCTCTCTTTGCAATCAAATTTCATTAGTTTTCTATTAAAATAATATACATTTCAAATATTCAATGTTTTTCTATGAAATAATTTGTATCTAAGATTTTTCTCCATTTGCTCATATTTATAAATATATATAAAATTGTGTGGTTTTCTTAAGTAAAGTCTTAGTAAAGCAATTTAAAAATTACTTAGACTTGCATGAAAATTTTAGCAAAAATAAAATTGATAGCAAGAAACACTGTGGTTCAATTTGTTGTACTTCTTTAATTAAATTAAATAGAACAAGTTGAAAAGTAGTGTATTTTAAAGTCTTTAAGATAATATCATCAAAAGGTTACAAAAAATAGCAATTTTAATCATATTTAAAATTTTCAATATGGAATAAAAATAAAAATAAAAATAATGAAAAAATCCAATGAATTTGACTTTGAAAATACCCCTCAAACTCATGATGTTGTAGAATAACCAAGTGCTTCAAATCCTTAATGGGACATTTTGAACAACCTCATTTGTAAATTTGTATTTTTCTTCTTACAATTAAAGATACATGATGTAGGGCATAAGCACACAACATAGAAGCCTTCAATGCAAAGCCCAAATAGGGAGAAGAATGAGAAACTACCATTGTTGCAAGGTAAGGTTGGTGAAAAATAATTTTAAAAATAGATGTCAAAATTTTAGAAAAATTTATTTTATCAAAAAATAATTTTTTTTGTAAGGTGAAAAGAGAACATTAATATTTAAAAAAAATATTTATAGCGTCTGCTAGGCCTCATTTTTTTGGTAAAATTTTTTTTTAGGAAAGACATGTCAATCCCACCGGCCCTACACTTCCAATCTCCTAAACCACTTTGAAACATCCATACTTTTTAACACATACTTCATCATTTTCTTATGTCCCAACTACACCCTACTTTTATTTGTGGAAAAGTCCAATGTGAACTAACAAGAGTGACAAAGATACAGTGAGGTATTGCCAAAAGGGATCATTGTGAGGTACTGTGCAAATAACGGAGGTAGATAAAATTGTCACGTCAATCTTTTCATTAACGTCAACTGTACGGCTTCAAACTCTCATCCAAAACAAAGTTCTCATCCAGGTTGACCGTATTGGATTTGTATTCGATATGTATTGGATTGGATACCTGGTTCTAGGTTATAATATCCGGGGTATGATACCGTACCCCCGAGTCCCGGACGTATAATTCTCCTGGATATCAGGTCAGCTACGATAGACCTAATTAAACACATGTCAATGAACTGTACAAAATCTCTACCCAACTAAAATAATTCTAAAAAATAGTCTGGAATTTTTAAAGAAATTCTTTTTTCAAAGTAAAGGAAAAATGGATGGAGAAAACTAATGGGTTTTGAAGGAATATTTCAGTTCCTATGGAATTTGATTTGTCAACTTTAATAAAAGAAAATATATGGCATGACATGTTGATCTTGATGGACGGATATGGTAAAGGGAAACCTGCCTATGACAGGCAATATGAGTGATTTGTCCTGTTACCATTACCAAAGAAAATCAGATTTTTTTCATACAAAGACAAATTTGAGAAATGAAGGAGGCATCTAAAATTTTAGTTTTTGGACAAAGTATGAATTTTTCATAAAATTTTGAAGAAAATTGTCCAATTGGCTCAAATGAGTCTGTAGACTACCCCAAATTAGCAGATATGTGTTTTCATGATGGTCATCTTACCTCCTAAATCAATCACAATATTTTCTAACATGACTATAAGATTTCTCATCATGGATACGACATGAAGAAATTTAAAAAAAAAAACTCTTTACTACTACTTTACACTAGTAAGGTGTTAGTATCCTATGACAATTACTAATAATTCTAAATCCATCTCCCAAGGCTTTGATTATAGCCACAAATCAAACTCATGTGGTCCTAATCCCAATCATTGAATGAAGGCTCATAATTTAATATAAGTTTGTAATGGAAGGTTCCCTAGATGCCTATCATGGGAGATTTGTTTGTGATAGACAGGTTTACCTTAGTAAACAGACTCTTATATACTAATGTGTGTGTGTATATATATATACATATATATAAAACACTAATTGCAATAGAACATATTTACTATCATTAAGCATAAATGATTGTCATTAGATCTTTAGAGCAATTGAAATAAGATTCTAGTGCACTTTTGCATGTTTTATTTGGACACCTTATAGATTAATTATGAATTTTGAAGAACAATCTTTAGAGGTATCCAAAACCAATAGTGTAGTAGGTTCTGATAGTTTTTTATATTTCAATTGTGTATATTTGTGTGATCATTATTTAGGAAAAAATGACACTTTTGGATTCAAGTGTGGGATTTTCATTTTTGGCAGTGTTAATTGTAAGTGTACATTCCTTAGTGCTTTGAGCAATATTCCTATTGTAAGACAATCATTTGAAGTGGAGCTTGAAATTTATGCCTTAAAAAAATATAAAAACAATTTCTTTTACTATGGATGACGAAATTTGGAAAAATTGAATTCAAATTTGGAATCAAATACCCCCAATTGAATAGTTATGGTCATGAAATACAAAATGAATGGTCCGAAATAGGAGGCACATTTGTACTTCTTTCTTTGAGCATGGAGAATTCCATTTCCTTCCCATGTAGAAAGCTCATAGCACTATATAACATTAATGACCTAAGTTGCGAGCCTTTCATTTTCTCCCTTGACATAGGGAAGCTCCCAACAAAATATTCATGAAGGGCCTAATACTAGCTCTTGCTATTTCCACTCAGCATATAAATTCAAGATATCTATAGAAGAATGACCCCTTTCTGCCCAACAATATGGGAAAATGGACTGTGTAGATTAGCCCCTAAAATTTGGATAGTATGTTTTCAATGAAAACATTTGAAAACGACCATTTTTAGTATAAGTACCAAAATTTTGAATTTTTTGTACACATGTAATCGTAGGACCTTGTAGTGTGCTAACTTGAAAACATGCAATAAAAATTTCAGAAATTTCCACCATGTGGATTGTAAAATATAAGCATTCAAATTCACTAAAATCATTCTTTTGGCCCTACAAAAAATAGGGTAGTTGCACTTCACAAGCTCACTTTTCTATGAGAAAATGTCTAAAATCGTGGTATTTCTTTGGACTCTATTTTCTAGATAAGTTGGTTGCATGCTTGAAAAATTTCAGATCAATTGGAATTGGGCAACATATAGGAAAAAAATAATAAGTAGACAGTAGTAGAGAATGATTCAAAATACTACATTATTAAGACTTTAATTATGGAATTGAAAATTGCCAATCTCAATGGTTGCAATGTTATAATAAGAAATCTACATCTTATGATCTAAAAATTTTCCAAAAATATTGAAAATTGAGTAAGATAAAGAACTTCAAATTTACTTTAGAGTAGAGAATTTCTAATTGCCTGCAAACAAAATATCCTTATAAATTTTGATTCATTGATCAATGAAATGATTGAAAGCTTTATATATATATAACACCAATTTCAAATTTTTTTTTTGAAAAAAGTTTGTTTTTTTAATCTACCTAGATTGTCCATTTACAAAAAAGTAATATACAAGGATATAAATTTTGCCTCATATTTCCAAATGTCATGAAATTAAAGAATATGAAAGGCATTCCTTCTCCCAACCTTCTATTAAAATTTGGGCCAAAAATATAGAAATCTCTAGTCCTACATACATGCTCAAAATTGCTATGTAGCCAAAAAATGCATGTTGGTCCTTTAGGGGTTAACAATGTTATGTAGCATAATATAATTTTTAGTAGACTAACAACTCACTAGCCTACTTGTGCACAAGTATCTTTATCCATTGAATTTATTTTAGGATGTTTTTCCATACACTCATCTCATGCATACAATGGAGTCAATCCAATAGTCCTTGCTAGATCACATCCACAAGTAAGTAATTGCCACTTTGGGGGGATGAAACTTTATAATCTCTAAAGTTTCATAACTAAGTTTAACTAGAAACCACTCTAAATCTATCATTTCTAATTTAGGGTGATTACACAATAGGACAACCTCTTTTGTGTCATATTGTACCAAATGGACAACTTTTGAGATTTTTAGAAAATCATGGAAGAGAGTAGAAGATCCATTTTAGAAAAAAAAAATTAATTTAATGATGTTCATGAATATTTGTTTTGAAGTATCATCACCCAAAATTTCAAAAAATGGTGATTGTATTCTTACAAATATAATAGCATACACTAGATTGTCATGACTTATTGCCATGATCATTAGTATTGATGTTTTGTATGCCTTCTATATGCTAACTCTACTTTGTATTACCACAAAAGAATAGTATCAATTTGGATGTGTCAATTCGGACAATTTTTATCAATTTAATGTCAATCTGGATATAGCTAGTCTATTTGGACGTGTGAATTCGGACACAATTAGTCAATTTGGACATCATTTTCTTGTAGTGTATTTGTGTGTTGCCAAGACCATTGTTGGTTAGTAACTCCATTTCTCCTCTTCTTTCATTTGTGCATCCCATCACTATGTTCTATAGATTGGTCACTATTGATTTTGGCTTATACTATTGCTACATTTCATCACTACAAAAAAACAAGGGCATAAATGACTTGTCCACAATGATTGCACTGACAATAATGACTACAAAATGACTAATTTTTAGTCATTTTGTAGTCATTGTTGTTAGTGCACTCATTGTGGATAAGTCATTTATGCCCTTGTTTTCTTGTAGTGCATTTATCAATTGTTTTTTTGTAGCGATATTGAAGTGGGTTGGAGTTTGGGTGCCATCTTGCAATTTTGCTAAGTTTTTGCATACCTAGAATTGAAGGTTTTCAGTGAAAGTGATCTATTTGGTTGAAAAAGCGATAGAATTGCCATGGGATTGCCATGGAATTTTAGTGATCTATAATTTAAGGTTTGGTGGGTGGTGAGTTTGACACCTTTGTGTGAGCAAGCCCATCTTTACTCGTTCTTTTTGCTAGAGCTTCTTGCATTTGCTTCCAACTTCTTTGTTTGATAGAAGGAGATGGTAAGTATGGAGCCTTCCACCAACTTTTGGAGGAGAGATGCATAAGTTCAAATTTCAACGATGATAACATCAAGAATTTAGTGGATGCAATCTTTGGATTTAAAGTTGATACTAAAGAAGTCGATAGGGAATCCTTGACAAACACTCTTTATAGATGACATAGTAGAGTGACTATTCTTTTTGGAACATTTGGTAGTACCACAAGTATATATATTTGGTCTTATCCATTTAATTCCCTATTATGGACAATAGTTGTTGCAGTTTGGCTTTGGCCTTTATTTAGAAGACACTTTTGTAGAGCTTGCAAGGGTTTATATGACAAATACTTATTTGTTGGATGTATTCTATAAAGTTAAGAGTTGCATGGGATAATTCTTAAAATTTAATTTAGGATTTACTATCTTGACATAATGTAAGTTATTTGTATTGGTTTGTCATGATGCATTAGTCAAGATGGTTTGTGTTTAGAAATTGTCAAGCTAGTCAATCAAACAATCATTTCTATTCAAATTGCAACTATTTTCATCTAGATTGCTCATTTAGGTAATTATATTATGCCTTTGACAATGAATATTCTCTCTTGGTAGACAATGGGGTTGAAGGTTGATGTTATGATGAACATATAGGTCATTACAAAAGACATTAGTCCTAATCTCCATCTCAATTGGAGTGATTTTTTCTGTTTTGCTATAACTTTTGAATCCCAAGTCCTACTAACATGAAATAATTAGTGAACATGTTTAACTTGATGGTACTCACATCCCTTATTATTCTTAAAATAAAATAAAATAAAAACTTGAAAACTCATAATTTGTCACACTTTGAGATTTAGGATTTTTTACTATGTTTAGTGTACTCAAATTGAATGATTTAGAGTTGAAATTTTGGTGGTCTATTCCCACACTAAGTGAGCATATGCCTACTACTAGACATCTATAAATATATTATTTTTTGTCCTCTAGATTCATGCAAATACGTCTCCCTTATATGAGCACTTTTGAACAATAAAGATGATGTCAACTTCATTTTTTTGGTGAAATTTGATCACCATCAAGTCCTCTCAAATGTTCATTTTTTATTTATTTATGTTTATGATTTCCTATTTTCTAATAATTTATACCTCATTGTTTCTATTTTTTTGACAATTTGTCTTTTTTCACATAGTACTATAGTTGTACTTACAAGTAGTCCATAGTACTTGAAAAGATACTTTTAGCAATTCGTTTTTCCAATCAATTGAGATTGTTTTGCTATTTAGTACTTATAGTACTCATAAACTCTGGATAGAAATGCAAATTTTGTCAAAATGCTACAAAAAAATGAGGGATGTTTCTTGAAATGATCCATATTGGCTTCATGATGTGACGTAAAGTAGACAACCTTGAGTAAATTTAGTGTATATTTGTTGTAAAACTTAAACTTCTGCATAATAAAGCTAGTGTTATTAGGATATTATTTCTTGATGTATGTGCAAAGCTTCCTATAACTTAAGAAGAGTATCTTATTCTTACAAAGACAAGTGTTACAAAAGAGGAATATTTAGAAGAGGCAAATAGTTCAAAGATAGGTAGATTGAAGCCTAATAACCTTTACATTGCCTCTAGATGCAACCTCCTTACATGAGAAGACAAGCTCAGAAATTTGCATGTAGCTAAATAGAATCTACAGAAGAAGGTGAAAATGTGTGACAAACTGTCACGATGAGTTCAAAATCTGTTTAATTAATTTCACTTCCTTTTGTTTACCCCCTTAATCAACTAAAAGATAATTTAAATTCAATTTTCTTTCAAAGTCTCCCCCCTCCCCTCCTCCTCTTTGTAATTTTGAAAGTCAGGTTACTTGTCAATGAATATGGGATATATGAAGTTTGTGTTTTCCAAATACATATCCCATTATATATATTTTATATGTATATGTATCTGTATCCATATCAGAGGGCGTGTCATATCTCTCGTATTTTTTTGGAGATCAATGGTTGGAGGGGGTTGTAATTTTTTTTAAATCAATGGTTCTCATTTTTAAGCAGGAATGGGGCTGGTTAATTAATGGTCCAACTTTGTGCGTAACTTTTTGGTTCATTCTAGAGAGTTGGAATTCATATTTAGATATGTTGCAGGAAGCCTATTATTTTAACCCCTAAAAGACTAGCCTACCAATTTAGGCAACATAGCAAATTCAGGCACATTGTTGTGACTGTCTATCAACATATTGTTAGAGCAAATATGAACCCAACAGTGGGCTATTTGATTACATGTAAATGTGCAAATATAGAAAAAAAATTAAGAAATTAAAACAATTAAAATATTTTTTTTTTCACATGATCATGGTGTGTGCCATGCATGATTAGGGATTAAAAAATTTTAATTTAAAAAAATAACTTTTTTATTTATGTGAATTTCCACAATTTTAGAAAGTCAAATGACCCATTGCTAAGTCTAGATTTTTGTAATGTATTTGGACCAAACTTTAATAGAAGGTGTGTAGTATGTTTATTTATCAAGTGAAAAAAATTTCATGACATTTGAATACAACAATCAAAAGTTAGGGCTTAAAATGTTATTCTTTTTTTGTTAACGGGTAGTCTAGGCAAATAATAAAATCACTTTTTTTTTAAGAGAATTTGAAATTGGTTTTCTAGAGTTACATATATATAGAAAACTTGGAATCATTCTATTTTCATCAATGAATCAAAAGTTAGCAGGCTTTTTTGTTTGCGGGTAGTTATGGATTTTCTACTCTAAAATAAACTTTGAAGTCTTTTATCTTACTCGATTTTTAATTTTTTGGGAGAAAATAAAATCATAGGATGTGTATTGTTTATTATAGCATTGCAACCATTGGGATTGACATTTTTCAATTCTATAATTAAATTCTCAACAATTTTACATTTTGAATCATTCTCTACTACTATCTACTTCCTATTTTTTTCCTCTATGTTGTACAATTGCATGTGATTTAAAAATTTTCAAGCTTGTAGTCAACTTGTTTAGGAAAAATATTCCAAAGAAGCCCCACCATTTTTGAATAGTTTATCATAGAAAAAAGAAGTTATGAAGTGTAGTTGCCCTATTTTTTGCAAGGCCTAAAATATGGTTTCAGTGAATTTGAATGCATATTTCTTGCAATCCACATGGTGGAAAATTCTAAAACTTATACCACGTGTTTTTGCATCAGTATACTACAAGACCCTATATTTACATGTGTCAAAAAGATTTTTTTTCAAAAACTTGGTACTTGTTTTAGAAATGGCAGTTTTCGAGTGTTTTCTATGAAAACATAGTCAAAGAGCTTAAGGAATTAATGGTTTTATATAGGTAAAAATGGCAGTTACAATCTCATACTAATTTCTCCATGGCTTGATGTCATAATCTATTTAATATAGATGCAAATTTTATCTTAATTTTGGTTATAGGTATCATTTATTGTGTAGTATAATAGATGCAATCTTGATAAACTCAAGCACCGATGTAATGTTTTCGAAATATGAGAAGGAAGACAAGAGACTAATCATCACTTTGTTCAAAAGTGTATCAAAGAGTTTAACCCCTAAATGACTAGTATGTGTTTTGGGGCTATATAGCAATTTTGGGCAAGTAGGTGTGACTAGAGATTTCCATATTTTTAGCCTAAATTTTAATAGAAAGTAGGGATGTAGAATATCTTTCATATGCACTAATTTTCATGATATTTGGAAATATGAGTCAAAAGTCATGGCCTAATATGTTACTTTTTTGTAAATGGTCATTCAAAGTAGATTAGAAAAAATCACTTTTTTCAAAAATTTAAAATTTGTTTTCCAAGAATTACATGTGTGTAGAAAGCTTTTAATCATTCTATTTTGATCAATGAATCAAAAGTTATAAGGATATTTTGTTTGAGGGCAATTAGGGATTTCCTACTCTAAAATAAACTTTGAAGTCCTTTATCTTAGTATCTTACTCAATTTCAATATTTTTGGAAAAAAATAAAATCAAAGGATGTAGATTGTTTATTACAACACTACAACCATTGGGATTGGTAGTTTCTTTCAATTCTATAATTAAATTCTTAAGAATTTAGTATTTTGAATCATTTTCTACTATTGTTTACTTACTATTTTCTTCCTATATGTTGTACAATTCGAAACATTAGAAGATTTTTGGGGCCTTTGGATGCCTACAAGTTATCACAGCCTGCGAACGCAGGAAACGGGTTTAGCGCAGCAGTCTAACGTCGCCAAGCCCTTGCCACGTGATTGACCATTTAAAAATTATAGAAAAAATAAAAAATAAAAAATAAAAAAAAATCTTTTTGCATTTGGAGACTAAAAAGAAATTATGTATTTATTTATTATGAAATTTTTTTTTGACAACGGGCTGTTTCCCTTGCTGTGGAGAACAACTGCAGAGGAACAGGCCCAAAACAAGCTTCAGGACCCCCCAAAACTCTTCTAATGTGATCTGAAAATTTTCTAGCATATGGCCAACTTGTCTATGAAAAAGAGTCTAAGTAACTTCCACCATTTGGGACATTTAAAAAAAATAGAAAAGTGACTTTGAAAAGTGCTACTATCCTAATTTTTCACAGAGCCCAAAAAATAATTTTAATGAATTTGAATGCTTATATCTTGCAATCCACACAGTGGAAATTTTTGAAATTTTTATAACATGTTTTCAAGTCAACATACTACAAGATATTATGATTACATGTGTCAAAGGTTTTTTTTTTTTTCAAAATTTGGTACTTATATTGAAAATGGCAGTTTTTAATCATCATTGGTACAAACATAGTCTAGAATTTTAGGACTTAAAAGTAATTGTGATAGTGTAAGACCATAATGGATGTGGTAAGGAGGGCATATGAAATTTCATCAGGATCTCCCTCTCCTCTTCAACACAAGTCTAAGAGAACTATACATTCAAGAATTCATTTTACATTGTTGAGTATAGCCTTGTGGGATACTTGCCTACTTTGGAATTTAGGCAGGACATTGAGAATATGGTTGGATGCATTTGTAATGCCTTGCATGTCTTTCACCCAAATGGCTTTGTCCAAAGCACCCCAACACCTCAAATATGGCCTCTCTAAACTCAAAGATCTCTTTGTTTGACCATTATAATCTTTTCAATGGTACGGTCAAAGAACGTGTCCCTTTTCCTATAGCTTCAGCCCTATCTCCACTATCAATCAATATGGTCAATTTATGTGAATCTCATTTTACATGATAGTTTGATTAAAATGAATTGAAATGGGTTAGGATTTTAGCAAATACGAGCTAGGCTCTTAGGGTTTAAGCTACAAAAACATTATGCATTTTTTAAGGGCCACTTAATGTTTACCAACTTAGAAACTATAGTTGTGTGTCTTTATAGATTACCTCCAAAATATTTTGACCTCATGGATTAAAGAGCTAGTATTATGGTGGGGAAAGTATATACGACTACAAAGGTTTAAATTGATTTTTGTAATTAGTTTTTTCGATGGTTATAATAAGGTCTAAAGTTTGACAGCTTGGAGTAATCTTGGTAGTAAGATATGATTGTTAGGTGTTATATAAATTACTAGAAATGGTGGCATATATTACTTTATTAATTACATAATAAGCTACAAAGTAATTTACCAACTTCGACAAACTTGTTTATAGAATAGTGTTAGTTGATTTGTGCACATGGATGGTAATGAACACGCCACCTCTTGGGCCATTACTTTCTTGATTGTAATAGCATTGTGGATATGGAAGTCTCATGGCACATGTCTATGATTTTTGTTTGCTAAAGTCAACAAAAAGTAGTTTCACAATGAGTAGTTATAGGGACTCTATACATATGGTATGGATTCAAGCCAATTTTTGGCTTTCAAAACTCATTAATAATTTGAATTCAAGGAAAAAAATAACAAAACTTTTTAAATACCCATCATTTCTATTTTTCTACAGGGTACAAAATTTATATTGTTTTCTACTACTCCTAATCATATGTAGAAATGCTTAATAAATCAACTATGGGTGGTTCTATTATAGATTTTATATTCTAGGTGTACCACAAATATCTCATTTTGTTCTTTCAATTCTTTCTAAAATCAATCTCTACATATTCTTGCTTCAAATGTACTCCCATTACTCTCTTGAGTCTCTAGTCAATTTTGAAAACATCTATTTTCAATACTTTGAAAATTTGTGTTTTTTTCATATAAAATCTAAAAAAATGCATTGTAAGAGAATCTAAAATCTGTTTTTGACTGCCAACAAGATCTTACAAAAAGTTTTTCAATATAATAATGGTAACAATCTTGAACTGCTTATTTGTTTGTGTGACTTTAGGTGTAGTTTCATTATCTCCATCAATTACAATTGATCCATTGGGTGGGGATTGACTTAAAAACATTAGTCTACACTTGGATTTTTTAGAAATTGGTAGCTAGGATAGAAGTACCTATTTTGGATAACTTAAGCATTTTAGTGTGCATGATGTGGGAAAGTTGTGGAAAAAATAAAGTTCAATATGTATAAAAAAAATTAGTATGAGGAAGAATGCACAAAAAATTGAATTTCTTTCCTCCAAAAATGAATATTTTATTCAATATCAATATGAATTTTTCAGTTGGATCCATTATAATCTCAATAGACTTAGCTATTATGATTAGCTTTGGCACTTCTTCCAAGCCAAGAAGGAAGGGAGATGAGTAGATGAGAAGGTACAAACAATAAATCCCTTGCAATGAATAAGTTAGTGCATTCAACTATTGTTTACAATAGGTCAACATAGAAAGCCATGGTAGAAGGCTTGTCCAAAACAGGTACTTCTACCCTACATGCTTAATAGTTAATTTCTTGATGATTCATGTAATCTAATGGCCATCATTACAGCATCTCAGTGACAACCCCAATCCTTTGTATCACTTGTTATAAGATATGAAGTATAAGGTAGGTACACTAACCTTAAACTACCATCTACAATATGTATTGATCACCAAAGTCAATTTCGTACCTATGTGGAAGAAACACTTTTAGAACCAAACTTTGTTATTTAATAACTTTTGCATACAATATCCAAATGCCACGTTCTTTGGTGTGTTGGAACCTCCTTTCACTTGCCAACAAGTACATATGAAAATCTGACCAGTCTAAGAATATAAATAGGCTCACTAGCAAAAAGTGGTGGTTTTGGGAGTACCCACCTTAATTCAATGTTATGGCTCACAGCCAACAACTGAACTGTACGAAACCTCCACACTAGCTCATTGCTTCCAAGGATTCCTGGCTTGCCATCTGGCACTCCCAGCAGTCTCGGCGTCCTTTTCGATTTGTAGGGAGACATTTGTCTAGCGTAATAGTAAGGTATCTTAGAGTTGGATCCATCAAGGCACAGCTGGCAAACTGGGCTGCTGCCAACTTGCCATCTCGTCCTTCCACCTTCAATTGTCTTGCAGCCCAGACTAACGTAAGCTTACATATGATACCATAATAAGATAGTCAGCCATTTCTCTGATATGGTTTCTACTGTACAGTAAGGTCTAGCTCATTTACGAATTTTTCAGAGCAGGCTCACTAGAAATTTCAGTAACTTCAAGAAGCTCTAGCGTACTCAAAAAATGAATCAATTTTGAAATTGAAAATTGCATTGGAATCACATTGAAGTATACTTCAACTTAGCCCCTCACCACACCCAAGGTCGAATGCCCTGCGTAAATGCACGAGTGGGACCAGATGGTAAATTTTTACCTGGTGTGGAATTGCAGCGCCTTCACCGCACAGATAGGACGAAGCATATGAGACAGGGCCACTGGAATCATCCGATGTGATTTTCACCGTGCGAATTTCCTACAGATTGATTGAAATCTCGAGGAAAAAACGAAACTGTGCAAGCTTTTCGCGTCCGTGAGGGCACTTGTAGATTTCTGACAACTCCGTTTGTTGAAGGATCAAGCCCAAAATTGGTGGATATCTTTGCAAGTTGGCAATGAATGAGTGGACCAAATTTTGGAGCCAGCCGTGTACTGCTGAAGCTCAAATCATGGCTTGCAATTAGCGTCGGGGAAAACTTCAGGGTTCATGGCACCAGTTCAGCCTATTGGCCGTCGCTAGAACGACGCAAACGCAGAGACAACGCAAACAAATGTGTGACCCAAAAAAATTACGAACAACGACAAAAATACATCCTGGGCGTAAAGAGCACGACATACATGACACCAAAGCCAGGATTGCATCGAACACCATACTCACATTGAAGTTGTAATTAGAAACTCGAACTAAATTTCAAGAAATGTGCCATGAAGGTCACAAGTTCAACAAAAACAACAATCTCACAGATTGCAAGTGTCTGCTACAATTACTTAGAAAGAACTTCCAATCTGCACACCCATCACCACTAAGAATAAACGGTAACCCTAAATCCCTGCAAGCTACAACACTAGAAATCACTGGAATTTTGACAAAACTACAAGCGTCATTGCTAGCGGTGTCGACTACATCCCCGCTATGCCGTTCACCTTCAATGCAGCTCCCAACCCTGCCTAAGTCACATACTGCCGCAATTGAAGAGCTTCAAAAACGTCGATGCTGGTCCCTTCTATGCTTGCCTTACAAACGTCTTCCACGCACTTTCTTTTCACTCTGACTAGCAGATCTTGGGGACAAGGGGCACAAGGCCAGCAGCCTCTCTCGACAAGTGCACGAGAAAAGCAAACCGATGCCAGTGAAATTGCAGCAACCAAAACAACCTCTTCTTCACAGAGTACCAGAGTCCCTCTCCTCCGAACACATCCGAAGCCAACGGTCTGCGACAGCCTATAGCCGGTCAAAATTGGAAAATGAAGGACAAACGGCCATGTCCAATGTTCACCCTTTCTTGAATCCGCAACCTCTCTCTCTCTCTCTCTCTCTCTCACGGATGCTACTCCATCGCACTTACGCAATTGCGATGCTCTGTACTTAACAGCTGCTGTGCCCTGAAGCATAATTGTGCCAACGAAATCCCCCCCACCACCCGCCACGCAGAGACCATTTTTTAAATTTGCGATGGACACTTTTGGGCACTTTGGTTTGTGAGAGGTTAATAACAAGTGGAAAATGAATAATGTAAAATCATATTACAAGTTGGAACAAGTTGGATTGATTTTACACACTATCTCCCATTTCATAGAAGATAGTAAAAGACTTCTTGCATTAGGGTGAAGGAAAAACAAAAAGTGATACAAAATTTTCAAGTGGCATGTGATCAAGTGTCTCATATGTAATTGTAAAGATTCATTTCTAATATGTACCTTAAATTATGAGTTGTAATTTTCACAATGGTGGTAATACCAAATGGGAGATAGTGTATAAAGAATATCAAACTCTTTGTATGATTTTCAATTACATATGTGCATTTGTAATGGCGGTAAAGTAGACTTCAGTGTGATTCCAATGCAATTTGCAAATTGAAATTCTGTTCATATTTGAGTGAACACGGGCCTCTCAAAGTTATTCAAATTTTCAGCAAGATTCAGAATTCGTAAATGAGCTAGACCTAACTGTACTAGTGACGTCCTAGGCAATAAATATATAATACTTTCGTTTCTAGGCCTAGTAGAAACTGACTATCATAGAGCTTGTTTGTTCATGCACTCCGGTTCTGATACGAACGCCTATGGTATGTAAGAGCATCTCCAGCTGTGAACGCTAAAAGTAGCACGCTAAAATAAATTTGGAGTATGAAATACGTCAGACAGGGCGCACTTGCTTGCCCCGGCCCCCCATCAGAAATGGGTTGGAGATGTAGCAACTTGCGGTCCCCGAGGCGTGCTTATTAATGAGCTATATTAGAAAAGCAATATGGACCATAAATTGAGGCCAGGTAGCCAATCGTATGGCTTGCCTTGTGGACCACAAATGCTTTGCTCTAGAAATGAGGACTTGGCAATTATAATTTTGTACGTACTGGGCCACAATCAAATGCACCCTACATGACAACTTGAAGTGTGGCCATCCATATTTGTTGAGGCCTACGTTGACATTATTTGAGATCTCCAACCAATGGGACATTAAAAAGCAATTGGGCATGCCAAACCATTTGTTGGGGTAGTATAGTGTGCCCTAGTAGAGATGTTCTAATGTCCTAGAATTTCTCATGCCAAGTTGTTTGTCATGGATGTTGTGTTGTGTCAATTCTAGCTAGTTGCACACCTCGAAGGCCATGCCTCAAAGTTTATAAACAAAAAACTGAAGTATTACAAACAAAATTGACCTAAAGTTGAAGTGGTATGATCATGCATAAAATGCAAATTGCAAAATTAACCCTTAAACGTCAAGGTGGACGTTTTGTGTCCGATGGATGACAGGGAATCAAATTGTATAGGACAAGAGTGCAACTATTCATCCTCAAAATTTGTTTTGGAAAGAGAAGATCTTCTACAATATTTTAACTTGCAATGACTACTTTTGCAATTTTAGAGGCTAGTGATTCACATGGTAATAGAAAAGGATGATTTCCAGGGTCACCCCTTCGGTGTTTAAGGGTGAAGTAAACACCTGTGAACACCCGCCAATTGTGAACACCCGTAGCTGAACTGCACCTTTTCCGTTTGCAATGAAATTCCATTCCATTTGTGACAAGACAAACAAATCAAACAACACCCATAATTTATTTGGCTGTCACTTTGACCACTGCACTTGCTCAGACCAGAAGACCATACCTTTGGACTTGGACCAGTGACCTCATAATATAATATAATATAATATACTGTCCTTACTGCACAGTGCACACATGAAAATATTATTACAGGATCCTTTAGTATTGTTTATTATTACTCTGCCATGAGCAGATGGAGGAATTGAGGAGGTCCACTTGCCTTGCGCAAAGGTATCATACTGTGATGCCTGTCTGTTGAGATTGGATAAGCCCCCCTGTTGAAAATTGGGACCACCCCCCCCCCCCCCCGCTCCAAAGGCAAAGGATCCGGGTGGACTGGACTGACCCCTCGCTTGTCCCCTCCAAGTCGTTCTATGGGGTGCAAGGAAAAAAAAGCCTCCTCTTTTGTGCTTGATTAAATTACCTAATTAGTCTCTCCTAGCTAGTTTAGGACCTCTGATTGCAAATTTTTTAAAATCTTCACACATGATAAAAATTGCAAATTTTATCATATGTGAAGATTTTTAAAAATTCAACGTTTTCACAAGGGAACAAGTGAGGGGGGCAATTCGCCTTGGCCCTCCAAAGCACTAGGTAAGGTAGAAGTAAGCTAAGGGAGTGACCCATTTCTAACCGTCCCCTATTTTTGTGACATAGAGACCTTTCAAACTATTCCAAATATGGCATTAATGTGGAAGCACCAATAGCCAATTATTTAAGTAATTTAGGAATAGATTTTGCATATTGCATGAGTTGGTGGATATTTTTCCTATATAGGAAGATAGGAAATATAGGATTGCTAAATTTTAAGATTTAAAATTCAAAATTTTTAATTACAATGTATTTCGAGAGGCAAAAGAACTCTTAACTCATAAGCAATGTCAAGAGTCTTCTAATTCTCATCATTCAAGACAATACTTTCTTACTTGCTACTTCATGTACTATGTCATAACCTCATTGGTCCCAACCTTGGAAAGGACAAAAAAACAAATTTCAAGCTTAAGATGCGACAGATTTAACCTTGGGTTGGAAATAGCCCACCCTCTAAGTTGAGTACTGGGTGTAGTTGGTTATTGATGCCTCCACCTTAAACCATTCATGTAAGATGCCTCTCACTTTATACATAGCACAACATAATCCACAAAATGATAGAGCCTTTAGTAAAAGATTTTGGATCTTTTGGAAGGCACTACAAGCATGCTCTTGTAGAATGTTCCAAATTTGGCTTTGATAATTCACAAAAGCTATAAAAATTCTCTTTCTCTATATTTTTTGAAAATTTGAAAATTTGATTTTTCTACAAATAAATTATTATTATTACTATTATAAATTTATTCCATCTATACACGTCAGTTTAAATAAACAATTATAGATATTTCTACTTTGTCTACAATTACAATTTCTTGGATGATATTGTAATATTCTATTGAAAGATAGATAACATATTTGTATAGGAAATTGGGAATATAAAGACTCTTATTTTCTTGGCAATCACAACATCTTTTTGAAAAAATAATTTACAAGATTTATTTTTGAACTCAAATTTCATAATCTTCTAAAATAAGATGGGCTTTAAGTTTGGAATTGTTGGCTAGATCAATCTCAATTGTTAGTATTGAAGTGCTTCAATCCCATCTTAAAATTATGGTTTATGTTTTTTGTCCATCTTATACCTACAACTACAAAACAAATTTTCAAGCAATAAAAACCACTAATTGTGCTATTTCCAACTTGTGAGTATGTATGGTATTTAAGTTGTGGGCATCTTGTAAGTAGCAACAAACTTGTGAGTAAAACTTACTTATAAAAGCAACAACACTCCAAAACGCCTAATCTATACGATTGCAATTTAATTCAAAACATGAATACACAAGTACACGTTTTGAAAGTTGCAACGACCACTCCATAAAATCCTACAAAAGATGTTTTACAAAACTTCTACTGTAAATGAAAAGACTCTCTCCGAATGGCCATACCAATTTCTATGATTGTTTTAAATCAGTGATGGTAAAAACAACAACTAGAGAATGGGCTAGTAGAGAGTGGGACCCTACAATGCCTTCAAGAAATAGACTTCTTAAGTTAAACACTACATAATTACTATATTTAGTCTTTGTCTTTATAGGCCACTATGTCAACAAAATGCATTTTAATTAAGGACTTAACCATACAATACAATTCTCAACTACTTCTTCAAGTGTTACAAAATACTAATAAATTTCTTTAAGAACTTTATCAATGTGGTTAATATTATAGAACTAAAGCAAGATTGTCATATTCTTTTAAAGTCATTTTAATGAATCCAAATAAAAAGAGGATGCCCTACCAACGTAGTTGCCTAAGTGTACAAGTCTATAAGACATGCATCTATCTATCTTTCTAATTGCTATTTTAACCTTTAAAGGACATTACAAGCCCAACATGCATTTTGAAAGTCAAAACTTGAATTTCTACATAGTTTTTTTTATTTTAAATGTTTTGAACATTAACTAAGAAAATCTATCTCCAATAATCTACTTTGTTCTACATTTGAATTTTTTCAAAATTGTTAAAACTATAATTTTTGTGACACTTTGAAGATAGTATGTTGAAAACTCAAAATTTACCACTTTTCAACTTTTTTTTTGTCAAATCTTTCTTGGTATGAGCTCAAGGGGTACATCACTTATAGCATGATGTTTTTCACTATTATTTCCATTTTTTATTTATTAAAAATCGCATATTATTTTGAGCATTTTTATAATTCATATGATTTTTACAAAGAAATTTCCTTTAAAAATCATATAAAATTCATTTTGTTTTTTCTGATTATGAAAAATTGAGATAAAAATTTGGACATATATTACTATATGTGAAAAATATCAAATTTTTGAAATTTGTATTCAAATGTAGGAATCTAACAAAGTTTCACTAAGCTTGGATATGAAATTTTCTTTAAGGGTTAATGTCACCACCACCAATTTTGCCAATTCAAAAGAAAAGAGGAGTGCAAACACTCTTACCAAGTGTTGATCTTTTTCATTGTTGTTGACCTCTTAGTGCTAAAATGGTCACCATTACCTCATTTGAAACCTTCTTCAAGCAAGCTTGGGCTTTTTTGAAGCCTAACTTGGTAAGATACCATCTCTTTCAAATTCAACTCCTAATTATTCATATACAATACAATGTAGGACACCAAAGTTGTTGTCTTTGGTGTTCTCTAACAACAAACCCTCCCTCTTTCATTCATGCACTATAGCTTCATACTTTCTCAAAATAAAACAAGTTTTAAATTTCTGGAAGCTAACCACTAGATCTAAAATTTTTCTAATTTCAAAAACTAACTATCTTCCTATTGGAATACATCTGTAAGAGAATTTAAACTACAAACTAAGTTGTTGAAAAAAACTTTGTTAGAAAACACAAAACCCTAAAGAGAGGGGACTAGGAAGATAGAGACCTTCCAAATTCTAAACGTATTTGGTAATATCCATTGGATTTGCATTTCCCATTCCTAGTTTCTACATGAAATATCCTAAAACCTAATTTATAAACCAATGTTGTGGCTCACAACTTTTAGCCAACTATAGAGCATTTGTGAGAATTCAACAAATTGAGAGTCTCAAAGCTTATTGACAAGATCCGCTTTCCATGAACCCATGTTGTGGCTTACATGGGAGTGCAACTTCCTCATCCATGTTAATAAAGCCATTCCAAGTTCCCAATTGAATTTTTAAGGCTTGAAAAGTATTAATTTGAGAAGAACAATTATTCTTTCTTATTTTAAAGGCTTGGTTATAGCTTAAGAGGGATTCAAATAAAAAAGTTAAGATAATAAAAATAAGCTAATAGGATCTCAACCACCTATTAGATGCTAATTTATACACTAATTTATAGTAGAAAAATAACCAATTTGAGCAAGAATAAGCACTGATTAGCAGCAGTCAAATCACTATTTCTAAGTTTCTAAAAGACTTATATGCTAAAAGATGACCTAACCCTTGAAGGATGACCAAGCATTCAATTTTGAATAATAGATGAATTCAAACACATTCCAAACACACAAAAGGTGTTTATTCATCTATCAAATATTTTAAAGATTCTTGTGTTAATTCTTTAACATTTGCATGGTATAGATTTTGAAGATTTTTTTTGACAATATTCTATTATTCAATAAGTATTAGCATGTCCGACCTAAAAAAATAGCATTTGTAGTTCAAAAGATGACTCTTTGAATACAACTTGAACAAAAAAGTAAAACAAAAATCTTCAAAAATTACAATGATTAGAACTTAACATTTTGAACTTGAAAGGAAAAATGTTCTTGTGAAAATCACAAATATTCACTCTTAAAATAAATTTTAGAAGGAATTTTCAATTTTTTGAATCAAATTTTATTAGAAAATATTGATTTGTATAGTATTTGATTCAATTGTATGGATATGATCAATAGATTGCATTTTCCAACTATTGTTTAGGAGTCATCTACAAATTATTATTCTAAGTTGCATTTTATAATGCATCTTTACAATTTTAGAAATCTAGACTACTATAGTCTTTAAGTGTTTAAAGATATGTGAATTGATATTTTGGTTTTGCAACAAGCTTAACTTCGGGTTGGTACTTGAGGAAATGAACCTAAATTATGTTTAAGCTAGAGCAACCTATTGAGGTTAAAAAATCCATAGCAAACACCTAGGAAATGACTCCATTACTAAAAAATTTCAATAAATGAAATTTGGGCCACAATCAATGTCCTACGTGATAGTAATGGAGTGATTAGAAACTTCATTAGGAGCTTCTAGCTTTTTAGTGTAAATTCATTGTAGGAAGTGATTTTTTAGGCATTTCATATTAGAAAATATTGTGATTGCTTTAGGTGAATGAGATGAGCATCATGGATACTATTATTGTTGGTTGTGGAGGTAGCATAGAGACTCTTTTGGGTTAAATACTTCAAAAATCTGTAATAAATTCATACTTAATCAAAAAAATTATAATTTCAAATCCTCTCTCCATTTTTCAGACCTATCTCTATATGAGGAATTTTTTTAAGATTCAACAATGGCATGAGGACAAACTCTTAATTCTAACCACAATGGGCTATTGTACCTAAAGTTAATTGTTGGGTCCTTAGGAGTTTAATCCTTGAAAAGGATTTTTTCTTCATACTCTCTAGATTCAAAGAAAGGATATGGTATTCAACACCATCACTTGGTCTTTGCAGTGACTTCTCAACCATATTTAGAGAGTCCTTGTCAACTACGAGAGGGCCGAGTACACCGACATTTGTAGCCCCAAGCAAAGATCTCTTGCTATGCAATGAAAGTTGTTTGATTCCTTCATGAGAAGGAGATGCAAATTTGACCTTTTTACTAGGATGGAGGACGGGCAACTGAAGTGGAGAGTTGCCAACCCCAAGGCGGGTCTTGTGTTCCAACCCTTGTGAAGGACCCCTGGCGTGGTAGGGTTCTGCCCCATGGTTGGCTGTGATAGGCTTCATAGCCTCTCCCCGTAGCTCAGAGAGGGCCAAGGAGGATTGACCTCTCTAATGTCCCACCAAAGGGTAAATGTCAAAATTGCCCCCTATTTTGGGCCACTTAAATTTTGTATTTCGTCACATGCATCTGCTAATTTGGAGTCTCTAATTGCAAATATGAATTCAAAATTTTGCAAATTTTATCATATGTGACAATTAAAATTTTTCAGTGTTTTCTGCAAGGATAAAACACAGGGCCATAATCCCCCCTGGCCTTGCGGCTCTGCCCAGCATTCTACCCTTCCTGTCGATATGTGAGGTTATGTCACATTTTTGTGTGTTGTAGTTTTGTTTGTCCCTGTCATGCCACTTACGGCTGGCAATTTTTGTACTTTACCCCTTGGAAATGGAATTCGTTTCATTCGGTTTGTTTCAAACCCCCCAAAGAAGTTCACTGCTGGTGATGAATTTGGTTCGAGTGAAAATTGGAAAATCCCACGGTGGTTATTTTGACTTCTGGCTTGCCAATCGTCCAGTGGAAGGTGCACGGTCTTCAAAATCTTGGATTAAGAGCTGGCTGAGACTTGAAAGGGCATGTTCAGTTACCTTGCTGGTACTTCACCCACCTTACCTCACCTCACCTTATTACCTTTGGTCCTTGATGAACTCCGTAGATCCAAGGAAACTTGAACTGGTCAGATTGAAGTCGAGCTTGTTCCCTTGAATTGGGGCAGTTGAAATTCTCATCGTTAACCCACCATGCTCATGCTTGTAAAAGCTGCTCGACAGCCAGCTCCAGCGGTTGTCGGTTGTCGGTGATTTGAAAATGAAGCTGCTGGGGTGGAGTTCGGTGTGGTGGTTGATCTCTCGATGATGATCAAGCGGAGCCTTGGAATGT
The DNA here is from genome assembly GCA_963969395.1 of Pseudoscleropodium purum. Lineage (NCBI taxonomy): Eukaryota > Viridiplantae > Streptophyta > Bryopsida > Hypnales > Brachytheciaceae > Pseudoscleropodium > Pseudoscleropodium purum. The sequence goes on from OZ017796.1 coordinate 160,533, forward strand.
TTGAATCTTGCCCGTGCTTGGATTTGGAGCTCAGGTTGAACGATTATACTAACTTAACTTACTTGAGATGATGGAGCTCTGGTGATGAGTTTGACAAACTCAGTGGAGATCGATCAAAGGCTTGGTTGGAATGAAGTTAGGGGCTCGCATGTAGCCCCGACCCTGACCTCTGCAGGGCCAGCAGGTGGTTCGCATGGGGGGATTTACAGCCCCCAACCCGATTTGGAGATCAAGTTCCCTCTTCGATTTCCGTTCCTTGAAAAGCGGCATTTTGCGCCCGCACTCTTGCCCATGAACCCGACCTTCCCCTTAAACCCAATTATCCGCCACTTATCAGAGCTCGGGTCTGCAGGGAGCTCCAATTAAAGTTAAACTGAAGTGGCCGGGCAACCACTGCCACCTCCGGCTGCATGCAGAAGGGAGATGACGGGGGGCCCGATCTGTGGATTGGGGTACCTTGACCTCAAGGTCGAGGTCGGCCCCCCCATGCGAACAACCTCTTAGAAATTGCTAACTAAGAGCATGCTCATGCGTCCTGCATTTTGCAGGCGGGTTTGGGCGGACTGTGAGGGAAGCCATCCGCTTTGAGGCCGGAGGCGCCTCACCCATGGCCAACCTCAAGGCCGGCCTGCAGTCTGGAGGTGCTTTTGAGGGAGGGTTTTCACTAGCTGCACATTTGTGGGAGGGTTCACACGTTTTGTCTCTTCATGTTGTGGAGGCCGGATCGGGGTCTCCAAAAGGTCCTTGTTTTGGAGGCCAGCCACCACTTCCAAGCAAGGCCCGGAGAGAAGTCATCCATTTTGGAGGACGGATAGGAATGTTCTAAGGAGGTTGAAACTGTAGAAACTGAAAAGGAACAGGTCATCTAGTTCGATGACACGGAACTCAGGGAGCTCACTAACTTATGCTGGCGGGCCGGAGACATTCAAGCTTTGACAAATCTTGTGGATGCGGCAAAAGATGATCATGGTTCGTCTACAAAATCAATCTTATGTTAACCCTTAAACGCGCAGGCATCCCAAAACTAGATGCGCCTTGGTCAACCTCAATTACAACTTTTAAAATAACTATTTTTGGAATTTGATTCCACCTAAGAAAATGAAGCTTGACAAGTTTTGTTTCTATTCCATTTTAAAGTTTTGAAAAATTTCAAAAACTGAAAGAGTTATTGCAATTGAAAGCTCCATGTGTTAAAATCCAAATAACACAATATGGTGTGTTTTTCATTCATATTTTCATTTTTTTAAATTAATTTTAAATTTAAATTACAAAATTATGTCTCTCATTCCACTCTTCATTTATAGTAAAAATTATAGATTATTCTAATATATATTGTAATTGATATAATTTTATTTCCACCTTTAGCTTTGAAAAATCACAATAATTTTATTTTTCCTTCAAATTTATTGAAAAATACAAAATAAATAGAAATTTTATTTTTCTACTAGAAAAAAATATAATTTTTTCTTACGTCAATTAAATAAAAGGATAAATTTGGTTTAATAGTTGAATTTGACTTCAAGATGTTTGATGTGGCTATTTTGGGTGTAAAAAGTAAAATAACCAATTGAAATTTTTTCATGCTAATCTCTAGTGCTACTTTTACCTCCCGAGAAAATTTCAAATAATTTGGATTGTTTTTTCTATTTTTATTCATTTATATTCATTTTTTGCAACAAAAATGATAACAATTAGAAATTTTCACAAAACAAATTGCAATTTCTCAAAGTCATATAGAATTCAGAGTTTCACATAGGAAAAATATCAAATTGTTGTTTGAACACTATTGAAAAGGATAAAATTAGCTCAATAAGAAGTTTGACCATTTCACAATGGATCAAGTCCTTAAGGGGTTAACCCTTCAAAGGTTCTTGGGGTCCTTGTATACAATATGTATTTAGTCTTGTAACTCTTTGATTGCGGTTTAATTTATCAATTGTGATACATTGTTATTTATGTTCTATCATGGTCATTAATTTACTTTGAACTAGGGTAAATGTCATTTGGACAACTTCTAGTAAGGGACTAACACTGTCAAGGATATGAAATGTGAAATCTTGCAAAATTGATCAAGGTGGCTTTTCATCCCAAGAAATTTGACCTTTCCGAGGGGTTTGAAGGAACCAAGAAAGCAAAGAAAGACTTGACTGTATTCATTTCTTGAATTGGACCTCCCATGCTTCCAAAATGTTATTAATGATCAATACCTCAAGGTCCTAGCACTACATTTGGAATTTGATATTTGAGACAAAGGCTAAGAATACAAATGTATTTCAATCTCTAAAGGACCAGCATGAGTTTAGAGGCCCAAAACTACTTCAAACTATTCATCCCCAAATAAGGTCAAAATCTTCATCAATGTTTATTTTTTTAACAAGTTCAATGATATGATCTTTCAATTATCTTGTTCAAGTACATTGCTTCTAATTTGTAGAGTGAATATCCTCACAAATTGCAAGTTCAATGTGCTTAAATTTCAAAATGTTGACTTTTTTAGGCTTTCTAAAAGGTAAAGTTTTGTCTTTCAACATTTTTAGAAAAAAACGTGTGAGTCCTATAACTTGTCCATTTAGTCAATATGTTGGAAGACGGATTGAAAATATATATAAAATAATTTCACCAATAAAGCTTTCACATTCATCTTTAAGAACATTATAAAATAGAAGGTAGTACTAAATGAAAGGAAAAAATAATTTGCTAATAACTATTAAAAAAATTGTTAATTGTTAATTCTAATGGTGCAAATGTTCTAGTAAACATTTTATATCCTTCACTTTTACTTTTATTTCAAAATTGAGAGCAAAAGACAACTTTATATGTTTTTTCTACCTTCATTGCTTGCAAAATAAAACTTGAGTCTCATAACTATGACCTAATCATTCAAAATTGATTGGTTCAAATGTTTTTGAGTAGGTATCAATCTATAAAATCCTAAAAAAATAATTAATATTTTCTTAGAATACATTTTTTGTTGTCTAGTTTGGCATTGAAACTGAAAAGCTCTTTTAACTTTTGCAATATTTATCATAATGACATGAGACAAAGCTTTACACCAAGATTATGATGAATAGTATCCATCCTCAAAATTTCATGCAAAAATTCAAACTATGAAGTCAATAAAGCTTGTCCAAGATCTCAAAAAGCCCAAAGTGGGTTCTTTAGGAGTTTAAAAGTCAATGCCTCTTTTTGAATAGTTTTAAAAAAACAAGTCTTTAAAAATGCCTCTATTTGAATAGTGGATAACACGAATTTGTTAATTGATTTCATGCCATGTCAACTTTATTTCTCTTGTACACATGGCATGGCATATTTTAAAATTTGATGTGTAGAATAATGTGGTAGTGTAATAGTGTATGATATTTCTTGAAGAATTTTTTGTAATGTATAGAAATAGAAGATTTTCAAATGTACAGTCATAATAACTCCGAAAATTACAATAAACAAAACAATGGATGGAGAGAACCATAGAACATGTATCATAGTAATCAAATATAACCTTATCTAAATTGATGATGAATAGATGACATGGATGAAATTCATTCACACATCATCTCTATTGTAGTACCATTCTTCTTGTGACAATCTAGACTGTCATTCTTGGCCCTACTTGCAACATTTGAATGGTGAATCAACCACCTTATAAACAACTCTTTACCCTAACTTGACTTTTTGAAAATTATTTTTTTAATTTTAGCATTACTATCAATGACTTTGACATGTCTATTTTAATATAAAGAAAACCTTTATAAGTGCTCAAATCTAAACATTTGTCACTTCCTACTTATATTCTAGCGTCATTGCAGTTTCTAAAAGATAATAACGCAAGCATCCATTGGTTTGAACACACTTTAATCCTTAAAAGACATTGCAAGCTCTACTAGCATTTTGAGAGTCAAAACTTGAATTTTCACATACTTTTGATTTTAAATGTTTTGAAGCTTAACTAAGAAAATGTAGCTCCAATAATCTACTTTTCATTCCATTTTATTTTATTTCAAAATCCTTTAAATTGTGATTTTTGTGACTCTTTGAGGATAGCATCTTAAAAGCTCAAAATACACCACTTTTGAACTTTTTCTATTGAATTTCTTTTGATGTGAGCTTTGAAAAAAGTACATCAATTACACTATGACATTTTTTATTATTATTTCTATTTTAGAAATTTTCATACTATTTTTTAGCATTTTTATAATTTCTATGATTTTTACAAGAAATTTCTTTAAAAAATCATTGAAATTTAAATTTGATGTTTTTAACATGAAAATATTAAATTGAATTTTCGACATGTATTACTATATATCAAAATATCAAAATTTTCAAATGTATGTTTTAATGTAGAAATCTAATTAAATATGCCCAAGCTTTAACATGAAATGTCCTTTAAGGGTTAAAATTAGAAATATAGAATCAAGAATATCTTTTTATGCCTTGGGAAATCACTTACTGTATCTATAACAAACTGCGTGTGTAAAGTGATTTTTTGAGCCCTACATATTTTTTAATAAACTATACTTTCAACCTATAATTTTGAACTTAATTTAACAATGACTAAAGGTTTCTATTGCCAAAAATTTCCAACTCAAATAACATATGAAATGATTTCTAAAAGAGGTTGAAAAATAAATTGCAATGGTATGTTTTTCAACTCAAATATTTATAGAGAACACATTTAGATGACCATTGCATCGTTATTCAAGGAAATTGAATTTATAAAAAAGAGTGATTTTAACTGTGTTTTTTGTTCATTTTTAGATAAAACTTTCTTATATAAAATAAGGGTGTGAAAGTTATTTTCAACTCTACAATACATCATTTTTCTTCAAAATTTTATAATAATTTTAATTAATAAATAAAAATATCATTAATTCAAAACACAAACTTTCAAAGTGGAAAAATCTACTCATATTTTTTTTTTAAATTTAAATTTTAGGATATAATATAGGAGGTCTAAAATCTTAATGCACGTAGTTTCTAATGAACATTATAAGTAAATTCCCCGGATTTTATGTTTGTTGAGGAAGAATTGCAAAGATTCTTTTTATTCAAACAACAAATATCAAATGCTCTACTCTATACATTGTAGAAATTGCTTTTAAACCAATTCGAGAAATGTGGGTGTCAAATTGATTTGTTCTATAATTTTTGTAAATGGCAAGTAGATGAGGTTTATAGGAAGCCTACAACTTTTCTTTGTTGTCTCCTAGACACTTGAATGTAATGCTATATAGATGGATCAAGATTAATAAGGATTTGTCAATTTAATAACTCTCTTGTTGCAAAATTTGACTTGAAAATGATTAGTAGAATTTTTGTAATACATGGCACATATTGAATTATTTTGTGATAACATATTCAATTTACATAGCTTTGTTAACCTCTCAAAGAATTGGAGTTTTTTGATTGCACAGTTTTTGTTTTCTTGATTAGCTCTTGTAACAAGTATAATTCTTCATTTGTGTAGAATAATTATGATGATTGTCACTGTTAAAATGAAAGAAGACTTAAGTAACTTTCTTATTTAAAAAAAAATCAAATCGCACTGTAGGAGCATGAAAACTCAAACCGGATAAATTAGTCTAGAATTAGGTTAGATAGACTTGCAAATTTTTTTTTTCATAACCCCTAGAGATTTTTGCTACACTACTACTATGATAGAAATAGTCAGTTTCCGGATTGCTATAAACGTTGGTAACATTACAGAAACAAATCCGATACGGATTTGGGATCTGAAAAAGTACCAGATTCCTAAAATCTATGTTCTAAACTTCTGGTCTAGGAAACTAGGAGATTGTTAGGAAAACGGTCTTCTACCCATTCTCCATTGGGAACTATTGGCCGCGTGCTGGGTATTTAAACCCACCGCCACTTTTCTTTCTCTCCCTCTCTACTTGCTAAATTTTATGAACGTATAGTTGAGAGAAAGAGTGGTGAGTTAGCAATCGATATAGGAAGAAAATGAAAAGATCAGTACCGGAATAGATTATCAATTGTCGGTGATTCATGGCGGCAGCTACCAATCCGGCTATATGAAAGTTTGGAATTGTAGCCCGGATGGTTTGTTCGGTTATCCCTTCCGATCCGATTCACCAAGCATAGTTAGAGGAGGACCTCATGTGTATTGGGTATGTCAGATTGTTAAATAGATCGTGGAGTATGAAGAATGAGGAGATGATTCAGGAATTCATTTACGGAGTTCTGAATCAACACGAGTTGACAATGAGAGGTCGCCCCGTAGCTTGGATAGAATACATCTAGGCGAATGTCTATTTGTTTAAAAAGAATGGACTCGGATTAGCTGGAAGAGTGGATAAGTATATAGCTAGAAAGTTCCGGAGTTAGGGCCACTCAAAGGAGGGTTTTGTCATTAGTGATTGTAAAAATGAGAGGCATAGACGAGTATTGAATTTTCTAATTTTGATCTTGTATTTGAAAAAGCCTACCCGGATTACGGTCATGGTGGCCAACACCATTTTCGGAGCTTTCGAGGACCGGATTGTCCATTGGAAGAGAGTGATTCTAGGAATAGTGAACAAACTGGCAGAGCACGTAGGCCGGGCGAAGCACAACTCTATCACCCCAAATCTGTTCCACCTCTATCACCACAAGGAGGTCTTGAGTATAGAGGAGACAATTTAGTACAACACCGGAATTGAAATCCTGAAGTACAGCCTCACGGATGAACTGGAGAAGGAGAAGAAGGAATCCAAAGAAGAAGAGCAATAGGAAGACGAAGAAGAAGCAGTGGACTGGAAATGAAAGAAGTCCACAAATCTGGCTACATGGGGGAAGGCGCTAACACTGGAATAGGAAGAATTGATTCTAGATTCGGAACATCCCCAAGAATTGGAGTTCTTTGAAGCCAAAATCTAGTGGATGCAGCAGGCCAAACAGATGTATGGTGATTTAGAGGATCACATGCTCTTTATCGTGGGTGAATTCAAGGTGGAGTCGGACCAAATTTTGGAGGAGATCCGGAAATGTCTGAATCCGGAAGAGTTCAGATAGAAAGAAGAACAGATTTGGAAGTTGGAGGAAGAAAATGATAGCCTCAAGTCCCAACTCGAGTGGATGAAGGGGGAACTAAACGTGGCGAGACGGAAAGAGACGGAGGCTCTTTGACTTGTCGACAACCTCAAGGAACTCGATATGGTTCCGAAGCATATGGTGATCTGAGTTGACCTCTACATTGTTTGGTTGGAGAAGAAAGGACATATGACTGAATCCAAGATGGTAAAGATCCTGGTCGACTTCAAAGCTTGGATGGGGATTGTTTCGAAGGACATGCACAAGTTGCTCAAATACTTAGATCCAGAATAGGCTATCGACTTAGAAGGGTTTCCGAAAGTCCCTAGGAACATATTCCGGGATACTTCAATTCGACAAATTCCGATTCAACAGGCTTTTAGTAGTCTAATTTAATCACAATCGAAGGCACTGAAGTCTATCCTTACTCTAGTGGCGAGTCTATCATGTAGTCAAGCACAAACTCCATTAGGACCAGCGGTACCGTAGCCAGAGATAGGGGCAAGTGGGAAGTCTATTTCGACAGAGCAAGGAGTTTCCGTCTCAATTTTTCTACCACCTGGGAAAATCATGGACGGAAAGTTCATGGTACCCGGATTGGCTGTTCGCGGCAACCTCGACGCACAGATTGGAGTAGTAACAAATCCGGCTCGGTCTCATTCGCAAAATTTCTCCCATATGCAGCAATTGATACCAAAGAGGGATTGTGCTGAGATTGAATTGAGTGAGTCGCCGCAAACCAAGGATCCGGAGATTCAAGAAATTGAGGAGTCGGAAGAGGAGGTGTTGAAGTCCGAATCCAAAGAAGAGACGGAATTTGAAGACTCACTTCTAAAGGTTTTACATAAGTTTTAAACTTGGTTATCAACAAAGAGTACACCAGTGAAAACATCAGTGAAAACTCTGAGTAGTTGAAGCAAGAGCAACTCAAAGAAAACACAGAGAGGTAAATAGAGCGCAGGTAGTTAGGTAGGATTTTCACTCTAGAACAGAATTTTCAAGCATGGGTCCGGGTTCCGGATTGTTTTAGGGGTTCTGGATTGTTTTAGGAGTTCCAGATTTGTAGGGATAATTGGGCTATGAACGTTCCAGATATCCCGGGTTGTTCATTGCTTGGTTGCCCTGATTTCCGGTGTGCCTTCTTGGATTTTTAGGCGTTGACTTTGGTTTTGGTTTTTAAAGGCGGACAAGTTTTTTGCCCTCTCATTCTATCCTAATACTTATTTTGTTGTATTCCATTTCCTTCTTTAATTTGAATCACTTGGTGAATATTCTGACTGCAATCGTGTATTCAAATTGTGTTGGTTTGTTACTTGGAATGTTGAGATGTGAGAAGGACGGGTGAAGAAGAATCCAGATTTTGAATAACTAGATTGGATTAAGGGAGTGCTATTGTAATGCTGTTAGATACAAGATAAAGGAGCTGCGTGTGGTGCCTTTGAACTATTAGAATGGTAATCCGGTTTCTAGTAAAGGGTGGTGTGAGTGCAAATCTGGAATTAGAAACAATTATGTACGGAGATTAGCGATCGTCAGAGGAAACTTCCACTCACCAGAAGGTCTGCCAACCTTGGGATTTGTCTTACATCTAGAAAGATTACCCCCTTGTCAGTTTTGGGTTCTTGAGATCTGTTGCTGTAATAAAGAGAAGTGAATGCAATCATGAGTGACTTGCATTCCGGATCGGCCATCCGTAATGTTGTGAGGATCCGGATCTACCTTCTATACTACAACACCTCGAGTACTTGGGTGTTTGTTTGTTTTTACCTGTGTAGTGAGTTAGAGAAAGAGTGGTGAAGTCCCTACCTCTCGAAAGATCAAGAGCAAACCCTTTGATGGTAAAACAGAGGAATTGAAAACCAGTGTATTGAGAGACGTAATCGGAAACCAAGTGATACCGAATCCGGATTAGAATCCGAATAATAATTGATTCCAGAAAAAGAATGAAAGAGAATAGTTGGTAAAAGAGAAAAACGACCATCCGAAAACTAAAGTTTGGGAACACATTTGGAATTCCCTAGGATGATAATTCATGTCATCTTACCACGTTTTTGTGTGTAAAGATACTTACGCCTAGACTACGCATGCGACACGCACAATTTTTGAGAGAATGCCATTGTTGACAAAAATGATGAAAGATGTTTGGTTAGGTAGTACTTTGTACATATGTTGAAATAGGAATATTTTAAAGCGCCTTACATACTCAAATTTTTTCTACATGTATACATCATTATGATGTTGATGTATAATTTTTTTCAAATCATTTTGAGTATTAAAAAAAAAGGTATGAGAATGTGAAGTGAAGGTCTATAGTGCCTTTTCCATCCTCAAAAAATTCACCAAAAATTGCACACTCAATCATTTCTTGATTAGATTGTTCACAAATTGTTAGTAGGATTCACATTTTGAATTTTTCACAGATGTAGTTGCACAAGCCACCTAGTGTCTTTATAATCCTTTAGGGGTTAATAAAGGTAAACTCGTAAACCTATTTGCACCCTTTACCAAAGTGCATCACCATGTATAACCTTTCTATATTTTGAAACCTTGATATATAACAATTGTTCTTGTATTATAAAACTTGTGCCACATAAAATAAGAGGCTCATGACCAACAATGCTAGTATATGAGCTCAAGAATGTGAGCTTGTAAGCATTGAGCTTACAATATAGATACCTATAATATAGATATCCCACACTATATAAAGTGTATGTATCATAAACACCTATAACATGGGTATTTGTAACATATATATTTTATAATTATAAGTAGTTTCTATAGTGTATGCACCTATAACATAGGTGTCTAGTATTCTAGGCTCATGGGCTCACACTCCTATACTCACATATTAACAACCCTCGACTCATGACAACTTTAGATTTGGGTTTAGAAATGAAGATGGGATAAGTATTGTCATGCAACAATGTAGGGGTGCAATTAGATATCGAAACCTTACATCATCTAAATGAGTCAAAGTGAGCATCTTAGCATGATAATTCCTCTCACTAAACTACCTTAGTTTTTAATTTTTCTTGTTAGCAACATGAAAGAGGATTTTATATTCTTTTAGTATATATTTTTTAGACACTATAAGAATAATCTATGGATTTTTGAGTGTTGATCATAGGTTTCTCCATAGTAGTCTTTAGATTCTTGGTGTTACAAAAAGTGTGCATTAAAAATTTTGAAGGATCTTATTGTAAAAAAATTTGAGACTTATGAAGTATATTGAAGTATATTGACAAATAAACTTTGATCTAATCTTCATAGATGTGACTAACTAGAATAGCACCAACATTCTACCTTGTTTTTGTCACTTTTCTCTCTTAGAAGTTTTAAATTTTTTTATAGACTTTCAACTCAATTCTTCAATATATAAAATTTTTAATTCAAATTTTGTAGTACAAAAAAATTCTACAAATGGCAATCAAAGTCATCTGAATTTGCAAGCCTGTGTTCAAGAAAACTTTATTTTTCAACTTTAAATGCTAATATCTTCCAATCTATACAGTCAAACTTTATGAAATTTTTACCGCATGAGCTAAGACAAGTGAAGTACAAGATCCTATAGTTTGATTCTAAAAAAAGTTTTTATTTTCTTGGATGAACGTAGCAAAAATGGTAGTTTTGATTGATTTTTGACAGAAAAATGGCCATAGGACTTTAGGGGTTAAGTCAAAAAGATTAAAGCTCTATAATATAGTCCAATAAGGTCCAAAAATTTCCATTTTCTTCACTTTAGAAGCAAATATCTTGCAATTCGTATGGTCAAAGTTTTTAAAATTTCTACTATATATTTTAATACTATTCTAATGTAAGAATCTACAATTAGATATGCAAAAAATTTATTTAAACTTTTTTGCTCTTTGCAATAGAAATGGTATTTCTAAGTGTATTTTTTTTTTATGAAAAAAGGCCTTGGAATTGAGACATTACAATATACTTCTAATTTTTGATTCCATTGAATGTTTGGGTTAGCTAGTGTTGGTGTAATTGGTTTGAGAAGATACAATTTGTTCAATTGAATTGTCAAATAGATTTGTTTTCATGAGGGGAATCAAAGTAGAAAACAAAACAAAGATCATAGGATAATTTTAATACTTCATGATTTTGGTGCAAGGTTCTAATTAGAGCAATTTGTATTTTAATGGAAGAATAGAAACTTGAAAAAAAATGAGCTTCATACAATAATAGTGTAGCAAGCATACTTCAAAATGTCATTGATTAAAAGGGTCAAAGATTAAGAATTTGTTTCCATATAATCCTTAATTTTAGAAAGGACATGCAAGATCCCTTGCATGTTCATTTTAATTTCCAAACTTGGCCTCTTTGAGACGTAGCTTCTAAAAAAATACAAGACTCTTAAGAATGTGTGGTAAGTTCTTTTAACCAAGGATTGTTTTTCCATTTATTTTGGACAATATAGAAAGTGATCTTTGGTAGAGTGTTGCAATTGCTTGCAACTATATAAATGAAAGAAATGTGCAAAATGCATTTGAAACTTACATTATTCATCCTACAAAATGTACATTCATCCAAAAAAGAATAATATTGTCCTAAAAAATGTGTGACAATTTAGAGATTTCATCCACTAAAAATGAAGGAATATATTGCTTTATATTCCCTAAAATAATTGTATCACTTGTGAACAAAATATTATTTAAAAAATCCCTCCTCTGCTTCCAACTTCATAGGTGCTTCTCTTTACTTTGTAAACCCCAAATAAGAGATCAACAATTTTTCATTCATGATGGTCTTTATTTCTTGAGAGTTGGAGATCATGGCTTTGGAGTATAGATTTTTTGGGGGGCATTACAATGCTAGATTGTACCAGAAAACATTAGAGGATTTGGGGGGAATTGATAGGGCCATTTCAAGTTGGTGCTCCTCGTAGTTCCCCCCTGCAATTTTGGCAAATGGCTGTTCTCAAAAAAAAAATTTAATCATTTTTGAAAGGAAGAAAAAAGTTGAAAAAAAATCTCATTAAATTTTTTTCCAAACATGGTAGTTGCAATGCCAAATCTGCAAGGTACTGTAGGGTAGTTCTCGTAGTTTAGAAATTGCTAGGAACTCATAGCCCTCTCGACCCTCCAGAAATCCTTTAATGAATCCAATTTGGCTAAGATATGACAACAAACTATGAATCTTTTTTGTTCCAAAATTTCAAATTAAAAATAATTTAGATGAAATTGCCAAATTTTGGATGATAACAAAATTATAGACATGCAATATGTATTGATGTGATATTTTCTATCCAATACATGGATACAAATTTTGAAATTTTCGAGCTCCACTATAAAATTTATGTCTCTATTTTAATTTGGCACTTTCAAAATTGAAATAAAAGCCTTGTTTTGGAATGGCCACTATTATTATGATCATTATGATCATCATCAAGTAGTGTACTTTGTGTCGTTACTATAGTAAAAAGTAAATATATAATAAGTTTCTAAATTTTCAATTTATAAAAGCTTCAAAATTTGATATATTTATTTGCCTTGAATCAAAATGCCATGAAACAAAGCTCATGCATCCCTCCTCGTAGAGAGCTTTCTGATAGTACTATGAATGCAATGAAGGGATGCATGGGCCACAAGATTTCATCGTAACAAACAAAAAAACAAAAACAAATAGCCTAATTTAAAGTATGCATTTGTGTGCCTTGTGCTATTTCCGTAGTTAAAATAAAAATAAAGAATTTAATTTTTTTGTTTATAAAAATATAGAAACCAAACATCTTTTCTATTTTGAGTGTTGGAATGTCATAAAATAAAGTCTATACATCCCTTCTTGCAAAAAAATTTCTAACTATAATTATGGAGAATGCAACCAAGTGAAGCACAATCCAAGAGATTCATAATTTAGGATAATTTAAGATCCAAAAATAACTCAAAAATCTATAACTTTCACACCATAGGTTGAAACCTTATGAAACCAAGCAGGTGCACTCCTCTTCATAGAGAGATTTTTGATGGTACCAAAAACACTATCAGGGGTTGCATAATTGAGGACATTTTACCCAACAAACAAATAGATTAACTTAAAGTATGGATAATAGGAGGAATTCATGGAGCACAGACAAAATAATTATGGGCATGCTACCTTAATATATCAAATGTGCCTTGTGCCATTAGATGGGATTTTGGGCAAGGGAGTGGCCATTTTAGGCCTGTTTTCCAATCAATGAAAGAACAACTCGTTGTTAGAATATTAAAAAATTATTATTATGTGGTGTAGCTAAATTTTGGCCTTGTTAGATTAATGTTTCATACCATAGGTCCAAACGCCACAAAACAAAGCCCATGCATCCTTCCTAAGAAAGGAATTTCTAATGATACTAAAAATGTGACTGGGAGACACATAATCCAAAAGATACATAATTTAGCATAATTTAAATCTACAAATAACTCAAAAATCTATAATTTTCACACCACAGGTCTAAATGCCATGAAACAAAGTTTGTGCATCCTTCTTCACAAAGAGCTTACTAAAAGTGCCAAGAATATGACCAATGGATGCATGATAAATAAGATAAATTATTTAGGATAATTTCATATCCAAAAATAACTTTTAAATTCATAATTGTTCCACTATAGGTCCAAACTCCACGAAACAAAGTCAATACATCCCTCATGATTGAAGGCTTTCTGACAATACCAAAACCCTGATTGAAATATGCATGGTACTAGAGATCTCAATGTAATAAACAAACAAAAGAAACAACTTAACTAACTTAAAGGTATGTGTGTATGTATGTATTTGTTCATAGGGGTTAATTTCAAATGTGCCCCTTGTGCCCCCCTACCATTGGCAAGGTCAAAATAAAAATTAAAAATAATTTTCTAATTTTAAAAAACTCATGTAGACTTTGAAATTCAATAACTTTCACATTGTAGGTCCAAACACCTTGAAACAAAGCCCATTCACCCTTCCTTTCAAAGAGCTTTTTGATAATATCTAGAATGCGAATACGGATGCACAATCCATGAGATCTCACTGTAACAACAAACGAAACGAAACAAAGCAGCCTAACTTAAAGGTATGTGTGGTTGGATGGATATGCAATTATGGATATGTTCATCGGGGTTAGTTGAATTTCAAAGTTGACTTCCCGCATCGAATGCCCAGTGAAGCCAAGATCGAATCTCCACCAAATCCAACTACTTGTGTGTAGCATATTCGTTCCATTCGTGTCCCCATGCCTACACGTGTGCCGTGAAGTCTTCCAAGTGGCTCCGGAGCGTCAATGATCGGTTCCCGTGTCCATCCACTCTCTCTGATCATTCGTTAAGGCTCCACACTGTCCCCAGTCTGACGAGAGCCACTGGTTCTCCACATGGGTGGGTTGCTTCCGGGAAGGGAGCTCATCCAAGTGGCCCAAAGAATGTTCTGTTCTGTTCTATTCATTACACGCGAAACATTTGATTCCAAGGCGGGCCTTTTCAATCTTTTTCTGTCGTGGAGGGGGGTGAGGAAATCTGTGCGGAAAGGCAGGAAAGCGCGAGCGAGCGCGGGGCCCAAGACGTTGAGCCCGGTCGTATCCCCGCAGCCAGCCAGCCCCAGCCAGCTAGCCCAGGTTTAGTTCTGTGAGGCCGCTGACTGGCGGTATGATTCCGAGGAGTGGGGGCCGGGGAAAAGCGAGCGTTTGTCGTGGAGTCCCGGAAAAGGTGTACATGTGAGCGACATCCTCCCTCAATCCTGACGGATCGGAATCTTGGCTGTTTCGGGTACTCCCGACGCGCTTGCCCCTACCCCTGCACGCCCCTCTCTCGCACACGCTCGCTCGCCCTCAGCCCATCCGCCCCGATCCGCGCTCGCTCCCTCGACTCGCCTCCTCCGTCCCGTATATGTATCGACTGCAGCACCTTCGTTGCATTCACAATGGGTGAGAATCAATCAGTCGGTCTTGTCCTTGGCGCTTAAGTAAAGCTTTGAAATTCGTTGAGTCAAGCTCTTCCTTCCTTCCGTCACCCCTCATTCCATTCCATTCCCCTGTTCGTCTGTGCCCAATTGGGTAGCTAGTGTCCAGTCCTGTCCTGTCCTGTACGGAACAGAACCCCGTCCCGTCCCCTGTTTTGGTGACCGGCGGAGCCGAGTGGGTCGTGGTTTCGATCGGTCCGTGTCTCTTTGGCTTGCTGGCTTGCTTCGTCGATCGGTAGGTGTCTCAGCTGCGTCGCTGTGGAATTCTAGGTGGGTAGCAGACTCGTCCCAATAATGGTTGAGAAGGTATCCGCGGCGTCGTTGCACGTCAGGCGAGGGGGCAATCTTTTGGCGCCATTGCGAAGGAACGCTTCGGGCATAGCCAAGAAGGTTTCGGCTTCCAAGGTCGTCAGCGCGCAGCCGGCCAGCCCCAAGGTGTACAAGGGCGTGCGCATGCGGACGTGGGGGAAGTGGGTATCGGAGATTCGGGAGCCGAACAAACGCTCTCGCATTTGGCTGGGCTCCTTTCCCACGGCGGAAATGGCAGCCAAAGCGTACGACGCGGCGGCGGTGTGCTTGAGGGGACAATCCGTGAAGCTCAACTTCCCCGATTCGCCTCCGCAGCTCACCGTCCGCTGCTCCACCCCACGCGACGTCCAGGCCGCGGCCACCGCCGCGGCCGCGGCGTGCATTCCACCCGCGGCCTCGCTGACCATGGCTCATCAGACGTTCGAGAGCAGCTGTCTCCGCTCGTTGCATTCCGAGGACGACGACGCCAGCTCGGAGGACGAGTTCGCCTCTGCCGTAGTGGACACTGAATGTCCGAGCTCCCAGCTTCATACTGAGGTGGTGCCCGTGTTGGAATGGATCAAGGCCGAGTTTGGAGACGTGGAGGGCAATCAGATCTTCGACTACTCGTTCCTGTCCTCGGAGGTTGCAGTGGATCCCATGCCGGTGAATTTCGAGGACGAACTCCGAATCGAGGACTTGCCCATGGATGCCAAGTTCTATGAGGCCAGTCTTTGGGGCTTCTGATATGTAGGGCCTAGCTTTGGGGCTTTTTCACTCTCGAGGGATTGTGCGCTTCCAAATCTAGGGTTGGACTCCGGAAATTTTCGACGCTCGCTGGCTGGCTGACTGACTGCGGGCACGCGTTTGGTCGTAGCGAGCATTTCGAGTGTGCAAGATTAGAAGGATTTAAGGATGTTATTGACGCTGTTCGTGACATTAACGGAAGTGTTCGTGCTCGTCGTGACGCAAATGATATTCACGCGGGCCTCGTTTCCAATGAAAATCATTTTGTTGCGTGTCGAAATTGGAGCTGGGCCGTTGGTCGGTCTGGGGACAAATTTGAAATCAGCTGAAGCATCATGTAGGGAATATTGGAAGTGTAAAGAGCCCCTGCCTTGAGGGTGTGTACCGTACAATTGTAGACTGGGACCCAATGGAATTGGACATGTGGATTTCCCCCACTTTTGAAATCAATACATAATTGTACATATCCATCAGCTTGCACTGCACCTTGACCAATCTTTTTCTAGCAATGACACTTCGTAAACGTCGGTAGACCTGTACAACTTGTGTGTGAAAATTCTCATTCACCTGCAGTCCCAGAAAAGATCAATGCTCCTCTCAAGGGAGTCCACCCGATTGCTGATGCACATTCACTTCACCCATGCTCGAAACAGAACCGCATGTAGAATTTTGAATGCCCATCAATTTTGGGTTCCATGAAAATGCGGCCCAAAATGCTACGCAACCATGCGACACTGAATTTTTTTCAACCGAGTTGTTATCTCAATTAAAGTGTACCAGTGTATTGTCGATTATTTATACACAGAGAGAATCAGCATCATAAGTCGGTCATCGACAGTGGTGGAGCATATGATCGTCCGGAGAGAAGGAAGGGAGGCGCCCAGCAGCAAAGAGAGAGTCGCTACCAGGAGTGAAGAGAAAGGAGTCAATGGCCGTGTCTGCCCAGCCCTCGGAAGCATGCAACCGGCGCACCACGTCCACCATGTTGGGTCGGGCGACAGGATCGTCCGCCATGCACTGCAGGGCGATGTGCGCCAGCCCTGCCGCTCCCGCAAGAGAGAAATTGGATCCCATTTGAGGGTCGACGAATTCACGAACCTTGCCGAGCTCCAACAACGGCTGCACCCATGCCGCCGTGCTCACGAACGTCCGTGTCGTCTTGACGAAGAACACGGGCCGACGGCCGGTCAGCACCTCCAGCACCAGCGCCCCGAAGGCGTAGATGTCGGCGTCCTCGGTCACGACGCCAGTGTAGGCGTATTCCGGCGCTAAATAGCCTAGCGCTGCCAGAGTTTTGTGCGTTGCGTACATGACCTCCTCCGCGACGATGTTGGACAGGCCGTAGTCCGCGAGGAGCGGGTTGCCTTGCTTGTCCACCAGGATGTTGCCTGCCCACAGATTCTGGTGCACCACTGTCATGGGCTCGAGGAGGCCTTCGTGGAGGTGCGCCAGTCCTACAGGGAGAGAACGGTGATTCCAGATTTAGGGTTTGATAAAAGATCGATTATTATTTGAATTGCAGGAAATGAAGTCTAGGGTTTCGAAGCAATAATATTACCTTTGGCGATCCCGCGGATGATTTTGACACGCGTGCTCCAGTTCAGCGAAGCGTCGTTTCGGCCATGGAGGCGGTGGTCGAGGGATCCATCGGGCACGAACGCGTAGACGAGGAAACATTCTGAGCCCCCTTTGGAGCAGCAGAATCCCAAGAACTTGACGAGATTCTCATGCTTGACTTGCATAAGGGCTTCGATCGCCATCGGAAAGTCCTGTTCTCCGAGTGTGAATCTCGTGTTGTAGATGGCCTTCACGGCCACCGCCGTGCCGTCTCGCAGAGTGCCTTTGTACACTGCCGTGTGATTTTTTTTTCGTAGCAGATTCTTCTCGGAGAAATAGTTCGTTGCTGTTTCAAGCTCGCCCAAATGTATCCATGAGCTCCACTCGGCAGGGCTGGGCAGTCCCTTCGTGGACGTGCTTCGATCAGACATTACCCTGGACCTGCCCAATACGGAGAAATCCGGTGTGCTGCCATGGAAGGAGTCCTGCGGTGACTTGGAACTTCCAGAGACGCTCTCAGCTCCTTTCGAAACTCCTCTTTTTATGTTGCTGTGGCTGTTGTTTCTGTTGCTGCTGCTGCTGTTGTTCTTGTTGTGGTTGGCCGCGGTGGGGGTGTTAGGAGGTTTGATGACGGATTTTATGTCGGAGTTGGACTCAAACGCCAACTGCCTCAGCTTCGCATTGCGACGTCTCAAACAAACGAAAACGAGAATCAGGAAAGCGCTGCCTCCGATTGCGAAAACGATGGCAGTGGTAATGCTCATAATGGACTTGATTCTTTGGGAGGATGCTGTAGGTGAGGATGTTGGAGGGGTTGCGGTTGTGGATGGGCAAGCAGAGATGTTAGCGTCCGACCCACACAGCCCCGTGTTGTTGATGTAGATGAACCCGTGCTGGAGATCAAATAATTCTGTGACAGCCAACATTTATTTATTGGATGTCAACAAGTCTCGAACTGCTCTTGCAATTTCAGTTATTTGTGCTGTCTCATGCAGTGTTTCGATTTATTTTCTTACAGCGCAAAAACAGAGCTCGGCACTGATTAGTTTGAAGGTCAGCGTACCGGTGGGAACAGGCCCGGAGAGGGAGTTGTCAGACACATCGAGAAACACGAGATGGGACAGATTGGCAACAGAACCAGGAATGGCGCCCGTCAATGTGTTGTTGCTCACATCGAGTCGAGTGAGCATAGTCATATTGCCGATCGAGGCCGGCATTGATCCATTGAGCTTGTTGGAATTCACGGCCAACGTTTCCAGAGACGAGAGGGCGCCCAGCTCCGTCGGTAGCTCCCCTTCCAAATCGTTGCAGCCAAGCTCCAGAGCTGCAAGCAAGAAACGAAAAGAACAATCGTTATTGTGGCATGAAAGCATGCATGCTCGGCTCTTGAAATTGAGCTTCTCCTCCAGTCCTACTTTCTTGGCACATCTTGATCCTGCAACTCGGAGAAGGTGACATAGGATCATGAAGGTGACTGGTGATGTGATGGCCGGGGTTATTGAATCGACAACAAGCATTCAAGAGAAAGTAACGGCAATGAAATGTATATCAGCTAATCATTACCTTGCAAGCTGGATAACAGACCCAGCTGAGGAGGAATCCTGCCAGACAAATGGTTCCAGTTGAGGTACAAATCCGTGAGACTTGTCAAGGAGGAAAGCGAAGCCGGGATGCCGCCCCGCAGGTCATTGAAATGGAGGAAGAGACCCGTCATCGCCGAGAGCTCTGCCACCGCGTCGGGTATGAACCCCGTCAGCGATCGCCCTTGCAAAGAAATGTTGGTAACTCTCCCCACTGATTATTCACCAACAACAAGCACCCCGACCCCGCTCAAGTCAAAACCAGAATATCGCAAGGACCATTTGATTCGCTTTTGCAAAAACTTACAAAAATGGTGGTGATGTGACGAGGTTGCGAATGGGCACCTGCGTCGCAAAGCACACCCTCGAAAGTGCTGGAGCAAGGCTGTCCACCTGCTTGCCATGACCACAACACCATGCCCTGTGGGTCCAGAGCCGCCTTCACATCGAGCAGTACTTCCACTTCCAGTCTTGCGGCCACCTGGGTCCATGTGAACAATAGAAGAATAAATGATAACAGCACACGGCGCATCGACTCCATGGCTATGGAGCTTAATTAGCCTGGGCTTCAGTCTACCTGGACCAGATGATCCGCAGACCACCAGCACCGCGATCTAACGGTGAATTAAAACCATCACAAGTTAGGCACCATTCATGATCAATCTCTTCTCTGTTCTTTCTTGGCACGTGCTACAAGGCAAGAATGATCACAATCGCAATAGCACTCGATTCAGATCACGCACAAGCGGCCATCAGCAGATTGTCTTTGCGATAGAAGTGAGTCGACATGGCCCATATTTGCTTTCCGAACAGGCGGGGACACGTTTCACGAAGAAAATTACGAGCTCTTGCATCTTCATGGACAAGGAACCGATCCATGAATTCGGAAGGTAATCCGACTCAGAAATTGATTAAACCATTTCCTCATCAAACCCTCAATTCTGAAGTCAGTCTTGCTCGAGCTGTTTCCAGACAGCGCACTCCCGATTCCGTTTCAATAGCCGCTCGAAGACGACGATCACCTGCAAAATCATCTCGTGAGTGCTATCCAAGAACCCTACCGCTTGCAGCTCTTCGGAGTGACTGTTGCTTTCTACAGAATTAGTGATATGCGCACCAAGCCAGTCGAGTGGTATAGATGACAACATTGGCACTGCAAGGATTTTACCACACAATTCTCTACGAAGTGCCACTGATCTGGTGATTGTTTCGGCAGAGCCATATATTGTTCATTCTGGTAGAAGTGAGAGATAATATACACGTCGCCCGCTCGACAGTTGCAAAATTGAGCCTTCAAGACGCACATTCCATTCAAAGATTGTGAAGAAAATTAACAACAGGACGTCACCCCAAATCATTCAGGCCACATGATTGATGCAAGACGATGATGCGTAAGATGAAAACCTGAGTAGATGCTGATGCTGGTGAGGACTTCCGCGCACCAAGTCCATCTCCACGAATTGAAGTCCTCAGTTCCGTCAGTCTCCGTCACAGTGCGAGGTGAGCATCTGAGTGTGCTTTTCAGAGGTTCAATTGATCAATATGGACACCTTGAAGCTCCAACCTCTGAATTGAGCTACTTGTCGCGGTCACAGAACGAACCCCCACTAATATCGCCCATATTGGTTAATGAGCAAGGGCAGGCTAACTGTTGATGCATATAGAAATAAGCCTACGAAGCTAGCAACGTCGGCGAGTGGTGGTACTAAATTTCAATTCAAATCTGTCTGTCGTTATCCATTTGACAGAGAATTAAATTCTGTTGTTGACATCAACGTTACGAGCTCCGACCATAAATGACGCCTAAACCCTAAACCACTCGTACACAATCTTGTGTATGATCACATCCTAGCTAGCGATCCGGGCTTTGACTGCAGCAGTTGAATTGTATACGACACTGCTGCAGTGGGGCCGGCCGGGATGTATGGAAAAACTGGATCTTGGGAAGGTGCGCATGCTACGTTGCTAGACTAGGCTAGTTTAGTTTAAGTTTCCTCGGCTGTAGCGCCCAATAACTAGCATGCACACAGCTAAGCTTAGCATGTCGAGGGAAAGTGTCAAAGACCGAGAGCTGCCTGTGCATTATGCAGGACGGAGTCTTGTGTGAATTTTTTTATTTTTTATTTTTAAATTCTGAGATTATCTGCTACTGAGGTCTGAATGTCCACTCGTCTCACGTAACAAGCTCTTGTGCTCCTCAGTAGGACCGCCCACTGCTTCGCAGTAACTGGATGAACTTGCAGATCCTTTGCTTCACCTATGAAGACTCCGTCGGGGAAGGAGATTCCAATATCTGAGAGTAATTGCAAATCAGCACCAGCTTGGTTGTCGGTGCTTTGAATTCACTTACCGGCGTATCTGATGATACTGCCTCGGGGACTAATTGTGCACCGACATGTGTTCTTCGGCCCTCTCTTCATTAGAGTCGAGAGGTCACGGAGAGAAGAATTAAGGCAACGAGAGCTTCAGAAATTGGCAAAGACTAAGGCCATCGTCACTTGCACTCGAAATTTGAGTCCGGAGGAGAGAATGATGTGAACAACACTTTTGTCCCAAGAGGCAGTAAAAGTGCAAACTTTTGAAGTCCCTAGAATTTGTGTCAAGCTCACCGAGTAGTGATGTAAGTAGTGACCGCTTTTATTTAGGTGGCAATGAACACATGCAATGTTCTCCATTGATTCTAGTGATATAAAATTTGAAACCTTTTCTAGTTATGTTTCTCACAATATGATCAATGAAACTGACTCCAAAAAATACCAACAAAATTGTGGACAATCATTTCAGGACGGAAGAAGAAGTATGTTCTTTTCTTTAGTTTCTTCGACTTTCTTGCAAAAATAGTACCTCCCACCAATGAGAGTGCAAAGCAACACTGGATATCCAAATATCGTGCGGAGATACAGTCATGCGGCAGGGTGGGAAACTAGTTCACAAGCGCAGCCCGGAAGGATGATTGAGCTTGTGCAAAGCCATTTGGCGTAATACTCTTTTCGCCCGTGAAAGGGTGGAGATGCTCTAAGCGTAAACGATATTAACTGTAAGTAAGCCTATCGCACCAGTAGCCTGGGCTCCATTTTTGGTCCAGGGGATCAGATGCCTCCCTTCATTATTGCGGTGTAGCATGGCCTTGGAATTCACAAACTCTAGAGTCTAGACCTTCAGTGCATCATTGAAGGAAACAGAGTGCTAACTTACGTTACGAGGAGCAAATGCAGGCATAGTCGAAGGGAACATGATTGAGGTGGGTCCTGTAATTCCGAGCCTTTGTTGAACATTACCCCCTTTCCAAGTCCAAAGTGCGCTCTGCTCAATGTCCCAGAAGCATAACCTACGGCCCTCGGGATATGGGTTGACAAAGCCGTAGCATTCAACGAATGAAAATCAGCAGGCACTGTTCAGTTTCTCCCAGCCAACCTTAGCCAGCTGAAATCAAGGTCCAGTCTACAGGTGTGGATCTGAGCTGTCGACTGCATACGTTACAGGCAATTTGCCTGATATTTTAACTTGCAGTCTTCGCAAGGAGATGCTTAATTAGTGCTGTCTCTCATTTAGTAAATATTTTTTAGTCATTTTGGGGAGAATGTCAATCAGTTCCAGTTGTGTGTCCAAGCTTCTCACAACTCACTTGACATCAGGAACACAGAGGACACTTTATGTTATATTACAAGTTTACATGATAACAGTGAGAGTTCTTTCATGCCAAGCCCATGCCCACACACAAGTACCATAAATACCCAAACAAGAGGAAGTCCAGTACTACCTTATCATGCTGTCCAACAAGTAGGACTTTCAAGCGTGTTTGAATCATGCATTTCTAACTGCAGCTAAGCTTAATAGAAAGTCCTTGAACATCTGTAGACTAACGACTCACACATGATTCGGTAGTCTCTCAGATAAGATAGACTGTTCTAGATGTGCTGGCACTTTGTTTGGTGACTGCAAAGATCATGAGTATGGGATTCTTAACTTCGTTCTCCAGGACCACTCCAAAACCATCAGGCAGACCACACTTTGAGCTGGGACAAGATGGCTTGCAAGGACAAAAGTTTAAAGACAATTTGTGTGCCTTGTTAATTGGGGCGTACCCAACACACCATCACTTGGGTCCAAACACAAGGCTCTAATGAAGGAAGGTACTTGTAAAATTTAATGGCCAAACATGTGGAAACATAAGAGAGTAACCTTAGATGTGACTCTGTGAAACACAGTCAAGGAAGCCATCTTGTGATATGAGTAGGAAAGTGATGTACCGTACAGCTCCTGAGAAACTAAGTTAAGAGGCTTCAAGGCTGTTGAGTATGTTGGTTCTGGTGGGTTGAGTACAATGTTACCTTCTCCAAAATCAAGGGGGAAGCTTTCAGAGTACCAAGGATGGATGCAAAGCCTCGTAGCTTGTAAGGACAGTTTTCCATTGAATTCATGTAGAACATTGTTAATTCCTTAGCACCTGAATGTTTTCTTGAATTTTTGAATATTTTCGCTATGCATCTTTATAAATATATAAAAATTCTTTACCTCAATTTCATCATACAAAAAGTGATTTTAAAAGGAAGTCAAGCATTGGTTTGGGCGAATGGAAAGTTTTGTTGTCAAATTAAGACCTTGGAAATTCTATGTTCATTGTTCAAATTTTGAACATTAGAGCAATAAGGGGTTTATTAGTCCCCCTTGGAGATTGGGATAATTCCTCTTAACATTCCTGGGTTATGCATCCCTAGACGCTTGGGAGGGACCTATCAATTCATTCTAAGATTGGGATTGGCTAAGAAGCTGTAGAAGTCAATTTTGATCACTATAGGGATTTTGACCCTTTTCAAAGATGCAAAAGAAATCCTGGCCTCATTGGTAAACAATATTATATTCACTTCAACTAGAAATCCACTCAAAATGGCATGGAGCTGTTAGAAAGGGAATCCCTTTTCAACCCTTAAAGTTCCATGACTATGTTTTCATCAAAAACACTCAAAAATTGCCATTTTTAGTACAAATACCAAATTTTTGAAATTTTTTTTTGACATATGTAACTGTAGGATCTTGTAATATGCTGACTATAGACTATGTGGTAAAAATTTCAAAAATTTCTAGCACGTGATTTGCAAAGTATAAGCATTGAAATCATTGAAATCATTTTTTGGGGCCTGCCAAAATAGGGCAGCTGCACTTCTCAAGCTCATTTTTCTATTAAAAAATGTCCAAAATGGTAGTACTTCTTTGGATTCTTTTTTTTAGACAAGTTGGACACATACTTGAAAAATTTCAAATCATTTGGAATTGTACAACTTATAGGAAAAAATAGTATATAGACAGTAGTAGAAAATGATTCAAAATACAAAATTGTTAAGAATTTAATTATAGAATTGAAAAATGTCAATTCCAATGGTTGCAATATTATAATAAAAAACTTGTATTCTATATTTATAAAATTTTCCAAAAATATTGAAAATTGAATAAGATAAAGACTAAAAAGCTCATTTAAAAGTAAAAAAATCTATAATTGCCTACAAACAAAAACTCCTCATAACTTTTGACTCATTGATAAGAATGGAATGATTCAAAGCTTTCTACATATATAACTCTATAAAAACTAATTTCAAATTTTTATTTCTAGAAAAAGTGATTTTTTTATCTACCTAGACTGCTCAATTATGGAAAAGAAATAATATATGACGCCATCACTTTTGATTCATATTTCCAAATGTTATGAAATTTAATGCATATGAAAGATATTCCTTGTCCCCACCTTCTACTAAATTTTCATACAAAAAAATAGAAATCTCCAATCACACTTACCTGCCTAAGATTGCTATATAGCCAATAAATGCATGTTAGTTTGGTCACTTAGGGATTAAGCATAGGTTAGTGGATAAGATTGGCATTTTTGGCAAATCCCACCAATAAAAAGTTGGTGTTTGCTAGCTCAATTGGTTGTTTTATAGTTCAAGCAAGCAAATGAGAAGCTCAAGGAATATAGTTCATAAAAAGAATAAAGATACATGTACAAACACCCACTAATTTATAGGGGGGTATTATTTTTTATTTACTATTTTTTTGGCACTCTATAATTACATAATTTTCTAATTTGGATCATTAAAAAAGGAGCATAAATTAATTTTAATTTCCAAATGCCGTGAATATATCATATACTATCTTACTATAAATATTTCTTTCCATTGCAATTTTTTTTACACCATTTTTTTTTCTAAAACCATTTTTTCCCAACCCCATTGAAATTCAACACCTTTCTTGTTGAAATTAATAAATGGGTTTTGTAATCTAAACTAGAACTCTAAAACACCATAAATGCACTTATGTAGTGGCATTTTGAGAGTTTTAAGGAATAGAGGACCTAGAATAAGAACTGCAAATTTCCAAAATTAAATGACAATCAACACTAGCCAATGTCTATTGTAGAAATTAGTAAAACCTGTAAAATTATTGAACACTTTGAATATGCTACTCACAAGGCAACAACATTTAATACTTTTGGCAAAAAAAAAGAATAATAAGGGTGTATCCTAGGTCTAATTTTTTTCTAATTGAACCTATTGTTTTATACCCTATAGTAGTTTGAAGACATGGCATGGCATTTTTATACCCTATAGTATAAAAAAACAAATTATAATTTTTATATCAAATTTTTTTAGGCACCCTATCATTTGTTTGCATGTAATTTTCTATTGCTATTGCTCACTTCCCCTCGAGATGAAAAGAAAACACATAATAGTTCATTGGTGACTCTTGCATTCAAGCTTGTTGAACCCCTTATGGGCCTCCATGCTTAGAGCATCACCACAAAATAGACATTATTTGAGCATTTAGTGTACATAACACAAAATAATTAGTATTTGTGAATTATGCCTATAATGAATGTAATCAAAATTGCACAAAATCTTTGAAGGCTAGTTGTGAATTGAAGGTTATATAGACACATTGATATGTGAATAGATTCATAAAGCTAATTAGCTTTTAGAACCACATCTATTCACCATTGCAATAATAAGTAGTTTAATAAACATGTTTCTTTTCGTAGTAGCATGCACTTGCCATTATTCCTTAGTCAAGCAATAGTCCTTTCATCTTTAGCAACTCTTACATATAGTTAATCAAGAATATTGAATCCAAAACATCACAACATTAGAAGATATTTTTGACTTTATTGCATGCTTCTTACTAGAGCAAATGACAATGATATGGACTTTGAAAGATCATTGAACAACTAGAGGAGAGTTGGACAAGAATCCTCACTTGGCCACATTATAAGGAACTTGTGTTTTAGATGACAACTTTTAGGTGACATTCAATGTAACAACCCATGTTTTTATATTAACAATAATGTCCACCATAACGTGACAATGTTTGTGCAAAATTATCTGAACAATGTGTGCAATTAAAATTTACAAACTTTACTTTACTTGAAATTAGTGCAAGTTGAAATATTAAACGAATTTAGATTAAATTTAGATTAAGTTTAGATTTAAATTAATTTGGTACAATTTTTTTAGTAACATTGAATTTGTGTCTTCACTATACTAATTATAATGAAAATTAATATTAGAATATCTATAGTATTACTTGCCCTATCATATGTGTAATTCTTCTTCATTTTCATTTAGTTAACAATTAGTGTTGTTGTTGAGAATTAGTATTCATGTTGAATACTAATTTAGTACAAAGAAATCTATCCATGTACTAATTTAATTTTTTGTGTAGAAATTACTTGACAATTAGTGCTCATGTTGACATTTAGTGTTAGCAATATTAGCAATAATGTTGACATTTAATGTTAGAGTTTGTAATTATTGTTGCAAAGACTAAATTTCACTATTAAGTGTAGTAGATTAAATTAGTGTAAGTACATGATTCAAAATTCTTGCATACAAAGATTTCAGAATTGCTCTTCAATCACTATTTTAATCTTTAGATAGTTTCAAAGATAAAAATTGGACTGAAGGCATTCAAATTAGAACTTCTCCTTTTCATTTTGGCAATTTCAAAAGAATCATGTCTTGATGTATTGTTCATAAAGTGGATTTAGTAATTAGAGGTAATTGAGGGAGATTGAAGAATGTGCTTCTTCACACTTATTTTTATCTTTCTTGAAGAATCCTCTTCATTATGTATCATTCACCCAATTGATTTCAAAATTAAAAATTGGAAGAAAGGCATTCAAATTAGACTGACTTCCCCTTTGCATTCAAGCAAGAGACAAAAAAAAACATCCTTCATGTATATTGTTCATGACATTAAATTTAACCAAAGGTTACACAGGGAGTTTGAAAAACACACACTTTTATCCATATTTTATTTTTTCAAAGAATCTTCTTTGTAATATTACTAACAACATTATGATAATTTATAGTGATTAGGATAGTATTAACTAGGGATTTTGTTTTTGAAGATTTCTCATATATTGGTCATTTAAAAAAAAAAGACGCAATATTATAGAAAATATTTTTGCATTTTGAATTAATGAAATTAGCAAGAACCACCTAAAAATTCAAAGTAGAATGATCTCTCCATTTTGGATAGATGTATCTAAATTTGGATTAATAAACGATTTTTCATCCATATTATATATATTTTGGATGTAAAATAACTTCATCACCCTATTCAAGGTTGCAAGTTATATTATCTTGGAATTTACAAATTTACAAATAAAATCCATGTGTATTTTGATGCATTAGGTGTTACTTTATAAGAACTCATAGTTTTGCAAGCTAGCACTCAACCAACAAATAAGCAATGATTCAATCATCTCTTAGGGACTTAAAACGTATCAGTGTGCCTTACACTGTTGCTACAACCAAAATCAAAATCAAAATCATTTTATATAATATTAAACTTCAAAATTCAATAACTTTCACATTGTGAATCAAAACGCTGCAAATCAAAGCCCGTGCATCCCTCCTCTCCCAGAGCTTTTTGACCATACCAAAAACACAACTGGGAGATCCAATGAGATGCACAGTTGAGGAGATCTCACTGTAACAACCAAAGCAAACAAACAAGACAAAACCAATAGCGTAAGTTAAAATATGGATTTCATTTGATACCGGCATGTGAGAAC
The DNA here is from genome assembly GCA_963969395.1 of Pseudoscleropodium purum. Lineage (NCBI taxonomy): Eukaryota > Viridiplantae > Streptophyta > Bryopsida > Hypnales > Brachytheciaceae > Pseudoscleropodium > Pseudoscleropodium purum. The sequence continues at coordinate 188,715 of OZ017796.1, forward strand.
ACAACAGACATTATTTGAACATTTTGTATACATAACACCAAATAATTAGGGTAACTATGTGAATTATGTCCATTATAATTGTAATCAAAATTGCACAAATTCCTTAAACGCTGGTTGTGAATTGAAGGAGACATAGCATACTGACACATTGATACGTGAATAGATACATTAGGCTACTTAGCTTCTGGAGTCACACCTATTTACCCACTGCTACAGCAGCTCTAAAATTTACGTGGAGTAGTTTAGTACAGATGCTTGATTTGTGTGCATCTAATGTTGACTCAATTGTGGCCGGACCGTGTCATGAAAATGAAGGGCATGGTTGCAGGAGGCTAAGTTTCCTTCTTGTTTCTGCATTGACAGAAGGGAGCTGGATATGGCATGCCAGCAAGCAATTCATCAGGTCTCTCATTTCATACAAACGAGCAGTGACGCAAAGCTCATGCTTCCAAGAATGAGAATTATGATCTTATTCGTTTTTTCCATATCAATACGTGAATGGGTCAGCTTGTAAAGACATGATCCACAAAACCTTTCAATCTGTAATATTTACACATCCACATACTAACGTATTCCAGGATTAATTTTCTCCTTCTAGATTCAAAACCAGCAAACTAAGCAACTGTCAGGAAGATTTAGCACCTATCCTGCTCAATGACTCGAATTTGCATCTCTTTAGCTTGCAGAAATGAAGATCTATGAGTTCATGGAGTGGTGGCCGGTGGACAAGGATCATGGAATGTACAAGTAGGTTGAATTGTAGACTCGGCTCATTAGACATGGCAAGCGCTAAGTTACTTGAAGTGTTGAATTTCACTGTCCATCGTCGGGGGTTGGCAGGTGGCTTTCTTCCCTGGGAGAGCGAGACTCAGTATTAATCGTGGTTTGCGGTTGGCTCTTGCTTGGGGTCTTCCTTTGCCGACCTTTCCGAGGAGTTGGTGCTTTGACGATTTTAGCTCCCGATTGGTGGAGGCGAGGGGCCAAAAGTCTCGGTTGCCTTGTAGCAACATCAAATGCACGCAAGCAAACATACCCTGCGAAACCAAAAGAGAATCCACAGTCTTTCATGTTGGTTCAATACATGAGTCAGTAAAATTGTAGAGTTTGTACTTGAGACATCAACAAGATGGTAACAATTGCTACCATCCGCAAACTCAATAAGTTTCTTCTTGACAGGAACTTGAATACGTGCAACTCCTCATGGCTCATTGTAATTGAAAAGGCAGATCAAATGTAAGAGAATTTTGTTGCACAAGTTGATTTCTCACCTTTCTGGAAGCAGCACTGGATTTCGTCCTGTGACATGTCTGCGGAATCATACGAAGCTTAAAAAGTCAATTATTGAAGCCTCGGAAGCTCCCAGTTTCCGAATTCAATTTCCCAACCCCCCTCGAGTAGGATATCTTCAAAGCCCGACACTTGTTTTGTGACAAAGGTATTAGGTCTCAAGGCATTAGATGATGGAAATAGTTGAATGGCGGTAACATGCGGAGCAAGAGTAATCATATTCGTACCTTTGAAGAGGTTACTCACAGCCGTACTAAAATACACAAAGCGACGCCGAAGAGACCATAGTAGTGTCCGAGGAACGGCAATGGGCTGCACACTGCTTGCATGGTCTGCAAATACCTGCCACACATTTTCATGATTCCCCATTTGTTGCCATATGATTTGCACCATCAATTGCATGCTAGATATTCACATTTGTAAATTTTAAATTTCTTTGACCAAAGTATGTACCGATCAAATCGAATCTGTATGAGCTAATAATTGATCGAGAAAGAGCTGTGTCCTTATCTGCGAAAAGGATTCCAAAAAATGAGTACCTCATTCACTTGGAAGTAAGTGCCATTCAGTGGGAACCACCCTCTCATGGCTGTCTTGCATGGGATCTGAGGATCAGAATGCGAAAATATTTTGTTAGGTTACGACCCCTCGAACAAAATCATGTAAACAAGTACAATTACAAGTATAATTGGAGATGAGGTGAGTCAGTTTACTAAAAGTGTTCCTCGGACGGTAGTCTCCTCAGGGTCTTCATTCCAGCCTTCTTCACATGAAGCAAATGGATTCGTGGACTCATCGTCATTGATCTTTGGCATAGTTGCTGGGATTTCATCTACAATCACCACAAAGTAATAATTAGTACACTGATTATCCCTTCATTTAAGAACTGATGCAAATTTCAAGTAGAACATGCATCAATTGTTGAATTAAACAATCAGGGCTGCCGTATACCAGGGCTCCAAATCGCCAGGAGGTAGAAACAAGGATCATCATCTTCTCGTTTGTCCATCTGCTTCATCCCCCATGACACTCTCGAGGGTTTAGTGAGCTCCACAATCGCTTCCTTTTTCCAATTAATTTCAGGTTGAAATGCAAAGCTGGAAACAACAATATTAATTGTGAACATCGAAAAGACTGCTTACCTCAAATAGAAGCGGGTGATTGTCAGGCAGTTCATACCTGTGAGAACATTGCCTCCATCAGAAAATCATGAGAGCATCATTCAGCGAAGTGGATTAAAATCCGCTTTGTAATTTCAGAGAGTTCCATATGCAAATTCACCACTCATCTCCCCAAAGACACCAGGCAGAAAGAAATATCGTTGGTACTCACACAAAGTGCACAGTTCGCAAGCGCTGGATATTCTTCAACTTGGGTGCTGGTGCCATGTTAGGTTGCGGTGGTAGCAATATAAGCTCTTGCGAAGGAAGATGCTTGAAGTCATCGGGCACTCCACCTTGAAGCACTTCCTCGTCATCCTCAACTGCCACTCGAGTCTCGTTATCTGGCATGGTGTCTGTGGTCGTCATGTCCATGCCTTTCTTCTCCAAATTCATAGCTGTCGTTGGCAGTACATTTGTTTCTTCCTCTGGTTCTCTATTCAAATCTAAACTTCGTGTCTTTTGAACGTCTGGATTGACGCAGAGCTCCTCTGTGACCAACGAACCGGTTTCTGAGGATGACAGCCCTATGTTGACGATTTCGACGGGGACCCCAGCTCCGATATCAAAATCCACAGGAAGTTCTTCAATGTCCGGGATACTCATGTCTCCAGTGTTTGGCTCTGGTGAGTAGGGTTCTTCTATAATTGGTATGCAAGGCAGTGGAGTACCACTCAATGTACCATATTGTGTTGATTCTGTGGCAGGCTCAGTCCCTCGCAGTGCAAGGACTGCTGTTGCCTGATTCTCTTGCTCTTCTCGACCCTTGAGTAGTAGTTTCGCACTGCCACATTTAGTTCAGCAGGTCAGATGAACCCCCACAACGACTTGGAGTACTCGGTCAGAACAAGGAATAGATTTGCCTTCACTTGCCTTGCATACGAGCTTGCGTAGTGTTTGCATTCAGTGCGCATAGGACATGCGTTGCAGTTGGGTTTACTTTTGGTACAAAATACCTGCTGGCACATATAAATTGCACAGGTAAATTCTCAAGCGGCTCGTACGGTACTTCACGTACGCTCGTAAGCTCGTACGTGACATGTGAATTTGTCCGTCAAAATCAGTTACTACTTCAAGTCTAGGAGGAGGAAGTGGGGATGTATTTCACCTTCCCAAAAGTGATCATTTGGTAGTGGAGCTCGTATCTGCACCCCTCATACATATGTCAGGAATCCGTCAGCAATTGCTCATTAGGAACACATAATTAGTGCATATTACTATACTTAACATCATCACCTCTACCCATGCTAGTTTTCACGAGAGAAAAACTGGGTCAGGAGTGCTTACAGAGTCTTCTGATCTAGAGTGCACAGCCGCGGCCATGCGTACTGTTGTATTTGTGATTGAATGGGGTACCTGGAAACACAATTGAAATTCATACCGTACCACGAAACCCAGAGTCACAACTGTCCGAAATTTTACACATCATCAGTTCCAGAACTGAACAAGTGTATCATCATAGGTCTAATCTTCACAGCAACACTAAATTGAGCTCAAGTACAAGTCCAGCGCTGCGTATTCAAATTTCGTGACTTGCTTACAATTCCAGTAAATGCAACTGAGTTTCTTCAGGCAAGGGCTCCAGAGGAACCCAACCCAATCGCACCAATATCCGTCCCACATTCGTATCAACCTGCGCTCAAAAGCCAGTCAGTGCTTCATTAGTCCCAGTCCTGGATTCACAAAAGCACACGAGAAAAAGCAGCTAGCATTCAACATATGAACCAACCAACACTAACAGATCACTCATGCACGGAAATTGATTAGTTCAGTAGACCACGTATGCATAATTTCGTACTGGAAATGAAGGGTGGTGCAATGTGAGCAAGCGGATGCATTCCACGCTCTTGATACCCACACCTCGAAAGCTCAACAGAAAAGCTCTGCAAGCAAAGTACTCAAACACACACTCAGTCAAAGTTAGTTTAATCAACCAACTAAAGGATTCGATCGATCATAGTTAAAAAACATGTACGCACATTGCACAAGCCCAAAGTCGTCGGTCCACTTGATATGCTCAAATTGTGAAATTAAAATATATTGATGCAGGTATTTTGATGCAGTCCATTAATGAATGAAACTAACTAAGAAGTGATTGATGGACAAAGTGACTGACTTACTTGGCCTCCTCGGGAGGGAGCCAACGGATCCACTCCAGGTCAATGCTGCCGTCGTTCTGGTCGCGGTACACTCGGTCCAGGAAAGCCTTCATCCGCCCAGCGAGCGCGTTGTTCATGCCGCGGTTTTTAATCACCTGCGCCACTTCATGCACCGAGGCCTTGTGCACGGCATTCCAATCCACGCAATCGGCCGTCCAAGGGTCTCGGCGGTAGTGCGCGTCCCCCACAATGGCCGCCCGCCGAGGACCCCATTTCGCCTTCTGCGACTTCATCACAAAACCCGCCTCCCAGCTCGCCCGGGCCTCGCCCGCAAGCAGCTTGAACGACACGCTCCGGCGGTAGTGGTAGTTGTTCGTGCTGCTCCTCAACAACGCCCGGCCCGGACGCAGCTGCAGCACCTGCTGCTGCTTCGGGCTCCTCAGCGCCTTCTTCTTCTCGTGTTTGTGCAGCCTGTCTCGCAGCCGCCGCAGCAGTTGTTCTTGCGTTGCCGGCTTCATCCCCAGCATCAACTGTAACGTCAACGTCGCTGCGAGCACCAGGTTTAAATTCTTCTCTTGGTCCACCGGTGTTAAGCTGCTCACTCTAGTCCTCTCAGCGGCGACCACCCTGGCGAATTTCTTCTGGAGGACGCCTGGGGCACCCCGCTTTCCCTTCCATGACGAATTCGACGACTGTTGGTGGGATTTCGTCTCGCAATGATCTGAAAGCTTGCCATCTGCAACAACACTACTACGTGTGTGCAGACACTTGGGTTGCACCACCACCACCACATCCTGCTGCGGCGACGAATTAATATAATGGCTTGTGAGTCCGAAGTATGGCGCATCGGAGCTGGATACATTGTGCTGATTCGGGTGATGCAGCGTCGTCAATGCTTCGAACTCTGGTGCAGCAGTGATAAGAGCAGTCTGAAGATTTGAGTTCTTCTCGCCAGCCATCTCCTCGGAAGTCATATGATATGATGTGCATTCAGTAATGCTTTGGGTTGCTGTGGAGATTACGGGACCTTGTGCTGCAGCTTCATGTCTGGATGGACTACCCTCCCCTGGGAAATTCTCTTCTAAGCGACATGGCTCATTCCAGCCTTCTTCCCGCCTTTGATGGTCTCCCTTTAGTGGGGTTGGACTTGCAGCCGGGCGAGGAAGGGAAGGGTCCGTCGTAATGGAGTGTTGTTTCTCGACTTTCTCGACTGGTGATTCTGCCTTCGGCGTGGTCTCTGCGGCGTTTGTCTCTCGTGAGCGCGCTGGGAATCGTGCTCGCAAGGATATGAAAGCATTGCTGCACACAACAAAATTAATTGTTTGTATGTCCCAGCAGCAGGAGCAGCGGCATGCATGTATGAGATTGTGCTGCACTGTCTGAAATAAGATCGAATTCATTGTCACTTAGACTAGTTCTTGAGAAATTCATCAGTAACTACCTGGACAAAAAATCGGACACGTTCTGGGTGAGAAACGCTCCGCCAACTGAATCCACCACCGAGCCCTTCCACCTGGAGAAAGATCGATTTCCTGCAACCAACGTCGCCACTACAGATTTTGGTCAGCGACGAAAGGCTGTGCCGAAACTAACAGAGAGGAAATGATCGCCTAAGAGAGGACTCACTCCGGAGACAGGGGATTTGCTACTTCCGAACCGACCTTGCACTTGCCGCATGATGGATATGAAATGATGAGCACGGTGCTGCCAAACTTGTCGTGATCGCTCCCAGGAAGTTTTCTCGTCTTCTGCTGCCTCCTCGCCCTCGCCCACGCCAGCTGCTTTGATGGTCAGCGTCTTAAACATCTTCACGGTGCGAGCGTCCAAGTTCACTTTCGGCTTGTAGTGCACTCTCCGCATTCGGGGCACCCTTTGCTGGTACACCACCATTCGCTTGGAGCCCTCATCGTACGCAACTACTTGCAGTTCGTTCTCTCGCCCCGGACCTCCTGGATCCAAATTCACCACCTGCGACACGGAGAGTTCTTCTTCTGCTGGAACCTGCAATAAGTCGATATCGGGTGCAGCCGTCAGTCCCTCCGACGGGAACTGGCACAAGTGCACATGATCCTCCTGTAGTTGCGCTGCATCGAACTGGAGAGCTCGTCGCACGGATTTGGCTGAGAAATGATCTTGTGAATTTGTAATGTCGTCAAAATTGTTCCACGGGTCAGACACATCGGAAGCTCCATGTGGGGATGGTGGCGACCATGGCGACCTGAGAAGAGTAAAATCCCGGCATGTGGACTCTAAGGGAACAGGTACTCCTCGTGGTGTGGAGGGTGGATCCTCCTCTGCGGGAGAACAATCTACGTCCACTTCTTCTTCAGCCAAATGGGATGAACGTGTGCACAAGCTGCAATTGCAGCTGCTGTTAGCTCGGTCGGCAGGACAAAACTTGGTTGCCTGATGCGAAAACAGAGACTCGTGAAGAAATCTCAGGAAGTCGGCACTCTGAGTGATGGCGTCTTGGTAAGCGGGATCAGCAGTTGGGCGTGGTGGTACGGAACAACCAGGTGCACTATTTGCAGGAGACTGCTCGGAAATGGCAGCTGCTGCGGCCTTGTTCCGCCGCGGCCTTTTCAATCTAGGGCCCCGCTGATTGATCCGAGCGAACGATTTCATTTGCACCAGGCTCGGCGAGCTTGTTGTTTCTGGAATTTCAGCAGGAAGACTGGCATTCCCTGCATCGACGCTCTCTCTCTTCGCGCGGCTCCTTGGTCTTGGGTTTTCAGCCCTAATTTTGGGCTGGTACTTCCGCTTCCTCGTCGACTTGTCCATGACACTTGGATTCGCTGGCACTTCCTGCTTTGAAACGTCAACGTTTGCAATGCCATTCAGTGTGTGTAATTATCTTGTTATCAAGCATATTCATCTTAAGCAGAGCTCCTGAATTGTAGACAAGAAGTCAAGAACTTACCCGGAGCTGTGCACCTCGAGAAGGAGGTGCATTAAGGGTGGACGTCCCCTTCGCTAGCATCGCTGAAGCTCCTTTTGCCATGGCTGGAGCCCTAAATGGGTCCCCTCTGTCGTTGCTCAACAAGTTTCCTGCATGGGTGTGTGCATCTCCAGCACAATTAATAAATGATAAAAGAGCAGAGAAGTGTTTCATTGTTTCAATGCCAACCTGCCCAAGAATTACAAGTTCGTGCATAAAAAAGTTAGTTTATATGCGATAATTGCTACACGAGTACCTGCCGTGAGGAAAGAAATTAACCCCCCCGCAGTTGATGAATTCATACCTGCATCAGTAGTTTCTGGCGGAGATAGGTAGCCGGCGGACGAGCCTGGTGACGTTCCTCGGCATGTCTGCTGCACGATTTCTGGGGTGAGTGGATCCATCACCCCATCTGCTGCTGCTTCTGGGTTTGATGGATCACAACCTGGTGTAGTCGTTGTAATTTCTGTTGAACACCCAGTCTTGTCGAAGCTCCGCTTCTCTGCCGTGCAGCTCTTCTCTGCTGGTCCGAATATTGCACCCGTTCGTGCTCCTACGACACCGTCACAGAATTTTTTCAGTTACTCTCACTGGAGATCGAGAATCACAACCAAACCACAGGCCAGGATTCAAGCATACAGTACCTTCAATCAAGAGGCTTTGAATGCCTTCGGATGAGAGCAATTCAACTTGACCGAAAGCGGAGAAGTCTAGCGAACGGAGTTGCATGTTTCGCTTCCTGGAATTCTCCCTGGCCAGGATCCATGCTACGTCTCTGTCTTTGAAGAGTCTGGCATCGTCCTTCCAAATAGGTTGCACATTGTTCTCTTCATGGGCGATGTCTACCGGCGCTGCAACAGCTATGTCAGCAGCTGCACTTGCACTTGCCGTTGCTGCGTCCCCAAGCAGAAGCCCCTTCCTCTTCAGCGACTCTCGCACGTGATCAAGCAGGAATGCTGAACTCAAAATATCGTGACATCCAAGGATCCTGTCGACCTCGCCGCATGCCTCCTGCCCCTCCATCGATCACGCATGCTTCCTTCTAGCTTAAAACCCAAAACCTCGATCAGCACGAGTGGTATATCTACAATTCGGCTAAGTAAAGTATGGAACCCCGCATTGAACTCGCTGTGTGGAGCAAATGCGTACGTGAATCAACGATGAACCTAACTTAATTTGATGATGCATGCATTGATAGCCGATTCCCGAAAAATTTGATTGCTGGGTGCTCTATCGGGATTCCACTTCCCTGCACCTTGAACGAGAGCACTGCAGCTCGCTTCCCATCACCGGCGCACTGCAAAGTCTGCCATTTGGGGCTGCTGCTTTGCTAAACGTCGAACCTCCGATCGACTCTGAATAGAGTGACTTAAGAACAGCATCGTCCCATACTAGAAGACGAGGCTACCAATTGTCACAAGTCTCGGCACTTCCAGGCTCGGTGATGCAAACATGTGATGACAGACTCCCACTCCTGCGTTTGTGAGTTAAGGCGGCTCACTATCTTCCTCCTCTCCCTGTCACCAGTACAGTACATGCCAGATTGCCACCCACTCGCTCCTTGAAGATCAAGGTAAAAAGAGTGTAATTTTTTTGTGAAATGTGGAATTGTTTCCTTCACAAATTGTTACTCCAGCGACTGTTCAGTCTCTTCAAAACGTTGTGCAGTTGGAAATCATGACATTGGAAGAGTTCATAGCAGTAAGTAGCTCTATGAGTTGACTTCCTTTCAAGCAGACTCAGTCTTTCATTACAGAAGGAATGTAGTAACCGTGTTGACTATGGAGACCTGTCAATAGACTCTTCATTCACGCTGGTCTTAAGATCAGAGTTACTCCTCTTCTGAAAGACAGGCTATCTACCCATCCATACCTTTAAGTTAGACTGTTTGTTTTGTTTGTTATGGTGAGATTTCCTGGACCATGAGTCCTCCAATCGTGTTCTTGGTACCATTCAAAAGCTCTCCATAAGGAGGGGTGCATGGGTTTATTTTGTCGTGTTTCGACCTATAGTGCACAAGTTATGGATTTTTGAATTACTTTTGGTATTTTTAAATTAGAAAATTACTTTTGCTTTTATTTTGAGCATGGCAATGGCATGGAACGCACTTGTCCATACCTTAACCCCTAAAAGTTTTTGACTATGTTTTCACCAAAAACGCTTCAAAGCTCCAATTTCTAGTTCAAATACCAAATTTTAGACAAAAAAGATTGGGACACATGTAACTACAAAATCTTGTTGTACATTGGTTTGAGAAGATGTGAAAAAAAAATTCAAAATTTTCCATTGTGTAGATGGCTAAATATAAACATTTGAATTGGCAAAATTCATTTTTTGGGCCTTGCAAAAAAATGGGGAGTTGCACTTCACAAGGTCACATTTGTATGAAAAATCTCCAAAAAGGTGGTTACTCTTTGAATTCATTCTTGAAGACAAGTTGTCTATATGCTTGAAAATTTTCGGATCATTTGGAATTGTACAACATATAGGAAAAAAATAGTAAGTAGGAAAAAGTAGAGAATGATTCAAAACACTAAATTGTTAAGAATTTAATTATGGAAATGAAAAATTCCAATCCCAATGGTCATAATGTTGTAATAAACAATCTACATCAAATTTTTTTTAAATATTTAAAATTGAGTTAAATAAAAGACTTCAAAGTTTACTTTAGAGTAGAGATCCCATAAGTGCTCACAAACTAAAACTCCTCCTAAATTTCATCTAATAAATCAAATTCAAATGATTCAAAGCTTTACACATATACATAAATCTTAGAAAACCAATTTCAAATTTTTATTTCTTACAAAAAATATTTTTTAAGAAATTTTTGGATTGCCCACCAAGCAATGAAAATGACATATCATACAATAACTTTTTAACCATGTAGTCAAAAATTATGAAAATTTTTGCACCTTAAAGCTACTCTTTGGACACATGTTGTATGAAAATTTCAAAGAAAAAAATGAAAAATTCCATTCACAAAAAGTTACCTAAAAATGCTATATTCTCAAAAAAAATGTTCAGTGCTTTAGGGGTTAAGTTAGGTTGTTTGTTTTGTTTATTTGTTATATTGAGATCTTAGGGATTGTGCATTCTCCAATCATGAGCTTAGTACTATTGGAAAGCCCTTAGAGAGGAAGGATACACATGCTTTGTTTTGTGGTGTTTGTACTTATGGTGGGAAAGTTATGAGTTTTTGAGTTATTTTTTAATTAAAAAATTAAAAAATTAAAAAATTATTACTTTTACTTTTATTTTGATTGTGGCAAGAGCACAAGGCACACTAGTGCATTTCAATTACTTTGATTGTTGAATGTACTCTAGAGCATGTAAGGAGGAATATATATTCAACATGTTGATTTTTTTATCATTTATCACTTGCATAAAAGAGGTCTTGTCCAAATGCCAAGCTTCTATCTAAAGGCATGGTTCAAAAGGCTAGTTTAGTGCCCATAAGGTAGTATGCTCTCAAAGCGACCCTTTAAGAGATGATTGTCTTTTCATGGAAGCCAAACTTCTTGAAATCATTTTTAGTAAATTTTTGTAAGAAGAAAAGTGGAATTGGCATTTAACCCAAAACATTTCGTCTTCTTGGACCTTCATAGAATTAGTTACAAATTTTTTAAGTTGAAATGTTGTGGTCACTAATAGCGACAATTTCCTCAAATGGGCATTGTTGGGACACTAAAGAAAGCAAAATGTAACTCTATGTCATGATTGCTTTTAGAGCATGGATGCTTTTAGAGCAAATTACCGTATGGATCTTTGGAACCATGCCTTTGCATTGTAGTTTGGTGCTCTAAAACTTTTTTTCTAACAAAAGTGAATGTAGCCCTCCAACATACTCTACTTTCAAGGTTCTTTAGATTACACAAGTAAGAGCAAGAAACTTGAGGTAGAAGGAAACATTAGAAGATTTTTGGGGCCTCTGGATGCCTGCGAGTTATTATAGCATTCAAACGCAAAAAACAGGGTCGGCGCAACGGTCTGACATGGCCGAGACCCTGCCACGTCATTGACCAAAAATAATTAATTAATTAATTTTTTGCATTTGGAGACTAAAATTTTTTTTTAATGAAAAAGAAAATTTTGACAATGGGTTGTTCCCCTCGCTACAGGGAACAACTACGGGGGAACAAGCCCAAAACAAGCTTCTGGATCCCCCAAAACTCTTCTAATGTCCTACACCTTGATTGGTATAAATCATTTTAGTTTGTGGTACTCCATTGTGTTTATTATCAATTTTACATTAGTTTGATTAATAGAAATGAACATTTAGAAGTGAGTTTTACAAAAATTGTTAAAATGTTTCAAAACAATAAGGTTTCAAGCTCTCTCTCTCTCATGTGAATTAGACACAAAGATACCTCAAATTTGTCCAATTGAAATGTCATAAATAGAGCAGATGAGTTTAATCCCCAAATACCCAAGGCCTTTATTGAATTATAGGATATTGTTTAAACTAAACAAATAGTTTTGATATATTTTAATATATATTTTTGAATTGTAACTTGAAACATCTTAAATTAAATGTAATATAGATCATTTGGAAAAAGAAAACACAACAATGTCATATATGGATGGACCGATTGTAAAGTTTGATCATGGAAGGGGTAAATTTAAAAAAAGATTGAAGTCTTTCAATTCTCATTTTACATGTCAAATTTAAAATTATGGTTAAAAAAAAATATGACTGAGGTTGAAGGACAGAACACATATATTAGCCATAATCAATTTATGGCATCTTAAAATATATCCTACAAATCTTTTATATGAATTTAAAATGCAATCCCCTCCTAAGATTCAATGTATTTGAATCTCATTTCATAAAACATTTAACAATAGAAAACCAAATCTTACAAATTTTTTATGCTAATGTGCAAAATAGAATATAAAATAGTATGATTTTTCATTTTTAAAGTGATCTTCATATATTAAATATATAATTATTGAATAAGTTGGAAAGAATCTCTATTGAAAACAAATGGAAGGAAGACAAATATTCTACAATTTTCAAATTCTTAATCTTAACTCCTAAATCCCTAAGGCCTTTTCTGAGCTTTTAGGAATTTGCTCTAAATTGAGGAAAACACCAATATTTTAATAAGTTGTATAGAATTTTTTAATTGTAATCGTACAAATTCAAACTAAACATGTTAGAAATCATGAAGGAAAAGAAAACACAACAATATCACTTATGGATTGAAAATTTTTAGATTATAATGTTTGATCACAAAGGTTTTCAAACTATAAAAGTGATTTGAAGTTTTTCAATTTTCTTTTTACATTTCAAATCTAAAAATTTGGACACCAGCAAATTTGAGGTTAAAGGACCTAACATGCATAACTTCAATGAATTTGTGGCTTCTCAAAATTTATTCTACAATTTTTTTAAATGAATTTCTAATGTGAATGTTTCTCTAAAATCTAGTGTATTTGAGGCTCATTTCCAACAACCCTCAACACTATGAAAAGTCAAGATTGCAATGGACACCTTTGTACAAAATCTTGAATAAAAAAATTATAATCAATCATTTTCATAATTGAATTTTTGATGCTAAAACTAGACTTCATAAATAATTTTTCAAAAATATAAACTAATAAAAATAGTAGTTTTGTTAGGTTTTATTTAACTTCAAAGTATTGTCAACACCAAAATTTGGACCTAAAACAAATTAACCATACATTTCAACTTCAAATTCTATCAAGTCTCTATGTGCTCCTATTTCATATGTAAATCAATACCTTAAGATGTTTTGTTTTGTTTTATTTGTTACAATGAGATCCCCAAAACCACGTGTCTCCTTGTTGCAATATTATTATTGTCAAAAGTTCTATGTGAGGATAGATGTACAAGCTTTATTTTGTGACGTTTTAAACCTACAATGTGAAAGTTATGAAAATTTCAAATTTTGAAGTTTTTATGCATCAAAAAATTAGAAAAATTCTTTTATATATAGTTTGGTTGTGGCAATGACACATGGCACACTAGTCTATAACTTTAGTTAGATTGTTTGTTTGTTTGTTTGGAATAGTGAAAACTCTTGGATCGTGCATCCCGTAGTCACATTTAAATTCACAATCTTATTGTTGTTTCATTAGTAGTTTGTGAAAAGTCTTCATTATGAGCAAATATAATTATCAATTGGAATTCTAATGTAGCTATATCTTGCTCTATGATGGTTGAAGTCAAAACTCACATATCTTTCACTATAATTAAACAATGTTGGATTTGCTAGTAACTTACTTCCAAAAGATTGAGCACCACAAGGATTCACTCGAAATCTTGTTACATGTAAAATTCCTTACTCAAAAGCTACTTCTACTTTTGCTCTTAAAGGTGGGACATGTTGAAGTACTGGGGCAAGCCATTGTGACAATAAGAATTTTCATTGTCAAGTGCTTGCCAAGCCACGATGAAACACAAGGTCATTTATAATAACTACTTACCAGTCATTTCATGATACAAGAGGATTTTTGTTATGAAGCATCAACAATGTTCTATAGATTCCTTAAATAAGCTCGTTATCTCATTGAAGAGCATGTTGCCTCTTCAAAAAGCTCATTACCTCTAATATAAGCATGTTAAATCTCTAAAAACCTCATTGAAACTCTACAACTCCCACAAATAGCCTTAAGTTTGCTTATATTATGAAATCTAGGTTGTTTTCAAAAATAGAAGGAGTATATAGATATTACAAAGTTTGGTCTTACAACACTTCACAATGAATTCTTCATAGATCATATTTTTGTTACTTAATGGAGGGGAAGGGGCAATCATGAAAGAAGTGTGTACAGTTATTTCCTACATATCTATGCAGTCCAATTTTAAAACTTCATCACCAAATATTTTTCAACCAATTGTCACGTAAAACCATGAATATTAACTGAAACAATTCACCAGAAATGAAGTTTTGTTTTTTGAAAACTGAAATTTGAAATACTCGATTGAAATTGCATAAGAATTGAATCTTAATTTTGCAAAGACAAAAAAACAACTACCAATTGTGTTCTATATAATTATGCAAAATTCTTTGAATGGCACAATAGGTAGTTTGTAAGAATATTGTACCCTGCTACACATGATTGTGAAATGAAGAAAACTGTCCACACTCTTACAAATTGAATCCAACAAAATTGTCCACCAAATTCTTTCCCCAATTCTTTCCACAAATCTACTGTCTCTTCCTCTCTCTTTCTGGGGCTGGAGTGAATCAAGAATCCACACAAGCGCTACTTGAGAGACTTCAGTTAGTCCAAGATCCCACACCAAAGTCCACAGGAAGCTCCTTTGCAATGAACTTGTTTGCATCATCACTGTGAAAGTAAGTTTCTCCCAACATTAGGTGAATGATGAACTTGTTGCATCACATACAGACTGGGAAAATTAAGTTCATTCCAGCAACATTAAATATGTGACGAGCTTGTTGCATCACAAACAGACTGTGAAATTTGCTTCTATGGTTGCTACCGGACTCCCCGTTGCTGTGGCCAGCACAGTCTGAAAACCGCATAACTTAAGTACTGTACATGAAGTGAAGTTACGCTTGATTCAATCCACTCGTGGCCATCCTGTCATTCCATTGATTGCCACGCTTGGGTGCAGCTCGATCTCTCCCATGAACTGATAGCACATGATTACATATGGGAACTCATTGCAAGTAACTTACTCACTGTATTAATAATGGAATGGATTGGGGGCTGTCAGTCTCTTCGAGCCCAAGGGAAGTTCATTTCTGGACTACTAACAAGACTACTAACTTAACTTGCGTTACTAATTCTCCATTGATGCAGTGGATGTTAGTTAAGCTGGTATTACCATAACTGATACAAGAATGTTTAGTATTGTCGTGGCTGAGATCTTATTGAAATTCGTCACTCTCTGCGGCTGTGAGAACATGAGATTATGCAAATCAATTGGGCAAACTTACTGGAGCTAGTTCATTATCAATGGTGGATTGGGTGGCTGAAGTGAGTGCAAATCCAGAAAGCTGGGTTAAGCTTATGGACAGATGTTGAAACTATGTTGTGTTGTGGCTTGTTCCATACAGCCAGCATTCTTAATTTATTAAGGGGAAAAAAAAGGATTGCTGCACAGTACTGACTGTCATGGTGCAGTCTTGAAGACATTCAAAGAGAATGGGAAAGAGAAGCAGAGTGAGGATTGATTTAGTAAGTGAAGTTATCCTACCTCACACAACTTATGTTTGTACTGGTTGGTAAGTTACACACACTGGGTAAGCTTAATCCTTGAAAGACGCAGCCCCCCATGACCAAGGTAGTCATCAAAATGCTTTGATTATTGGATAGTGCATTCTTTGTATCTATATTGAACAGTCAAGTCATCCATTGGACGTTTTCAGCCTCGGCATCGTTTATGGGTTAAGCTTACGTAATTTGTGACAGCTTATGATATGCACACCCGAAACTAACATTGCATTGTATCTCTGTATGGGTTCATTCTATGTGTGTGGAACTGTGGATGCAGGAGTTCATTGTTAATATATCATTGACTTTTTCTCATAATGAATGATTGATATGGTGTTCAATTGACCCTGGGCTGAAATTTAGAGAGAATTCCTCCACCAAGCTTGATAAATTCAATAGACTGATATCTCAATGTCAAAAGAGCCACTTTGAACTGATGGCAAGACGCTAAACTTGTCCCACCAAGGGTGAAAATGCAGGATTTTTTAGCCCCAGGGAAAATGCTGAAATTTTTTATTTTTCACATAATTTTATTTTTCAAATTTTGAATTTATATTTGCAATCATGGACTCCAAATTAACTAGGAGGGGTATGGAATATATTCTAGACATGGCTCAAAATAGGACACTTTTTTTCTTATTTTTATCCCCAGTGAACATCCAAATTATCTTGTTAAACCTACTTTATGGGTTGGATTTAGTGTCCGGCAAACATATGTGCAATGGTGTAGGTAGTCAATGGAACACCTTTCCATGCACCTAATGTTTCCAGAATGTACTAATTGTTTCACTTAATTAACCCCTAATTGCTTTATCGACTATATATGGTTGATCTAAATTTTTGGCTTGTTTGTATGTAAGCCATTAAATTCTTTTGACTATTTTGAAATTTTTCAAGGGATGTATTGTAGGTTAACTATTGGAAGCTTTTATTTTTCACTATAAAGGTAAATAATTGATTTTTGAGAGGTTCTCAATGGCATATATGTATCATTAGTGAAAGACTAAAGCTTATTGAATAACATGATTTCCTCGCTTTGAGCAAAGCTTGCCAATTTTTTAAAATTTTGAAGTCTTAAAAGTTGTACTTCTCCATTTGCTTTGAAAATGGTTTCAATGGAAGAGTAAAGTATTTTTATGATTTTCATTGTTAAAAACTTAAACATGCATGTGTTGATTTGGAGTTATTTGTGATTTATACTTATTCAAAAATTGCATTTTTAACATTTGCAAGGTGGATTGGGTAATGAGTTTGTGATAGATGTCAATTTGAACTTGAAATTTTTGAAAATGCATTTTTGTATACTAATACAATTTCTAGTTGTTCATATCACCTCAAATCCTAGAAAACTCTTGTATGCAAAAAAATTCAAACATTGTAGGAAGAAGGCATACTAAGAATAGGATATGTACATTTATTTTGTTGTACTCTCACAATTCCTAGGCAATGTCACATTCAAAATAGATATGCATACCAATAAGCAAGCTCTTTGAACTTCTATATTATTAAATTTTGAAAAATATATATAATTTGCTTCTTTGGGGATAACTATAAAACAATGTTCTTTTTTCTTAGAAAAAAACACTTGAACAAACTTGGGCACTTAGAATTAAATTAGAAAGGCCATTGTAGATTGTACACCAATTCCAAATTTTATTTGTAGATTCAATTCAGCTCTATTGCATTTTTATGTAGTTTTTATTGCATTGAGTGTACAATTGGAGATGAAAGGATTATATGTTGAAATTGGAAATGAAAAGGTTACAATTGGATTGGAATTAGGTAGGAAAGTCACCATTTGGTGAATTCAATGAACACAACCTTGTGGCCTTCAAAAATTGCAAAAGACTCTATCATTTTTTTCCTATACAAAGGGGTGCTTTTGAATTTTCATTGGAACCATGTAGGGATACTAAGAGTGAGCCACATTAACATCTAAAAGGAAAAGAATGGTCCCCCTCTTAGGATTCACAATGGTATGCAACATGTTTTTGATTTGATCATCCATTAAATATCTTTTTATTTCAAAACTGAGTTGACCAATTTACATGTGAATTAATTTGGGATTTTTTATTTCAATGCAAAGAAATAATTGTGAATGCAATAACTAAAAGTATGTATGATAACCAAATGGTTTACAATATGCTTCCTACCTCAACTTGCTCTAATGACATACTTTGTAATTATAGATTCCCCATACATATCCTTAGAATCTATCAAGTCATGTATTTATATGATAGAACAATTTCTACATGTTAAGTTGTTAATAATTTTTAAAGTGTATTTTAAAAATCCATTTTTATTCTCTAAAAGTAGTTTCATTAGAGAAGATTGAACAATGTATATCATTCTATTCAAATGATGATTATACAATTACCTTTAAATGAAAATTCATATGGTGTCAAACATTTATTTGAATTAGATAGGGCCTCATGATTAAGAAAAAAGAAAGATTTTTTTATGATTCCAACCCTAAAAGATTTATTACAAAGGATTTATAGATTTGAAGATTGGTAATATAAGCTATTGTATAAATCCATCAAATTTACTTTAACCCTTTGAATGATATTGTCCTTTCAACCATAACATCAATTCAAATTGACAATGTACCAAAAAGAGGCAAACCAACCTAGTTTTCCAATTAACCACATCTTCTCAATTTTGTAAAATCCAGGGATGCTAATCTTTGTTTAAGAAAATCTCCCTCCTTCAATGTCATTGATTTTCAAAAAGAAACTAGAGATATGATATAGGGTACAAGATATAGGATATCGGTACCAACTACAAATAATGTAATGGTATGAATATAGAGTAAGGATATTATAGTTGTATGAATACAAACTTTGAATACATACTTTGAATATGGATATAGAATTGAGATAAGGATACGGATATGGCATTTGGTATATATCCCATATCAAATGCCACACAAAATGCCACATCAAAATTACAAATGGGTTAGGATGGGGGGGCAATGAAATTAATTAAATTAAATTTAACCTAGTTTTATGAGGGGGTGGAGTGGGAGGTAAATTGAATTCATGTTTTTTTAGCACATTATGGCACACAATGTGCTCAAAAGAGGTAGTAAGTGCTTCATATTTAGATTGTCTCAAGGTTTAAAATAAGAATTTGGCCATTGATGTAAGCAATATGACTAAAGGTTATCGAATGGCATTGAAAAATGTAAGAGGCTCTCAAATACTCACTTATATATAATTTTATTCTTTATAGATTAAAAATTGTCCTTGATTTTACCAAAAAAATATCATTTGTGATCAAGGTTAGGATTTCAAATGATCAATGTCAATATATTATGACAATTCAACAATAAATGAAATATTATAAAAAGAAATATAAAAATAAAAAACAATAAGAATTTAGAGGGTAGGTTTTCTAAGTGAAATTTTCATTCATCTTCTATAGAATTTTCTAACTATAATCAATCTTCTATTAGTATTATTCCTATAAATATTGTTAAATTGTCATATGTGTTATGGAGATTTATACTTCTATAAAATATGCACTATCATGTGTTATAAAGTGGTAAGTGATATGAAATATTTAGCTCCCTACTTCATTGAGTTGACATTGATAAGTGATAAAGTTGGAAAAAGTTGTGGGATGAAACCACTTCAAGAAATTCCTTCATAGTTATATCCTGAGGGTCCTTCCTCCAAAATTACCTCCAAACTTACATTTTTAAAATGAGAGTATAATATTTATTACAATCATTTTCTGAGAATCTAGTGCAAGATCTTGTTCATAACTTTCAAATTAGTCTATCTTTAAGTTTTCAAAGACTTTGACTATATTGGTTTTTGAAACATCCTCAATTAAAGTCTAATTTTTTTTAAATCAAGAGTTTTTTTTCTTGAAGAGAATGATTTTGGAGATTCAAATCTAAATTTTTTTAAAAGAAGAGGTTGTCACTTTTGACTAAGTGCAATAAAGAATAGTTAAAAATACTCATGCCAATTTCACTTAAACTCTAACTGCCTTAGCAACCATATATGGTTGATCTAAAATTTCACACTCATTTTGGTGTGGGCAATTAAATTGCTTTGACCTTAAAACAAATTTCAGAAAATTATTAGGGTTAACTATTGAAAACTTTCATTTTTCACTAAAAAAAAGGTATATATTTGATTGTTGAGAGGTCTTCAAAGCCATGTATGTCCATTAGTGGAAGTATAAAGCTTGCTAATTTTACTTCATTTCCCAACTTTGAGCAAAGTTGACCAATTTTACTTGATTTGAGATCTAAAAACTTCTACTTATTCATTTGCTTTGAAAATGGTCCCAATGGAAAGTGTAAAGTGTTTTCATGATTTTCACCATTGAAAACTTCAACATGAAAGCGTTGATTTGGAGTTATTTGTGATTTATATTTATAAAAAATTGTATCTCAACAATTGCAAAGTGAACTGTCTAATGAATTTAATGGCTTTTCATTTGAAATTGAGTTTTTTGAAAGTGCATTTTAGTATGCTAACTAAAAATTTGTAGTTGTTCATGTCACCTCCAATTCCAAAAACCTTTTAAGTGCAAATTTTTGAAACATTGTGGGGAGGGTTAGCATATTGAAAATGAAAAACTTACATTTCTCTTATTATTATCTCACAGTCTTATGCAATTTTGCACTCAAAATTGGTATGTGTAGTAACAAGCAAACTCTTTAAACATCTATATGCTTAGGTTTTGAAAAAAACAAACAATTTGCTTCACTGGAGACAACTATAAGTCCAAGTTCTTTTTTCATGGTCAAAACACACTTGAAAAGGCTTAGAAATTTAGGAGTTTTAAAATGTGTCCATTCATTATATGCTTCAAGCAATCAACCCTTAACTCACGTGCAAAACCATGGAATTCTTCTTTTGGGACGGCCTTTGATTGGCTAAGTTTCTCTTCCAATACACACTTTAAAAATCATAACTTTGGATTGACTTCAAAAAATCACCTAAGGTTGGTTTTAAATCCAAATCAAAGAGTTTTTTGCCTATAGAAAGATAACTTGATGAAATGCATGAAAAAATTATGAAATTATACAAAAAATAATTTAGGATTGAGGCATCCTTTGGAGTTGAGCATTTGAAGTTTGGATTGATTGGGTTTCTAGGG
This sequence comes from Pseudoscleropodium purum, assembly GCA_963969395.1. Classification (NCBI taxonomy): domain Eukaryota; kingdom Viridiplantae; phylum Streptophyta; class Bryopsida; order Hypnales; family Brachytheciaceae; genus Pseudoscleropodium; species Pseudoscleropodium purum. The sequence goes on from OZ017796.1 coordinate 209,528, forward strand.
ACTTTTAGTTAATTGTTAATGGCACGAATGGGCCATTTGTGCTTCAACGTCCAAAATCTAAGTGATGAATGGAGGTTCAAGGGGATTTTTTATCACAAAACTTCTGATTTAGCCAAACTAATGCTTGCCTTAAAAAACAATATTTTAGGTATGATGAAAGTTAGGTAAATAATATGTATTTATGAATATATAAGCAAAAATATGCAAAAAAATCAAGGAAGCCAATTTAGGCACTAAGGGGTTAAAGGAAGAAAACTTTATTGCAATAATGAATAATCTTTAAAGGGCATTGCATGCTCTATCGGCATTTTCAAAGTAAAGACATAAATTTCCACATAGTTTTTGATTTTAAATTGTTCTCAAGCTTAAATAAAAATGTAGCTCCAATAATCTATTTTTTATTCTACATTAATCTTTTTTCAAAATTGTTAAAATTATGTTTTTTTATGACACTTTGAAGATAGCATCTTTGAAAGCTCAAAATACACTACTTTTGAACTTTTTCTATTGAGTTTTTCTTGTTTTGAGCTCAAGGAATACATCCATTACAATCACCATGATGTTTGTCACTATTTATTTCCATTTTTCTTTAATAGTTTCATATTGTTTTAAGCATTTTTGTAATTACTATGATTCTTACAAAGAATTTCTGAAAAGGATTGTATAAAATTCAATTTTATATTTTTAATTATGAAAAAATGAGATTTAACTTCAAACACATATTACTATGTGTGAAAAAATCAATTTTTTTAAAGGTGTGTTTTAATGTAGAAATCTAATGAAGTTTCACCAAGCCCATACATGAAAGGGATAAGGAACTCACTTTAGAAAGAAGAGTTATTGAAAATTGAGGGTGAATCATGATTTCTCGCATTGAAGATCCCATGAACCATGAATTAGTATTACAATTGTATGCTGTATATTATGTGCATGTAACTCCCTACCAAGAAATGTCCCGTTCATTTTGCACGAAGATTATTTCCCATAATCTCCTCTGCACACATAAAATACACGTAATCAATGATTTTGGATTTTTCATTCACTCATTACATATTTCATCTCAATTTCTAGAGGGATATTTTATGTTGTGCAATCTCCTCGGTGTTGGGAATTCTGAAAAAGAAAACCAACCAGGCAGGGCTTAGTCAACAGGCCCACAAAGCCCACAAAGCCTTTTTAGTTATTTTTATTTTTTGAGAATTCTCTCTGCCTTGGTGATTGCCCTAACTTATACAATGTCCCTTTGTGGATTTCCCCTCAATGATATGCAGGCAAGGTACAATTTCGTTTGTAGTGCACAATATAACTCACGGTACTATACAATACACAGGTATCTTACACACCAACCTCCAACTACTATATCCAATGGTCAGTGTCGGCAAAAAAAGAAAAGAAAAAGGTTTGAATATGGATGCTAGTAAATTTGGGGATATTAGAGTTAATCATAAAGAAACCCAAGTTTGAAACAGGGGTGTCCGGTCAGAAGAAGGTATAACTAAGGGCTGCTTCACACTTGGGCCCAAGGTTGAGAGTCCGTCTGCCTCCACCAATCAAATTTCAGAAAACCCTGACTTTGGCGTCTCGACCCTTCACACTAGGCGGCACAATCCAAAGTCCATCACCTTCCAAAGTGCCTACATGAAAGTCCAAGCTCCTACGTGGCAATGGCCTCACGATAGACTCTTGACCAAAGTTTGGGTCGCCACTTTGTGGCGACCCAAACTTTGGGTGAGAGTCCGTTCAATTGTTCATTTATTCCCTATTTATTGCCCATTTCTTTGGACTCTCATTCAAAGTTTAGCCATGAACTCTCACGGCCTCTTGACTTGGTTGGCCCATATGTGAAGTGCCCCTAAAAGTAGTATAAAAGAAACACAATACCAAATTCTATCAGACCTCAATTTGGGTGTTTCAAAGAATTTTGTCCCATGTTTTTTCCAAAGTCTAGCTCTGGATCCCACATTGTGCATACTTTACTATTAACTCTTTTATTTTTTCAAATTATTTTTTATTTTCAAAGGGAAAAACCAAATTTTCAATTTTTCGGGCATTTTAATCTTGTGGATTGAGGACCGATCTGTTAGTTTCTGATGCCCCTCGGACTTGAGCAAACCCGTGCCTCGGCAGGGCATCAATACGTGCCTGTCACGAACCGAAGGCCGAGTCCACCCAATCAGTCCTATTGGGGAATCGGTTCCCCCGATACCCGGTATTCTGGGAATGTGGGTATCGGGGGTGTAGAGGCATGGTCCAGGTCTTACATGGGTACGGGTACAGTGATATACGGTCGGGTGCTGGGGCAGCTTGTGCTTGGCGCTCTGGGACCGACGCTCTCTCCTCTGGGAGTGTTTGCTGTTTGCTCTGTCTTGGCGTTGCTTTTGCGTGCTTGGCCTTCAATTGCCGGAGTAATTGCAACAACTGGAAGTGGAAGTAATCCTTGAAGCTCTGAAACCCTAGAGAGCGGCAGCCATGATGGAGATGCAAGAAGGCGACGATGGCGCTCTGGTGCCCAAGGAGCCGGTCCTTGCGCCTGCTCCTGCCGCAGCAGCAACGTCGTCGAGTGGCGGGGGCGGGGGCGGATGGGGCTGGGGCTCGTGGAAGTCCTCCGCCTTCTCCGTCTTGAACGAGATCCAGCAGGCGGCTGCTGACGCTGCTGAGGAGATTCAGAAAAATGTGAGTCCGATGCGGGGCTGTCTGTTATTTGCGTAGTTTCCAGTGAAGAGTGTTTTTGTTAGGGCGGGGTTTGTGTTAATGGTGCTAGAGAGAGAGAGAGAGAGATCGTGTCAAAGTTGAGGATTAATCGATAGTTGGGCAATCGCGGCTACGCTGGAGGCGTTCAGCAAGATTGCGTAGTTTTTTTCAAGGAGCTTTGCTGGATTGTGGTGATTTTTTTTATACTCAATTACTCCCTGCGCTAGTAGAGAATTTTTTTTCTTTCTCGGTGTTGTAAACGCACTCACTTAGATTAGGTCATGGAAATGGAAATATGAGTAGGTCTCAATGATTTTCTTGCGCCTAATGTCAGGGTTCATGGAAGTTTCTTTTAATGCGAGGGGTATTTCGAGACGTAGGAGATTTAATTTGAAACAAAATCGCTAATTTTTTCCCTTTTAGTTGTTAGGGTGTCCGATAGGAAGCTACGACAATGGTTTTCATACAGCTTGATATGATTTTCCGTTTTATAGCCTGTTTGACTCAGAACTTTTAAAGTCCCCTGTACCGTACATTAACTGGAAATATATCAGTTCTTGCAGACTTTTGAGAATTAAGAAAGAACCTCAAGTGCTGTAAAGGGCCCCAAGAAATTAAATCTATGACCGCATTAGAGTAGTCAGATATGAGAATGGTTTTGTCAGTATAGCCTAAACCATTTCTTACATTGCACGGAGTACAATAAGGTCTTTTTGGTGCCTCAGCCATGAATAGCGGATTCATCACGATTACATGGTGCAAGAATGCCTGAGAGATAGACAAGTGTCTATCTTATGGACTGCAGAGATACTCATGTAAGTCTTGGACCACGTCTTCAATAGGTTTATGGCTACTTTATGCCTTAATTGTAGTTGGAGAACCTTTGTATTGGTATTGAATATATTCGAACAAATGGGAGTCTATTTCTGCTGGTCATTTCCTTGCTCTCAGTCCGACTGTTCGGCTTGGTATGTTGTGATATTTATCAGTGAACCAAAATCAGGGTAAACTGGTACTCCCCTTCATTTAGATACTGATATACTCTTCTGCTTTAGCTTTTCTTGCATTTCAATCTTCGCTTGAGAATCACTTCAAATATCGTAGAATTATCTTTTTTGCCTTCTAGGCTGTATTTCTGCTCCCCTTCGTCGCTCAATGGACACATGTCTCACCTTTTCAGGTCCTTCATTTTTTACGATGATTTAAATATTCGGGCTTGTCGTTGCAGGCAACAGCTGCTGCGAAGGGCATTGCAGATTTACAGCAGACTGTAATGGATGATGCACTGGCAGATAGTGAGGAAGTAAACTCTCACAACGAAGAGAAAAAGGAGATCGAGAGTGCTGATCCTGAGGAAGCCACTGAAGAAGATGCTCGGCGCAAGGCTGCTTTACAGAAACTGGAGTCTGCAAGCGAAGACTCTTTTCTAGGACAGGTCTGCAAGCATTGCGCTGATGAGGTTTTCTGCTTTAATTTCAGGTGTTTATGTCTCAGGAAGGTATACAAAGTCGGGATGTGCTCATCATCTTTTTCTCTTTGATTTTGCTCAATGCAGGGTCTAAAGGTATTGGATGACTCTGTTGATAACCTGACTACGGGTGCATGGCAAGCGCTAGGGAATGCATGGAAGGGGAGTGTCAACCTGGTGCAAAAGTAAGTTTATAATCATAGGGCTTGAAGTCATAAAATAAGTGGAGTGGGATCCTAATTTTTGCACTGTAGGGCTCAATTGGCAAGGGAAGTAGTAACAGCTGAAAATGTTATGGGATGCAGGTTGGAGAGCACAACCTTAAATCAAGGCGGGGTTCTTCCACCAAATCTTCTCCAGGTGGGCATGGGCTGCTTGCTAGTTCTAACCGGTAGTATCACGCCCCAAGGGTCGTGGGAGAGGTTGTAACAACCTAGATCCAAGGTAGTAGGATGTGTCCTAGTTGCATGCTAATCGAAGGTTCCTATCACCACCACCACTTTTTTTAAGGCCAATCTTCGATCACTCGTGACATACACAATTTTGAGATTGAAAGGTCAGGGATGGTCTCATTGGATTTAACTGGGACAATCTTTTGATGTGATACCCAAATTGAAACAAATGCCCCCTAAATTTGCAGCATTTGTATAGTGAGACAACCTCTTTAACACATACCCCGGGGCAGTGTGATGCAGCTAACGTTGTTAGTCAATAATTATGGAAATGTTCGAATTCCAACACATCGCATTATTTTGATTGAGTCAATGAGTACCCCAGACCCTTTGATTCTAATTCTCGAATCTAATCTACCATTTATGATGTCTGATTCCAGAGTGGCAGAGAGCTTACTGTTAAGGGCATACGTGCCCTGGAGTATGTTGGTAGGGAGACATTAGACATATTGGCATCTGAGACGGGTTTTGATCTTGAAACGGACGAGAAAGTGCCTGAAGAGGAGACCACTGGAGAAGTGGAGAGCTACACCGAGGACGTTACTTTTGACCGCTGCTTTTACATATATGGCGGACCAGAACATATGGAGGTTATTGCTCTCTACTTTTAAAAGTTTCTTACACGTCCGTTTCTTTTTTTCTCATGTTTTGTTTTATTGGGAATTAGAGCGACCTGGTTGAAGTGATATGAACTACTCGGATGTAAGGATTACAAGAATGTGGTCTTGATTAGAACCAGTCATACATACTCCATATTGGCCCTATGTGCTGCATTCCTTTGATCTTCGTTGTTGTTAAGTTAGGTTTCTGACATTTTCAGGAGTTGGAAGAGTTATCCAATCACTACACGTTACTGTGTAACCGAGCAAAGGCAAAGTTATCAGGCGAGGAAAGAACTGCTTTTGAATCGCAATTGAAGCAGCTGCAACAAGTTTTGTCATTCAACGGGGATACTGAGATTGGTTCACCAGATTCTGGCAAGGGCAAGAAAGTTGCTGGAGCTTCTCACAACGGAAATGAGATTCGTGCTCTTCGCGAATCAAGTGTCAGCCAAGCTGCAGAGATGGCTACTGGGTAATTGTGCTTATTGAGTCTGTTTCAGGTCTTGTCTACATTTGGAAGCTCTAATTCTCCTGATCATAGCCTTAGTTTTGCAACTATTTAGATGTGGCTGCCATCTCAGGTTCTAAGCCTGGCTGCACTGTTGCAGTTTTGCAGCAACACTGAGCGGATTGGCAATGTCAGAGGTCGTGCAGAAATCAAATGATCGACTGGATGCTATTAAGGCAGATAGCATTCATGTAAGCATTTTTCCTTGCCTTCTGCATGTCACCTTGAGTTACTGGGCAGGGTGGAAGTTTCTTCCGACTCGCATGGCATGATCATGAGTGAAGATTTATTAGTCCGCCTTTGAGTTCTTTGCGTGTTCTTCTTCACGTGCGGGTGACGTCCAGCGCAACAGCTTTCAATGGACTGACAAGGCGTACAGTTGCATGGGACGCACTCTTTGGTCATTTGATATGGAAAAATTGCTGACAACGGCAATTGTCTGAATTACAGAGGCTCTCGGAGCTTTGCACTTTGTGCATCGGGCATTTGCTACTGCTTGGGAAACTGGTTCTTACCCGTGAAAAAGAGGCCGAGGGAATGGAGTGGTCCGAGGATTGTGTGGCTCGGGGCCAAGCAATCAAAGCACGCGCATGCGCTATGACAGCTGATATTGAAGCTGTGTCTGATAGCTTTGTCACAGGCATGTCTTCTAGCTTGGCACTTCCTTTTCAGCTTTAACATCCCCATCACATAATTAGATATTGTCTTATAACTGAAATTGAAGGTCCAATCTTGAGTAAGGAAAGAAGTTGAATTTTATACTCATCTGAATTTATCAGCTTGAACATCAATGACACTGGTAAGTGGGTTGCTCCTCTCTTACTGACAAAAGCTGTGTTATCAGCTGTTGGAGATGTAGCAGCTGCGTTTCAAGCCGCTATTAAGAGTGAAATCCGCATTGCTAAAGAAGGGGATGAGGAAGATGTAAGGCAAGGGCTGCAAAAAGGAGGTTCAATTGAAGATAGGGCTCAAACTTTGAACAGCGACATACAAGAAGTTGCAAGCATTGCAGTCGAGAAGGTTCATGACGGCCTCCAGTTTCTAACATATGTAGTGCTCTCCACATCCCTGAAAAAGTAACCAGCAGTCGGCGCCTGGGCATCTCAGCCACTTGGTTCATGCATTATTCTCCAATAATTTATGAGAGTCGAGCTGAAGGCATCATGTTGCACAGAACTGACAATAAGAGGGTTGTCTTTTGATTTTTTGATTTTTGATTTGTCCCCCTTCAATAGTTGTTTATTACGAACTCCTGTCCTTTGTAATTATGCAAATTTAATTTGTTTCGGAGGCTGTGGTACTCTGCCTTTTTAGATAACTTAGGTCTATTCATTTCTGCTGTTAAGGTTGCGACAGTGAATGTTCTTGAGGAAGCAGAGGACGGAGTCTTTTCTTCTTAATTTGCCTACTGTGACGTATGGGCAATCGCAGTTTCAACATTTTTCCTTGTGATCAGCGACTCTGGCCCTTGATTTTAGGAATGTCCAGTGCAGATAAACAAATGAAAATGCTATGAAGTGTTATATTGGAAATTAGCTTGTCACAATATTGAAATTGGTGATGATTGTTGCACACCTTCATTTGCAGTGTACTTATGGACACAATGAATTAGTTATGAATTTTCGAAGTTGAAAGCCACATTGAACTTTCACTTTGCAATGCATGCACTGTATCATTTGTTTTGGTTTGTATAGTCAATTATTAGTACTTCCGGAGTCCCAAATTAACCCTTTAGTGACCATGGTTTATTTGAGGGGTGAGTGAAGTTTTTGAGTACAAATTTGAAAAAGGGAAATTTCATCACTACTCCAAGGAAGTAATCCCAAACCAATTTGTAGGAATTGATGTTGAAGGCTTTATCCATGAAAAAAACAAAAAGTGAACATGATCAGATGGTGCAATTTGTTGTGAGTAATCTTCAAAGTGTGATGCAATGAAGTAGCCTTTAGTTGAATTAGCATAATACATTATTGTCCATAACTTTTGAAACATGCATCTATAATTCATGGGATTTTTGGGCAACATTTCTATCATTCTTAGGTGTCAATTTCAAATAGAATCATTTGAGTTGTTGAATATATATGTGACTTAGAAGGTATGATTTAGGTCAGTTTTCTTGTCTTTGGATAAGCAAAGCTATCTTGTTATTGCACAAAATTCTTAGAAAGAAGTTCTATTTGCGTTGCCCTTTGAGTTTTTTCAAATATCTTGTATTGAGGGTAGTAAGAGACAAATAATCCAAAATTCGACCAAAAAAGTAGTCAACCGGTCACTAAAGGATTAAGGGTCTCATTACATTAAAGTCCAAGAGATTAGGAAAAATACTTGAAGTTTTGTAGATTTAGAGGTTTGGGGTAAAAGAAATAGGGTTTACACTTTAAAATTTAGAATTTGTGGATGCAAATTTTGGATTTTTTGTCTTCTTATTAATGTAGCATTGCATGATCATAGTTACAAACATCAATGTAAACAACAATTATAAGGTTTGCTTCTAGCAAAAGATAGCAAATTTAGCTCAATCCCTCACCGCCCAAGGCCGTTTTGGGTTTCAAAACATTGATTGCTTTTGAAGCCATTTAAATGTAAATGTCACTAAGTTATAAAGATCTTAACTGTACAATCTTGTAGTGAACATGTTGTAGATGATGTGAATCAAATTTGGAGTCATTTGACCGTATAGATTGAAAGATTATAATGTTTTAGTGTTGAAAAAAGATGCTGAAATTTTCCTAGCAACACACTTGGAGGTGAAATTCGATTTCTAAACTTACTCAAATGAAAAAACTTGAAACTATAAAGTGATTCAAAACCAGCATACAAACACATTGAAGAAGAAAAATATCATTAAATTGACTCAATGAGTTTGCAAAATGGCTTGCAAATGTCAAGAAAAGTTGCAGAAAATACATCTACGGCTGAACCTCCTACTAAAATGCATTTCAGTCCCTCATAACTTCTTGGATTGATATGAAATTTTAGCCACACAAACTAGACTAGTATGCGCAACTTTCCCAAAAAAATTTATTGGAAGTGGACATTGTATGGAGAAGAAGCAAGCCGCCAAAGTTCATTGTAATCCAAACATGTTGGGATTTTGAACTTCAAATTGCTTCCAAACATTCAAATCAGCTTGGATTTACATGAAAAATTAACCACAATAACTAGACTTCAAAGAAAACATAATTCAACAAATTTGATTGAAAACAAACATTGGATAAAGGAGATACAACCCCCCAAAGTTTCAGCCATCAAATGCAATTTGGTGGATTCACATTGAACCTATGAACTTTGACTGAATTTCAAGAAATTGATACAGCTTTTATTGATCTGAAAATTTTACCACATAAACTAGAAAAAAAGAGTGCAACTTTTCCAACAAGTTTTATTAAATTTGGACATCGGATGCAAAAGTTACAACACTTTTAATTTAACTTGAAACTCTGTGAGGACACTTTTGGTCCCTATAGGTGGTGAGGAGTTAAAACAAGTTGAAGGAATTACCTTATTCACCTCCCTTGTGATGCAAGGTTGGCATTCCCCATTGAATAATTAATTACAATTGGAAAATTTGATTTGTCTTTTGCTTAAAAATAGAAAGATTTTTTTTCCATATAATTTTTAAAAATCTAACAAAAGAATTTCTTCAAAATTTTAGCATCTACTTTTCAAAATATTTTGTGTACACTATGATTACTAGATAAGATAGTTTAGATAATAAAACCATCTTTTTTTTATTCTTTATTCATATTGACTATTGGATTGAAGTTTTCCTTCGTTAATTAGGCAAAACATAAGATAACACTTGTGTTGGTTTCACATCCATCAAAGGATATTGCTATTAACACTTCTTTTTAAACATTTTTGACATTAAAGTGTCATAAAAACATTCCAAATAATCTCAATTTTGACAATCTAGTGTGAATAAAAGTGCCTAAAAGATTAACAAATATAATGTAGTAGAAAGAATGTCAAAAAAATTGTTGAAAGAAATGTCAAAAATAGAGTTATCAATTCTATGTACTATATAGTATAAAAAGGGCATTTTGTTCCTCCATTGTCTTCTTTGTCTATAAATGGGAGATAATCCTTTCAGAAATGGTGGTTATCTTTAAGAAAAACATGAGGCCTACCTAATCCAACGAGTGCCAACTTCTTCCCTTCTTATACCATGCACCACATTATTTCCAATACTTTCCAATAATCCTATAAGATTGAAATTGATTGCATTCAAAAACATTAGAATCTTTGACCTTAATTAGGGTTTGGTTCAATATTCAAGATTGATGACTTAAAACATTCAATCTAACTCAAAATAAATAAATTTGGATTCATTCCATGGCTAGATTTGATCCTATTCTTGTATTACTTACAAGCATGCATGTTGTGTTGGTAGGAATCCTCTCAGCTGGTCTTCCTCTATTGATTGTAATCTCGTTCGCGCTTCTACAAGTTAGTCTAAATTTGCTACATGGCTCCAATCCACCATCGATCAATAACAATATTCCTTCCAACTACTATTGTAGCAATCGCAAGCTTCCTTCTATTATATATCTACAATCTTCATTGCCTCCTATCTTTAGCAATGGCGCAATTTTTTGGGATTTTTTATGTTGATTCTTCTTATTGGATTGCATGTTATACAAACACTCTACTAGCCACTATAGCTCTTCCAGACTATACACCATTTTTCTTCATTAGAACTCTCTTTACTAAGTTTTTGGCAACTAGATTCCCTTTCTACCTTTTCAAATTCTTAATTGTCTATAAAATTAGCATTATAGAAAATGAAGCATTTGAAAGATTAAAGGATCATATTCCTCCATGAAGAAATTGGGATGTGGTTGATTCTCCAAGGCATCGTGGACTATCAAAGAAGCCCCCCAAACTATCCTCGAAATGGAATTTGATAGAGGAATTGCATTGAGATCTAATTTTGTTGAATGGTTGTTGGTAGTTTTAGCCTTGCATTGTGTTTGGGGTTCTCTAGAAAAGCTACAAGCTAGATGACTAGTATTGCAATATAAAAAAGCCACCTAAATCCCTAATATTCTTCAAATTGATAAATTATGATAAATACAAACTAAACCAAGAAATCACCTAATACACCTCAATTGAATCATTGGAAATTCAATTAGGAATGAGTGGAAAGAATTTAATTGATCCTCACAACTTTTTCTTTCTACTTTGGTGCATGCCTCTATTGAGGCATCTTAATCTCTTCAAAGTGGTAGTCTTAGTGTCTTCCTTGATTAGGCCATAAGAGCATGATATCTTTAAATACTCCATTGTTAAGACTTTCTTTCACCTCTCTAACATTTTTGCCAATTGCCAATAATAATGGCGTCTAAAATTTGTTTGAATAGGCTTCTTGGATAAAGGCAAAACACCATTTGGAAGAGGCTAGGAATAGAGTGTATTGGATTGCAACAAGGCAGTGAGAGTTTGCACATGAACTCTAGAGACATCAAGCTCTTCCCCCCCCTCCCCCCCCCTCCAATGTTAGATTTTACATGCTACTTAATCCCTAAAGGACCAAGTGCATTTTTTGACAATATAACTTTTTTGGGTAGGTGTATGTGAGTGGAGATTTCTATATTTTTGGTCTAAATTTTAATAGCACGTGTGGACAAGGAATATCTTTCATGTGCACAAATTTCAAGACATTTGGAAATATGAATCAAAAGTTATATCCTAACATGTAGATTGTTTTTCAACTTGGACAGTCCGGGCAGATCTGAAAAAATCACTTTTTTCAAAAATAAAAATTTGAAATTAATTCTCTAGATTTATATATACATAGAAAGCTTTGAATCATTCCATTTTGATCAATGAGTCAAAAGTTATGAGGTGTTTTAGTTTGTAGGCGGTCATGGATTCTCTACTCCCAAATAAACTTTGAAGTCCTTTATTAAACTCAATTTTGAATATTTTTGGAAAAAAATTTAAAAAAATAAGGTGCATATTGTTATCACAACATTACAACCATTGGATTGGCATTTTTCAATTCCATAACTAAATTATTGACAATTTAGTATTTTGATTCATTCTTTATTTTTTTCTACTTACTATTTTTTTCCTATATGTTGTACAATTTCAAATGATCAAAAAAATTTGAATTATTTAGCCAACTTGCCTTGAAGAATGAATCCAAAGAGTTGCAACCATTTTGGACATTTTTTCATACAAATGTGACCTTGTGAAGTGCAGCTACCTGGTTTTTTGTAGGGCCAAAACAAAACTTTTTGTCAATTGAAATGCTAATATCTTGCAATCTACATGATGAAAATTTCTGAAATTTTTTGCACTTCTTTTCAAATTATCATACTAAAAGATCTTGTAGTTGGATGTATCCAAAAATGTTTTTAAATTTTTTTGGTACGTGTGTTGCAAATGGTAGTTTTTGAGCTTTTTTGTTGAAAACATAGTCAAGGAACTTTAGGGGTTAAGAAATTTGGACCACCCATTGTGCTACTTCCTCATTAAACTTTCTCATATAACAATTAGTATTGCTTTCAATGGCTTCAAAACTTAGTGACTTGCTTTCTATACAATGTCAATAATAGTTGTAGGATAGATATTAATGACATTGAAATGATGCATTGCTAATTGGTTGGTGTAATTAGGTAGAGAAGACTCCAATTTTGTAAAATGAAGGTGGTATTAGATTTGCATACATAATTTTAGATTTTTTTGGCGTGAAAGTAAGTCATATACATTGATAAAGTTTGGGATTGGGCTTAGAAATTGCAAAAGACAACACTAAATTTGTAAAAATAGATATGACTCCATTTCCAAACCTTGATTTTGCAAATAGGTCTTGCCAACTGAGGAATTAAAAACACTTTATGTGACATTGTTATTGTTGTCTACAAATCATTGCATATTTTAGAAGTTTGCAATGGATTGACAATGAACCTAATAGGAGATTGTAGTTTGGACCCAATGACTAACCAAGGTCCTAGTCTCTCAAAGATGACTAGATAGCCCAAATCCTATGGATGGTTCTAAGACCCCTTTCAAAAGACTTTATCTCAAGACCTTGTCTTTGCTCAAGTTTCACTATTGCCCAAGTCACAATTATTACCTTGGTTGGGGTCACACTTTTTGACTAGTAATTTTGATAGGATCGATTTGGTGCCTTATTACCCAACACAAGATTCCACTTCCACTTCTTGATTGCCTAAACCTTGATGGTTACTAAAATTCCTATATAGTCAACAAGAACTTGTACTACCTACATTGCCCGAGAACTTTCTCAGGCATTGTATCTCAATTCATTGAACACCAATATGTGACGATTTTTTCCCTAAGGTTCAAAATTCAAACCCTTAGCTTCACAATAAAATATAAGAAAATGAAGTTGAAAATTGACTTTAATAGACCTTATTCTAAGTTTTTAAAAGCTCCATAAGAACTTATAATTGTCTTATGGGGGATAAAATACAAATGAATGAAATTGAAATATATATAAAATACAAATGGCAAATACTTGAAGTTGAGAACCTATTGTTTTGCAGAGAGCAAGGCACCTCCAACCTTGGTACAATTAATGACTTTGACCTTGGTACACTGGTGAGGTGGTCATGAGTTCAAACCCAAGCATTGGTAGGGTGTTTACCACCTTAGTCCACCTAACTATGGTGGTACAAGGTGAAATAACTACCTTACTTGTCATCATATGGGGACCTGAGAATTTCTTGATTGAGGCATCAAGGATGGAATTTGCCATGTAAGTCCATGAGGCTTAAATAATTGAGCCATTCCTAACAAATGCTCCATTCACATCAGGTTTTTTTTTCATTTTTTTTCATTTTTTACAAAGTGGAAAAGTGAAAACACTAAATGTTATAGTGGTGCTCTAAATTTCAACATTCATCCACAAATTGGATAGAAAATATGATGTTAGTGCATATTTTATATCCATAATTCTATTTCCATCCACATCTAGGCAATTTCATCCAAGATTTTTTATTTCTTTGAATTTTTTTGGCAATTTCTGGCTCTTCTATTGCCATTTTTTTTTCTATAGGCTTGGTGCCAGGCAAAAAAATTTGTTGCAATTTGATGACAAATCACCAAAAAAAAAAAACACTAATCCACATCGGTCTTTCATACAAAAAGTACCCTTCTTCTACTTCTAGGGACATAGTTAAGATGCAAATGTTAGAAATTGGATTGTAAAATACTTACAAATAGAAACTGTTTGCAATTGGGCTTGTAGTAGTCTACCACTCTCCCTTCTCTTCCTCCCATAATTCTATAAAATTAGGTTGTTTGTTTGTTTTGTTTGTTACCTTGAGATCTCTTGGACCATGCATCTCCCGTTTGGGTGTTTGGTATAGTTGGAAAGCCCTTGGCGAGGAAGGATGTACGGGCTTGATTTTGTGGCATTCCAACCTAAGGTACACAAGTTATTGAATTTTGAAGTTTATGAATTTAAAAAATTAAAAAATGAATTTTTCTTTTGTTTTGACCGTGGCAACAGCATAGGGCATACTAATCAATATTAAATGGGATACTTTTCCATATATCATACCAACGGCAAAAAGTCATTGACATTCAGGACAACTGAAGGACACCTTAACTTACTCCTCAGTTGATGAGAAGATTGATGATCACCAGTAGCTTAAAATATTGAAATCCATTTTATTTTTTAATTTATTTTTAAACAAATGAAAATAATAATGATCCCAATTTGGAATTGAATCCCAACCCAATCCAAGCTCCGTCCTGCTCTCTTTGGTGTTGGTTCCACTGAATGCTCGAACAGTTCATCAATCTCATTCATGCATCGTGGATAGAATGCAGCTTTGACACTTCGGCATTGACTTTGGGAAGAAAAAAAGAAGAGGAGGAGAGCGGCTCGGCTTTCCATAACATAACACAGGCGGGCCAGTTGGAGACTTGGAGGTTGGGTCCACTATGAGCTGGAAATGAATTGGGGGAGGGTAGACTTCCTGAAATTGGCATCATTTTGCAGTCAGTTTTGCTTGAAAGACAAGTGGAATTGGCATCCAACCCAAGTCGTTTCATACTTTTTGGAGCTCGGTGGAATTAGATATAGATTTTTGAAGTTTGAATGTGTACTATAGGTATGTTGATGGTTCTATGAGTTTACTTGAAAGACAAGTGGAATTGGCATCAAATCCAAGTGTTTCATACTTTTTGGAGCTTGGTAGAATTTGTTATGAATTTTTGAAGTTGGAATGTGCACTATTGGAACATTGATGCATGTTTCTATGAGAAAGAAGAATGTAAAAACAGTGTACATTTTAGGAGGTGCACACTTGTAGAGCTTGAGTGCTTTAAGGTATTATACCTTATACCAAGGCCAAACCAAGGTTGGACCAAAGGCTAGCAAGCATTCAAAGGTATCTCACGTCTTAAATGTGACCATGAGAGGTAGTGTTCTAGGAAAAAAATTGTAATGCCACTCTGTGTATTTGGTCTTGGTGTGAATCCAAGAGAGACCATAGACACCAAGACCACTCAAAGTGTCATTACAATTTTTAGATTTGACATTGATTTTGTAATTTATTATTAAATTTGACTTTAAACCACAAGATCAATTCATTAAAGAGGCAAAATCTATAAAATTTGTGAAATTTTAGCTTGTTATGGTTTTGAAAATTCCATTAGGCCTACTTCTTTGAAGTAGGCAAGAAACTCTTTGAAACCAATTATAACATTATTTGATTTGGTCATATAGGATCCCAAGTGGATTTTTCATTCATGAAGAATGACCTTGGCCAAAGTGTAAATCCAACTTGGACTATTGCCTACTTCTCAACCAATCACTAGTTTGAGATTTTAAGTTATCTCTTAGTCCAGCTTTGGTATAAACTAGCCTGTAGAGCATCTCTACTTTAAGTCATCTTGACTACAAGCAACACAGTTGACTTCTAGGTTTTTATAGAGTATCTCTAATCAAAGATTAAAATGGCATCCTAATGATATGAGGTCACTTTGGTTAAAGAGCATGTGCAAGAAAATGAATAGAGATGCGAGGGTTGTCGTTGACTTAGTTTTGTCGTCTTGTTAAACTAATCATGCATTGCTATGTGATAAAACAAGTTCTTTAAGGCCTTCACATGTCTCGACTTGCTTTGAAAACACAAGTGTTGTTGGCTTACAATTTGTTGGCAAGACGCTTGAGTGTAGGAGATTGGGCCCATCCACTACCTAGTGTTGGTTTGCTTAATGTATCTTATGAGTCTATTGTAGCTAAGACCTCATCAAGAATAGAGATATTATTAGGAGTTAATACAATGGAGCCGGTTGCATGTAAGCTTATAAGGGCATCTTCAATGCACAAACTCAATGCATTCCTATACAAATAGTCAAATTTTCATTGGTTTATAGTTATAACTTGAAATTTTTATCATTCAAAGTGCATTTTAAAGCATTTTTCATAGGTATAAAAAAACTCAAATTTAGACATTTGACAAAGAAAACAAATTGCTTCAAAAGCTAGCTATAAAACAAAAACTATAGAGGTCTTGGCAAATCATACTTATAAAAGCAAGTTACATGGCATTTTTAAGGGCAAAAAAACACACACATTTCTATATTTTTGTATAGTTAAAATGATTAACGAAGTTTCTATCTCAATATAGTGCTCTAGTACTCTCTTCCAATGACAACTAGTTTGAAATTTTCTAATATTTAAAGGTTCACTTGATGTATAAACTTGTTAAATTCAAATTCAAAAATTCAAATTTATTGAAAGTAAAGTTTATAAACTTGGTAAGTTTTTAATATTTTTAATATTTTAAGAATAGTATGTACTATTTTAAAATTTTAAGATAGCTGAAATGAAAAATTTGTACTATTTATTTATTTACTTAACCAAGCATATTAGAAACATGATCTAGGAAATTGAGTACATTCATCTAGTTAAATTATACCATTGCTAAAGATCCTCATACAGGACACAAAACCATTTTGAATTTACTAAAATCTTGAATTCAACCTTGTTCAAGCAATCTACATAAAGATAAAAACTCTAGCAATCTATATAGTGTCTAGAGGGAGTTTTATTTACCTTCAAGAATGTCATAGAAGTGCAACTTTAAATAACAAATCCAACAATCAAGTCAAGGTTTATAAAGATGAGCATATTATTTTATGTATGCAGAAACTTATATTGATTAAAGATATGAATGCCACTTGTATAGCAATACATCAATTGAAAAATAACTTTTATAATAGATTTCATTATAAATTGCCAATGATTAACTAATAAAAAATCTTGTAATTTGAAAAATATCAATTCAAATTATAATGGATCTCTTCAAAATTGAGTCTCAAATTTTGAGAGACTCAAAAGGTCACTATTTGAAAAAAGTTTTGCATCGATAGAAAAACTTGTATTATTTCCATATAAAAAATGAACCAAAATTGTATAAAGTGGCATTACAAAAAATTTCAGCCCTCGAAAGGTCTATAAGTTTTGAACCCTCCAAGTGCAATTAGTGAGGAATTAAAACTGTTTTTTATTTTTTATTATTTTTTAATGAAAGCAATTGATGTGGTACTACTTTTGCCACTTCAAAGTCACGATGTTTTATCATTTTTTAAATATTTTTTTCTCCAAAATTTATTTTTATTTTTATTTTCTTGTCTTTGCATCATGGAGGGCCAAAAAATGAATCCTCAACTTCCCTCCCAAGGATTCAAGTTTTTTTTAATGGCATACAATACATGTGGTAATATTTAATAGTTTATTTGTTGTATAGTATATATAAAACAAAGTGAACTATTTAAAAACTTTTAAAAATTTATTCCAATTTGTATATGAAAGAAAAAAATGTGGCAAACTATTGCTATTATAGTCTTTTATCAAGAGTCCAATTGTTTATATTATTTCAATACATTTTTCATGTACAAATAATATATATGTTTTATCTATGTACAATATGAAAAATATAGTTACTTTTGTGGTTGTCTATCTTTGAAATGTACCAATAAACATGCTTGATACAAAACATCAATATTAGCTAATTAACGCCTAAAGGACCATTGTCCCTTCAAGGGACAAATAGGATTTCAAGCAAGTACCTACATGCTGAAATTTATTTTTTGAAACTTTGTTTGAAGATAGAAAAATTTATTATCTTTGTGGGAATATAATTTTTTTTCAATTGGTTCCCGGGAACAAAAGTTATACCCAAATAAGCTCAAAACTAGGGACTAGGAGCAACAAAAAAGTTTCAAAAGTTTCAAATTTTCAAATTTTTATCATTATAGATTATATTTTCGTGTATATGGTTAAGATTTGATTTGTTCCATTTGGATTTGTTATGAGAAAGTTATGGACAATCTTGTTTTTTGGACAATTAGAGCATTTTCTTGAAAAAATAACTTGTAGGATTCATTTTTGAATGCAATTTTTACAATTTTTCCAAAATAATATTCCACATGGTTTTTATTGCTTCCTAGAACAATCTCATAATTGAGATTAGTGCATTTTGATTCCATTTTAGAGATATTAATAATTTAGATTTTCCTTCTATCTCATACCTACTTCTACATAACAATTTTTTAAAGAATAAAAATTAAGTTTTTTTTTAATATTTTGAATTTTTCCTAGACTTACAATTCAATTTTTACCGTAAATATTTAAAGCTAAAAACTTTGTAGCACAAAAAATTAAAGTTAAAAATGTTCAAAGTCAAAAAATCTAGTCCTACTATGTGCTGAAATTTTTTTCCACTTTAAACACATGTATCATGCAGTTTGTGTAGTCAAAAATTCTGAAATTATTTCCATAAATTTTTTTAATGGTTAAATGTAAGATCCTATGGTTAAATGTGAAAAAAAAAAATTAAATTTTTTTTTACCTTTTGCTATAAAAATGGTGGTTTTGAATGTTTTTTTGCCAAAAAAAAGGCCTTGGTCGTCTAGGGATTAAATTATGGCATATTTTATAGCTTGTAGAATTTGATAATTCGGTAAGTGATGGTGAAAGAAATATTATTACACCTCCAACCCACCCTTTGCAATAAACCTTATTTTGCACTTCACTTACTTTACTTGTAGCTTTGACATCTAGTATTAAAACTACAATAAGCCATTTAATATTTTAAAATTTGGATTAAAACACAAATCATATATTAGACTAGATGAGCTCTTAATCAAAACTTGAATTGTTGAAATTAGCCAATAGGTGAGAAAGTCACAGCTAGTCACAAAATCCACCTTTTTGGTTCTCATCAATTTTAAAGTACAATCCTTCAAGAAATTAATAGGTGAGCAAAATAGCCTAATTTAGTAATTAAAAATGAAATATAATGGAAGAAGAGGTTTGAATTAGGGCTTTCTTTTTGGAATAGTGTCCCCCTTGTTGGCTTCACTACAGAGGCCAATTTTGCAAGGGATGAAGCTAGAGAATTCAGATTTTTGATAGTTTGGTGAAATTTTACTAAAAAAAGAAGCCCTGGTTTGAATGCTATATGGCCAAATGAGGTCTTATCTTTTAGAAGGCTCTCAATTGCTTTTTGACATGCATTACTAAAATTGACATGTCATAAGATATATTTTTAGAATACTGTTTTTTCCATTTCCCTCAAGTAATTTTCAAATGATTGATTTCAAATTCTTTTCTTTTCATTTCTCACATTTTTGAATTAACCACTACATTAAAACGGATTTTAGCAAGGGGAGGGCCACTTTAGGCTTGTTTCCCTTGTTGTAAATTGTCAGATTTTTTAATAATTAAAACTGAAAAACTGAAAAAAATAAAAAATTGTTTTTTTTTCCAAAAAAAAAATGTTTTTATTATTATCTAATGTGGCAGTTGTTACGCCACGTCATGCAATTGCCATGCAGAGTTCCTATAGTTCAGGAACTTTTGTGAACTCACAACCCTCTATACAAGCTAAAAAACATCTAATGTGGTATTCATCTTTTAAGAGACTTTATATTGTATATTAAGATATTTTGTTTCTCTTGACCATCTCATTAGAAGGAAATTGAACCTATTAAGAAGCTTTGAGATTTCTTATTGATTTTAGTACTAATTGATGTAAGTATGAGGTTGTCTACATCACCATTAGTACCACCACATAAGAATACAAAAGGTTGGTAGTAGGCACTTGGTGTGTGGAAACTTGTAGGAGGCGTATGTTAGCCATCCTCCATCATAAAGCCATCATGAGCCATAATGAACTTAGTGGCCATATGGCTTGGATAATCATGATGTATTTTTAAGCCCATTATGCAATTTTTGGCCCTATTAGTGAGTTGAAGAGGCTCTTTCCCAATTCAAACTTTTGCATAATGAAGCGACCCCTTTTGGGAGTTCAATTCTGTTCTAATGTTCTTATACAAATGAAGATTTTTTTGGCATCAATATCTATTATTCTCCATGCTTTCTAATGTATGAGTCCAATGTCTTGTCCATCATTGTCTCTACTATTGTTTCCTTCATTCTAATTATAAGATAATTGCCCTTGAATTTATCAAAAGAAGTATTTGAGCTTGATTTCCGTTATTCTACTACTTGCATTTTTGTTACGATTAATCTTGGTGGGAGTCCAAAAGAAACTCCAAATTTTCTTCACATGCCTTTTTTGAACCAAAAAAATGAATATAGGTGTAAATTAATCAAATTCATCCTAATTAGGCTATCATGTTGACATGGCTTTGTATTCTCTTTGTAGGCCATTTTTAAACAAAGAGTTGAAAATTGGTGTAATTACTAGTCAAATTAGTCCTAGCTAGATTCTATTATTGGCATAATTCTAAATTCTCTATGTATGCCTTTTTTGGACAAAGAGTTGAAAATCGATTTAACTAATAGTTAGATCAATCTTTGCTAGGTGTTTGTGTTGACATGACTCTTAATCCTCTTTATATGCTTTCTTTTGAATAAAGAATTGAAAATAGGTGTAAATCAATTAGATTGACCCTTGCTAAACACTTTTATTGATATGACTTTAGATTTTCATCTCATGCCTTTTTCAAACAAAGAATTAGAAATCACTATATAACTACTAGTCAAATCATTTCCAATTGCTAAGCTCTCTTATAGACATGACTCTAGATTCTCATCTCATACCTTTTTTAGACAAAGAATTAAAAAAACCTAGAAATTAGTCAAATCCAATCCTAACTCGACTCTCCTATTCACAATATTCTAGATTCTTATCTCATGCCTTTTCCGAACAAACGGTTGGAGATTAGTGTAACTACTGGTCAAATCATCTCTGGTTGCTAAGTTCTTTTGTTGATAGGACTAGTCAACATTCTAGGAAAGAATCTCGTTGGGATAGTTTTTACAAATAGGTCCCCATTTAGTACAGTCCATTCCCTTCATTCCAAGGAAACTAGCTCTTTCAAAGACAAACAGTTGGAGAGAAACTTATGCCTTTTCTAGACAAATAGTTGGAGATCAATGTAACTACTGGTCAAATCATCTCCAATTGCTAGGTTCTCTTGTTGACAGGACTAGTCAATATTTTTGGGAAAGAATCTTGTTGGGATGGTTTTTACAAATAAGTCCCCACTTAGTATAGTCCATTCCTTTCATTCCAAGGAAACTAACTTTTTTAAAGACAAACAGTTGGAGATCAGTGTAACTACTTATCAAATCATCTTTGGTTGTTAGGTTCCCTTGTTGACAGTTTGGTCAACATTCTAGGAAAGAATCTTGTTGGGATGGTTTTTACAAACAAGTCCCCATTTAGTGCAATCCATTCCCTTCATTCCAAGGAAACTAGCTTTTTCAAAGACAAACAATTGGAGAGAATCTTATGCCTTTTCTAGACAAACAGTTGGAGATTAGTGGAACTATTGGTCAAATCATCCCCAATTGCTAGGTTCTCTTGTTGACAGGATTGGTCAACATTCTGGTAAAGAATCTCGCTAGGATGGTTTTTACAAACAAGTCCCCATTCAATGCAATCCATTCCTTTCATTCTTGAGGAAACTAGCTTCCTTGTCTACACATTGATCTTCCGAAAGGATGGTCTTCCATGTAGTTGGATCCTCAAATGTGATGGAGTTTGAGAGAGATACAATTGGAATATTTATTTCTCAATTTCTTTTTCATGTCCAATTGTGATGGAGTTCAATGCTCTGAAGTTTGCAGTGGAAGAGGCCATGAAAATCTTTAATTAGTTATTTAATTTATTTCCATGTAAAATCCCATGAGATATTGTCCGAAACTCCGAAGTGGGCAATGCTAAGGCCGACTCCGAGCGAAGACGGCGAGCATTGGGAGCGGAGTTGACTCGCCGCTGCCGTGTTGTGCCGGTCGGTCCGTCCCTGCAGTGGTATGGCAAGGTAAGGTACACCTATTGGATGTCTGCGTGACGGCCTCACCTGCGGGAGCTTCTGTTGGCTTGCTGACTTCCATGCCTGCTCGCTCACTCACTCACTCTCAGGACATCAGGCTGCTCCTCCTTTTTCTTGCTTATGCCCATAACATCATTACGAAGTTCAGACATAATTCTTCCTCACTTCGAACTTGTGGGTTGTGCCACCTCGCGGCTTGCACGGAACAGAATAATCATACCCTAACTTGCTCCTTTACTTTACTTAGTCTTTGTCCCCCACTTTCTCTCTCCCTTCTTTGTGTGTTCCGTCCTTACCTTTCCTTACCTTTCCTTTCCATTCCTTTCCTTCCCTTCCTGCTTATTAGGTCACGACTCCGCAGTAGGAGCCACAACTCCTTCCTTGCAATCACCGGCCGCTGCCGCTGCCACATGTGGATTCCGTGTGCAGGATGCGGTGGAGTCCTCCCCGGGGGTAGGAGAACAGGAGATTAGGTTCTAAGGGAAGGGAAGGGAAGTTCTCTGGACAGTTCTCTTGGTTGGGCTGGGTCTCCCCCGGCTTTTTTCCGTTTGGGTTGCCTTTTATTTTTGCGCTCGGACTTGACTGGGCTGGGCTGTTCAAAGCCATGGCTATGGCCTTCGTCACCGCGCCTTTTCTGCGCTACCGGATCATGGACTGATGTTGTCCGTGTGGGCGGGTCTTTCTCTCTCTGCACGAGGACAAACGCGAGCGCGAGCACGAGGACGAGGACGAGCACGAGGGTTCTGGATTCGGATTCCGCAGCGCTAGGGCTTGCCGGGTGTGACTGGGGTTTCGGATTTGGATCTGGCCTGGATGCGATCAGCGCCCGGGGCAGGGCGGGCGGGCGGGCGGGCGGGCTAGGGTTTGGCGAGGTTTGGTGATTTGAAGCTGGGTGTTTGGATCTGCATCTGTGGCCTGAGGGAGATGGAGGAGTAGGAGTAGGACTTGGGACGAGGCCGTGGAGGTGGTTGGTGGATGAGGGTGGCAGCTGGGGTGGAGAAGCCGGCGCCGTGGACGTCGACACAGAGAAATTGAGGGCGGGGGTGGGATGGGGTTAGAAGTAGGAGACGGATCTGGGGAGCCAATGGCGGACGAGGTCAGAGCAGACGATCCCGTAGAAGCGCTGGATTTAGGCGACAAGGCAACTGAGGAGGAGGAGAAGGAGGGCGTTGAAGCGGACAGCAATGGCCACTTGACGGAGGGAGGAGAAGATGAAGAGGAGTCTGCTGCAGTAGCAGCAGCAGCAAGAAGGGTCTTGGATGACGCTGCTGCTCCAGCGCCAATTGAATCCGTGCCGGAAGTGTCGAAGCGGGAGGAGGTGCCCGAGAGCTCCCGCTCGCAAGGCCAGATCAAGAATTGGAGCGATTTCAATGCCGTGTCCGCGCACACTTTCGGAGACCAGTCGTTTGGGTCGTTCTCCGATTTTCTTGCCAATCAGCCGGATTTGCCTCTGGAGGCGCCATCCCAAGCGCCAGGCCAAGCGTTGGAGCTCGGATCGGACATAGATTTTTTTGAGTGGGGGGTGACTGCGGCAGAGCCCGTGGTAACAGGTGGGATGGGCGTCATGGCCCCTCTACCCACGGGACTGGCGCAGGCGTTGCCCCAGAGGGACGAACAACTCCTGGAGACAGGTTCGACAATAGTGGCACAGGAAGAGCCCGCACGATCCCCAGTCTCAGCCGATGAGTTTTTCGGTAGTGGGCACGAGACCACGGCAGAAGTGCTAGCCGAGCAAACCCTTGTGTCGGATGAGGCAGCAGCAGCAGCTGCTCAAAGTGCTGATCCTTATCCTGGTTGGTATTACGATTACGACGTGGGTGAATGGCGAGCGGTGGAAGGCTACAACGCACCTGCAGCTGTTGCGGGCTCAGAGAATACAGGGTATAGCGGGGATTACGTGGACTCGGGTCACATGCATCATATGCAGACTTTTGCAGAGACGAGCGCTTTTCAGCAGGAGGTAAGTTCAATTTCTGCTGGAGTTCCGGCACCCGCGGTGGGGTTGGAGCAGCTGCCTCAATCTTGGGATTCTCAGTCTTCTGCTGCAACGCATACCGTAGCCGATGAGTACCCAGGTTGGAAATGGGATTACTCCACACAAACCTGGGTTGCCGCACCAGGTGATTCTGAGCCTTGGCAGAGTACTTCTACGGAGACTCAGTTTCAGGGGGGCGGTGCAGAGCAGTCTTGGTATGCGCCACAAGAGCAGCAGCCTCAACCTTACAACGGTTCTGCGTCATTTGCTGATCAACCAGCTGCTTCGAGTCCGCAATCTCAAAGCTTTATGTCAGGGCATGGAACTGAAAATGCAAACGTGATGGCTAATGGGTACTCATCACATCCAGCGAACGCAGGATTAAGTTATACGCAGGAAACCAGCCAGCAGTGGCAAGGGGAGGTAATGTCCAATAATGCAGTGGCGAATCAGGCGTCGAACTTTTATTCGCCACAGATAAATGGAGATCGTAGTTGGCCAGCCCCAGCATTCAGTCAGCAGGAACAGTTTGGTAGTCAGAGCATGCCATCCGTTTCGTACACTTCGCCCGACGCTTACTATAATTATACTGCGAATGGCGGACCACACAACTACACGCAGCAGGCTTGGGGTCACGCTCCTCAATTTAATCAGTACCCGCAATTTACCAACCCCAATGCTCCTCCTCCTAAGAACGTTCAGGAGGCTTTAAGGACTTGTTCAGGACGACCACCTCACTCTCTCGCGGCCTTCGGATTCGGGGGAAAGTTCATTTTCATGAAGCATAGGGATCCTGTGACCCTCCACACAAGTAATGGTGATCAGGTGTGTTGAAGAATTGACTTCCTGACATCAGTTTCTCCGTACTCAGAGCTAGCATTGCAGTTACCGTCAGATAGTGCATACAAGTTCAGAAAGAACCTGCCATAGCCTTTTAGCATGTGCTGTTGAGGAAGGTTAGGATACGTACAGAAAGTGAAGAATTTCTGATGGCAGTCCCCTTGGGATAACCAGGTAGTAATTTAGGGTTTTGTCACGGGTGAGGGTGTCGTAAGTAACGGGACCATAGTGCGTTGCAGATCGCCACAATAAGAGAACAGAGT
The DNA here is from genome assembly GCA_963969395.1 of Pseudoscleropodium purum. NCBI lineage: Eukaryota > Viridiplantae > Streptophyta > Bryopsida > Hypnales > Brachytheciaceae > Pseudoscleropodium > Pseudoscleropodium purum. The sequence goes on from OZ017796.1 coordinate 234,626, forward strand.
AACTAACCAAAACTTTTACCGAGATGGATTGAACTAGTGCTTACATACTAGAGGCTGATGATCGTGATATTGAATTATAGAAATCCGAAAAGTGACATTTTACTCTGCCTTCCTAATGCTGGGGATTTTGCTGCTCGATCCAGGCCTTCGCAAGTGGTGAGGCATGGATGCCAGGTCCCATACAAGTGTCAAACCTGAAGAATCATATCCCGCACGAATCAACCTTTGCAGGTCCACTTAATGGCGGTGGAGTCAGCGCTAAAGAATTGAATAAGTGGATAGATGAAAGGGCATCTTCTCAACCGACCAATTTGCGACTTTTGTTGGGAGTGCTGAAGGTGGCGTGTCAGCACTACGGAAAGTTGCGCTCTGCTAATGTGAACTCTGGCAACTCTGCAGTGGTGGGTTACAATGCTAGGCGTTTTTTGCTTACGACTTTTATAGTTAAATATAGGGTTTGCTGTAATCTCGTTACTTCTGGGATGTTCATTAGAATTTTTAGTCGATTGCACTGTGCAGTATGTCTTCATTTTTTTTCTATTCAAATCTTGACCTGAACTCTAAGCACCTTGCTGCATGTATTGAGTCCCTCGAAGCGATGGACCGTGTAGGTGTTCAAGAAGCTTGATCTTATATGTTCTCTGGGTACGCAGGAAGAAGATGGGCCAGAAGCAGCGCTAGCGAAGCTGTTGGCAGGTGCTGTTCTTGAGCAAAACCCATATGCAGGATTGACTCTTAAGAATTTCGCATTGCGTGGAGTGCCGTCGGAGCAGCTATTGCAGGTGCCATCTTCTCTAGTTGATATATGTTGTATGTACACGTCATTATTTTTTCGACATTTTTTATGAACACTATAATGAGGAATTCAATGGTGTAGCTTTCGCTTTTCAAGACTCAGCATTTTTATACTTCTGGGTCTTGCTCTGATTTTTTCTAAGCACGAGGGTGTTTTGTCGTTGCTTATGGGAAGGCCACTGCATTGGAGGTGAAAAGGCTCCTGGTATGTGGAAAGCGAAAAGATGCTCTGAAGTGTGCTCAGGAAGGGGAATTGTGGAGCATTGCGCTTGTTATAGCCCGACAACTCGGTGAAAAGGTAGATGTCTAAGTTAACATATACTGTTCTGAAAAATTTGCCTTGTGATTGCTTCCAATTCACTTGAAGGACAATCTATAGTTCTTGTTCTTGATGTTGGTTAAGGTGTGGACTTGTTGTCATGTCTTGTGGCATTATTGATCTGATAAATGTGTTAGTGCTGATGTATTTTCTTGTTGTGCAGTACTTTTGCGACACTGTGACAGAGATGGCTCGTCGACAGTTTGTGTCTGGGTCCCCTCTGCGCACACTTAGTCTACTTTTTGCTGGGCAGCCTGCGGAGGTATTTGCAACGCCGAGCTTGCAGTCTGGACATCCGATGGAAGGTGTGCCAGCTGCCAGCGATCAGAGTCAGGTGCTTGCTCTTTCACATGTTTCGACGATACATTTATATTTATGCATTATTTTGGCTCTTCTGAGGAACAAGCTCTCGTTGATTCGGATCTGTTTTGATAAGAGGATTTATTTCTCATTTCTTTGATTGGACGTCTGAGGTTATCGTTCACTTCTTTGTATCTTAAGCATGGATTCGGTGTCGACATGATTTTGTAATTCCTCCCGCACATAGTAAGTCTCACTCATGTGATGCTTTGAGATTTAAGTGGAACTGGATGATGATTCGTTGTACATGATATTGCAGGACGGACACGAAGCCATGCTAGATGACTGGCAAGAGAATCTTGCTATTATGGCAGCCAATCGCACGCAAGGGGATGAGCGTGTCATGTCGTATCTAGGCCATCGACTCTCGATTGTTCGTGGAGAGGTACGGGTTTTTTCTAGGTCATGCATTCGGTGGTCAGATTGAGGAAGGGGAATTTGATTTTTATCATACTTATTGGTTTACGCTTGCAGGTAGCCGCTGCACATTTGTGTTATCTAGTTGCAGATGCAAATTTGGAGTCCTACTCTGAAAATGCGAGGCTGTGTCTGATCGGTGCTGACCATTGCAAATTTCCACGGACATTTGTCACAGCAGAGGCTATTCAGGCGAGCATCCTCATTGTTGAAAATTGGTTAGTGTAGTCAGCATGTATACGTTATCTATTCGTGTGGTCTGGTTATTGGTCGACCTGTGGTCACGTGCACATGATAGCCGGTTCTGCTACCAACCCCTTCGTTAAATTCAGACGTGAAGAAAGTGATATTTTGAGAGTACAGGGAAGGCTCGTCCAGGAGTATTTTTTTATACTAGGCTGCTTGTAGTGGAGAAGCGGTTGAGTTGCCTGAGTGTTTTTAACTTCCTCCTTTCTGATGAACAGAGGACAGAGATTTATGAATATGCTCGAGTATTAGGCAATCCACAGAGTATTTTGATATCATTTCAACCCTACAAGCTTGTTTATGCTGAAATGCTCGTTGAGTGTGGGAAGACTGCAGAGGCCCTCAGGTGAGTGGCGGTTTGTTCTGTATCTCATTGTGTGTTTATATTCTACAATCTATTTATCGTTTAGTCTTTCAAATGGCAGAGCACCGTACATTAAATAGTTAAAGAATGATGGATGAACTTTTATGGGATGCTATGGCTATGAAAAACATACTTTTTGTCGGAAGGCTGTTGTAATCCGGGACGGCAATTACAATTAATTTTACTGAGCACGGTGACATGATGTGGTTTTCCTCTTTGTCTATAGTTGAAGGCATTTGCAGTAGTAAATAAGAATTCGGGTACACTAGAAGATATTTACCATTAATGTATTATCATTTGGTTGGTTTTACAGGTACTGTCAAATAGTCTTGAAAACCTTGAAGGCAGCGGGGATGCGGGATCCTCAGGTGGAAGCATGTAGAATACTCGCAACAAATATGGAAGAAAGACTTCGGGTGCACATGCAGGTGCGTTGGATGGCATTTCATTAGCTTCTTGATATTCAGTATTGTTCTTGCTTTTGTGCATTTAAGGAAATGATGTACAGGCTTAAAAGGATATTGTCCTGATCATTTCAATGTTCGCACTGATTTTATGTATCTTTCAGCCTGTGAGGGTAAATTGGTTCCTCCAAGTTTATCATTTTCCAGCTAGAGGGAAGGTATTATTAGACTTGAACTGGGGGCGGGATTGTCTTACCATGTTTTCAGAGGACGCGGAAATATTACTTTACTTTCCAAGATATATGGGAAATGTCTACCCTATTTGAATACGGTTGTCATATTCGACACCTGTTTATTATGACATCAGACGTCTAGTATAACGTCAAGTAGGCCTAACAGTCTAGAACACTACCCTGAATGGTGTAAAAAACTTAGGAAGGTCAAACGGCCCTGTCCAGGTTTGCCAGGACGAACCCAATTCTATTTGAAGCGTAGAGTTTACCTAGCTAGTCAACCTTGTTCTCGTTAAGAAAGGTCGATTTTTCATGTGGGTGCCGCTGCGGTACGTGTGTAACTCCTTAGTGGACGTACCCAAGCCCTAAGCCGCCTCCTTTACAGGTTTCTTTTGACTAGTTAACTGGGAGATAGTCTACCATACACCATAGCGTGATGTTTTTTGGTCTCATTTATTATCCGTACTGATTGTTCCACATGTAATCAGCCTCAGGCACCCTAACTCTTATAACTCTATTTCCGCTATTGCTTCTCCTTTTCATTTCCACGTGATCTTCACACCATTTCTCAAACCTCTTTTTATCTCTATAAGTTCACTTCTGCTTTACTTCACTTGTAAAGCACGAGTGTTGGGTTGGTGTCCAACACAGGTTAATGCTGGAGTTTTGCTGTTGCAGGATGGGCATGGTTCAAAGCTGGCGCCTGGAAAGTTGGTGAAAGGCTTGTTTGGCACTCTTGACTGGGGCATTCATAGGATTATAGGGGGTCCTCCTCCACCTGCTCCACCAGCAGATCCGTTTGCATACAGACCATTGGATACTGGAGATCATTTTGGCAGCCAAAACTCACGTCCTGGCACTAATTCTGCGCTGCGGTCGGGTTTATCTTTGGCACCCTCAAATTCTATCGCAACATCTATGGAGCGCTTGCCTCCAGAGCCGAATCGTGGTCCATCTCGCAGCCAGTCTGAGCCAGACTTTGGCAGGAATGCTAAGCAGGTGTGTTTTCTTTTGGCACTCCTGAGGTTTTGTTGATTAGGAGTCCATGGTTTAAGATATTTATGCTTGTGGGTCTATTTTGATGCGGCAAATCACTCTGATGATCGAGTGACCTTTTTTGAGAACACATTGAAAGTTGATACGATTTGCAGAGGAACTACGCGCCAAAATTCTGGCAGGTTTCGTACACCTATGAATCCCTTCCGTGGACGAAAGGCTCTGGCTTAAAGTCTAGTTTCCTACTTTTCTTCTGGACTTATTATTGCATACCTGATAATGCAGGATCTGCATTCTCTTAATCCTCGTAGAATTGCAGTTTGTGGGTTCAACTAGCATCACTTGTTTTCGACCATATTGAGATGATCGTGTCTTGTTATTTAGCATATGAGATGAAATCAGAGTATGACAATTTTACTGGGTCTTTGTTGGAATAGCTATCTTCGAAGATGTATACATTCTCTCTTAATTTTTACCTTATGGAATATTGCTGCACTCGTCTCAAACTCGCTACCAGAAGAAATCATCAATCTGCAAAGCTCAAGTTCTCTCCTTTTAATATGTATGAGGTATCTAAGCATGCGATATAGATATTCGACTAGAACTACTAATAAATATTCATTGTATGTTATATCTATAGCGTTGTCACAAGTCTATCATTTAAAGCAACTGTCTCACTTGTGTCCCTTCGGAGGTGGGACTCAAGTTCGACCCAAACCATCCCGTCTAGGTCTTCGAAATTGGTGTCCTGTTGGGCATTTATCGTGCTGACAAATATGCGTTGAAATACTATCCAGGGCGAGACAGAGGTGAATTCAGGAGTGTCGCCTAGGGCAGCTGGACTACGCCTGGGAATGGTTGGTCGCTTGGGTAGCACTTTTCTACAGAAGGCAACTGGATTGTGGGGCTCTAGTAAGAAAGAGGTACTAAAGCAACCCTTTCATTTGTGTGATTCTTTTCTATTTTATGTATTTGGTAGAGATAACTTACTTTGGGGTTCCTTTTAGTATCAGAACATTGATTTTTACCGAAAACATCTGTCCCAGATGGCACTGATTCCTCCAGCACTGCCTTGTTATGGAACTCCAAACTTTCTGAACATTTGAAAGCCGTGATTGCATGTAGAATTCTTAGTAGGAATCTCGTTGTGCGTGTCTGTAATTATCCAAGGTCTGGTTTTATTTGCCAGGCTAAGTTGGGAGACGCAAATAAGTTTTACTATGACGAGAAACTCAAGAAGTGGGTCGAAGAAGGAGTGGATCCGACTCCTGATATTGCACCGCCTCCACCTCCACCCACAACTTCCAGCTTTATGGGATCTGCTTCTCCTCAGGAAGAAACCCAAGTGCCACCACAGGCTGTAACTTTGAAACCGGGGACACCTCCCTTAGCGCCTAATAGCATTAACCATTACTCTAATCGTCGGCAATCGGGTGTTCGGTCTAGGTATGTGCACTGCATCTGCTCTATGCATTTTACGCTCACGATTACAGTCTGGCTTCCAGGCACTTGGTATTTCTCATGTTATATAAAAATAACATACTAGTGCTTAATCACAATTATTTGTACTGTAGTTTCTGACATCTGACTGTTCTTTTTATGCAGGTATGTTGATACCTTTAACAAGGGGGGTCCAATTGCCCCAGGAAAATCTGTAATGGGATCTCTCATCCCCTCTCCAATGCCAAGTGGTGGGGGTATGATGTCATCGCCTGCCATGTTTGTTCCTAGCCCTGTTCCTTCGACTTCTTTTAATGAGAGTACCAGCGATGTAGGTGACAACTTTCTTGGTGGAGCGTCTTCAAGAAATGGTGATGCAAGCACTAGTCTGGGACCATTGTCGGATACAGCAAACTCACATCCCCACATGGATTTAGGCCTAGGGCATCCTTCCTCTTCGCGTCCCATGATTCCTCAGTTGTCAACTGCTGAAAATGCTCTTGCAGCCTTCAATTCCGAAAGTTCAGTCCTCAGCTCGCATGGAGAGCCTCCTATGTTTGGAGTTGCTCATGCAAGGTCTTCTTCCTGGAGTGGATATCCAAGTTCATTTCAGAATCCGCTTGTTCCTGGGGAGGAAGACGGCTTTGGAGCCTCTTTTAGTGGTCATGATAGGCGAACTGGCTCTGGAGATATGACTCACATACCGGCTATGTCAGTGGCGCAATCTTCTTATACTAACTTTTACTTACCCAATGGCAGTGGGGTCAATACTTCCGTGTCAGCGCTGCCCTCAGTTGTCCCCAGTGCAGCTGGTGATATTCGGGATCCCAGTAGACAAACTATGGGACAACCGTTTAGAGGAAGTCAGTCTGTGGATTCCTTGACTGGAGAGGAGATGCAGGAAGTAGAGCTTTAGGGCATGTGGTGCTCAGGAAAGTTAGATCATGACCTTCTTTTTCTTTTTCTTTTTCCTTTACCCCTGTAATTTTCAACGATTAGATACTGTAACTTAATATGCATGTGTGCAACACAACATGTTAGTACAATCATACCCTCGTAAAGCCTGTGGGGATGATACAAATGGTCCAGTGAGAGCATGACTGCCAGGTGATGTCCTCAACTGGCTGATTCATTGGCTGTGGTTCCAGTGCCGACGAAGCCTGTCGAAACATGTTGGCTGTGAGCTGGTAATTGCCTTCACATTCTTTTTCCTTATTTATACTCGAAATTGAGTGATTTCCAGATTCCTTGCATTTTGATTTAGTTAGGTCTCAACTTGTGGAGATGACTGAAAGGTGAAAGTTTTTTGTGGGATGTGCATTATTATCATTTATTGAATCTTTCAGCTAGTTTATTTGGGATAATCTGTATTGGTCCATTCTTCTATGTATCCTTTTCTTTCCTTCTACTAAATTAACAATCCAATTCCTTTATTTGACATGCAAGGTACAGCTGTGTCTGTTCACTTGATTGGTTTGACACATCATGTACTAGATATTTGGTCATGGTCTGGGATCCTAAACCCTTGCGTCCAGACTAAATGAGGACCATCAGAGCTTGGAGATGCATCACGACTCTCTGAGCATGGGGAGGATGGGGATTATGATCTTGAACCGTCCTTTTCCCCGAATGCAATGGGCGATGTGGCCATGAAATCAATACTAGAGTGCAAACGTAATTGTGGATTCTGTGGTCTGCTGATTTTGCAGGGCCTGGTCAGGCGGAATGAAGTTTAGTAGAGGCTTGCAGCTTATTGATTAGCATGGAAATTTGTGATGCTTTTCAGTTCAGTGATTACGTAGTGCAGAGCTCAATTAACCGATATTAACATATACAATGGATACATTATTCTGAATGCTGGGTCTCAATTCCATTTGGATTCTGGCTAGAAGTCTATCATAAGAATGAATCGAAGGCAGTTGTAAGATATATCGAAACTTGTGTGGGATTTGCTGAATCTTGTTATTTATGAAATTTTTTAGTAATTTCATGTCGGTCCCAGCTGCGAGAGGCCGCACGGACGAAACTACAGTAGTGTGGGGTTCAATATTAAGGTAAGTAAACGCAAATCCAATACTTAGAAAATTAACTATATACTCGAGTCCTATTCTATGTTTTGCTCAGTTTCACTCCATGTGCTGTACTTTGAAAATGAGTGGTTGCTATGTACCTGATCTTTTGGGGGAGCCTTTTCAACGCTTAGAAAATGAATTTTAGAGGGCTTGGAGGCTAAGTCCAGTTGTGGTGTTTGTGAAGTTTTTTGTTTCATTTTTGCAAATCAACTCCTTTGGGCACCACACGTGGGCCAGATTGCACCATTGCAAGCCAATTCTCTCCTAGAGTTCATGAAGTAGTCTTTTTTTACCCATTTTTTTCCCATCTCTACAAAGAAAATGGACAAAATTACCAAACATGGATGAAATAATGTATGAATAATATTAAAAAATGATTTTTGTTTAAAGCATGAATGAGTTTCGAAATACATTCCTTCGTCACTCCTCTTCAGCGATCAATATTCTTCTTCAGCCTCACTCTCCCAATCTGTCGCCGCGTCTGCTTTCTTCTTCAATTTTCCAATTGCATTTTCCAATTGCCATATCTGAATTGGCCTTTCTCAATTGGTGTCGCCCATGCTGTCGCCAAAGCACCTGAGGCACCTTGGTAGCTTGCCTCGCTGCTATGGTACTGTCGCGCGTTTGGTTCTTCGACGATGCCCTTTCGGGATTAGCGTTGGATTACAGAGATTGCGGGTTCAGGAGGACAAGCCGACAAGCCATTATTGGATGCAGGAGTTGCCTGAGATGTGACCGACGATCGAGACTTCGTTGCAGAGCTGAAGATGTCATGCTGGTCGGTGGTTCTACAATTCAATCCGTGGAGGAACAGTGTTCCCGCCGACTTTAAATCGGGCTTTCACAACTGAAATTCAATGTGAGTCATTGTTCATCCGATTCTGTATTTTTTGAATTTCCGTTTTGGCTGTTCAATTCCGTTGTAGATTGCAGGTGACACGCAGTAAGGGCGAGTGTCTGACAAAATCTTTTTGAAACATTCGGTTGAACTTTTCAATGCCCAACAAGCTCTTTCTGGTCAATTTTCGACCTTGTAAAGAAATGTTTCGTTTGCTTATACGCCTAACTAGCAAACTGAAGTTTTCGAAGTCCAGTTCCTACTCTACTTTAGAATTGAGTTCACTTGCAAGGTCTCTAGATCCAGGATTCCTACTCGACTACATTTTGATGTTCTCTGTCAAATTTCCATCGTTAGAGTGTGCATTGATTGAATATCGTTACTATATTGTGTTTTTTTCGTAAGATTTGAAATTCTTACAATGCTTTTCATATTTTCTGTGAATTACTTTGATGTATTAGCTTCTGGAATTCCTGTAATTTCTTTCCATTCGAGAGAAAACTTGGACATTTAAAAGTTAACCATGTGATGACGGGGCTTGCTGTAAGGAATCATAGATGTAGCGAATCCATAAGTTTTCGATGGTGAAAATGAGAGTGCAAAGTACTGTTAGACCACTTGGAATTGACCTTATGGCATTTCATTAAAAATGAAAAAAAAAAATTCCTGATAAGGTATATGCAAGTCCTATGTCAAGAATGAGAAACTTGAGTATCTGCTTCATTTAATTGCTTCTAATGCCTGAAGAAATTTACAGTAATATTTTACTGTAATTAACATGTACAATGGATACATAATTTTGTATGTTGCGTCTCAATTACATTTTGTTTCTTGCTTGAAGTCTATCTTAAGAAACACTCCGTATGAATTGAAGATAGTTGTAGAATATTCTAAAACTTGTGTGGGATGTGCTGAAACTTGAGTTATTTATGAATTATTTTTAGTAGTTTCATGTTCGTCCTTGCTGCCAACGGCCGCATGGACTAAACTACAGTAGGATGGGGTTCAAAGACTATATCGGCTCGTATTCTATTGATTCTATGTTTTGCTCAGTTTCACTCCATGTGCCATACTTTGAAAATAAGTGGGCAAAATCCAAATGTGCAAATAGAAATGTTGCATTATCATGTGCATATTACAATCCTGAGAAAACTTGAAGTGAAAAAGCATTTATGGTTTGGAAGTAAATGAATTTCAAAGCTAACCACCCATATTAACCCAAGTTGTTTTATATTTTTTGGAGCTTTGTGGAATTAGCTATGAAATTTTGAAGTTGAAATGGCATAGGGCTCTAAACGTGCCCAGCTCCTATAATATACACTTTTTGTTTAAGAGCCTTCGTGCTTTTAGAACCTCTTTTCTAAATAAGCTTGACCCCGAATTTAGGTTGGAATTTGATATACAATGACTACACAAACAAGATGTAGTGAAGAAGTCCAGATACAATAAACCACATTTAGGTTCCTATATGCATTAGGGGTTCAGGCAGCCTATTCTTAAAGTGACTATGTAAGAGCTAATTGCTTTTGGGGGGGAGCTAAATTCCTTAAAAAATTTTAGTATATTTTTATAGGAAAAAAAATAGGATTGACATCTAATCCAAATTGTTTTATATTTTGGGACTTTTATGGAATTAGTTACAAATTTTTGAAGTTGAAATGTAGTAGTCCCTGAAAGCAACCACCTCCTCAAATGTGCATTGTTGTTACATTGAAGAAAGCAAAATGTCCTTCTATGTCATGATCACGTTTAGAACATGGATGCTTTTAGAACAAACTACTACAAACCTTTGCTCTTGGGACTATTGCAAGGGTCAAGAAGAGTCTTGTAGAGTAGAAATACCTAAAATAAATAACTTTAACATTTTAGCTTGTAGGATATGGGGAATTCATTGAGAAACTAAGCTCAATGTATGTGGAAATAAAGATGACAAAGAATGTCAAAAAAATGGAATTTAAGTATTTCAAGATTTAATAGTTTATTCAATATCAAAGTTGAATTTTCATTTGGGTCCATTCTTATATCAGTAGCTTCACCTAAAACACCTACTTTTGAAACTTATTCCTAATCAAGTGTGTGTTCTACAACCATACACTATCGATAGGTGGGAAGAAAGAAGAGTTGACAAACAAAATCTTTTCTAATCAATATTACATCCAAATGTTAACCACTATAGGGCCCCCCTACAACATCATTACATTAGAGCCTCTCCATCATAGGTATCTCTACCATAAGTGGGGGGCCGCAAGGGTAGGAAGGTATTGTTTTGTTTCAAAGCCAAGTTGCAACATTGCCCCTCTCCAAAATCAAACAGATTTTTTTCAAACTATGAGGTTCCATTCAACATAGTCATTCAACAAGCAAGGGAGGCTTTGGAAGTGACATTGAGCAAATGGCTTAACCCCAATGTGTTAGAACAAATATTTCTTGGATGCTAAGAAATAAGGATTTGTGGAATACCATATTCATCAAATATTATAATCTTGAAATCTACATGCTAGATTCTATAATAAATTTCAAATTTGCACTCATTAGTAAGTTGGCTTCAAATCTCAACCATGAAAACTTCAATTACCAAGTAGTTCTCAAATTATTCCAGATTTTCTAAATCCAACAAAAAAAGTTCCTCACTTATGTTATTCTCTCTATGATACACAAAGGATAATGGATACTACAAGCAATTGGCAATTGTGATCTTGACACCAAAGTATTCTAAATGGCATTGCCAAGCTAAAGACATGTGAAGCAACAAAGGGCAAATCAAAAAGCTATACCAATGATTAGCTCTGTAGTGCATCAATACTTCACTATCATAATTATTTACAAAATATATATGATTTGTTGATTTCCATATTAATGTTCTTAGAAAGAAACCTAGATGCAAGTTTTAGTATGCACTTTGATTCATATTATTAGAGGGTTGTGTTATATACTTAAATGTAAATTGATCTTTTCTTAAAGTCTGTAACATTTAATAATATTTTGGAATAGAAGCGTTTCTTTGAATATTTGCAATATATTATCAGTTGTTTTTTGTAATATTAAACCTCATTGTGACAACATCTTCTAAAATTGCAATTTTCATGGATATTTGAACTTTTATTATTTGTGATGTGCACACATTGCTCTCAAATTAATCCTCCACAATAGTAGGGATGCACGTCTCAAAATCAGTGATTTGTCTCAATTTCATGAAAAAATCATGATCAGGGCTTCTAGATTGAACTTGCTACGAAATAATGCAATAAATTAGCCACTAAACCTGTATTACAAAATTCCAAATTAATTTCCGTGTTTTTCTTCTTAGGCAGCAGCTTATTACGAGCACCAGTAGCAACACTCATTTTCTAAGATTTTCTTCAGGGAAAAAAATCTACCGTAGAAACAGAAACTAAGAAAAGAAAATCTCATAATTTAAAAAAACACTTAAAAAATCCAGCGACAGCAATAAAATATAAAATATAAAATATAAATAAATTATATATATATATATATATATATTTGCAAATCATTAGAATTGAACAAGCGACATAAGATACTTCAATAAATTTCAATTAAAGAAGAACAATACAATATAATCTGCATTCAAACAAATATAAATATATTATTAAGAAGAAAACTCACAGTAATTTGATTGAGCACAATGCTTCATCCCACCTTCCAAGCGCTAAAGTCACAGACAGGCTCATCAGAAGCAGATTTTCAAAACCAGACAGGCTCATCAAAACAGCACAAATGCTAGAAATCGAATTCCACATGTAGAACCTAGAATCTAACGCACACCTCTGATCAAAACGAACCTGATTTTAAAAGAAAAATGAGAATGCGAGCTCCCAACCAGTTCGCAAAAATTCCTTTCCCGTCAAGCAAACGTCACCTGAACAATCTCAACACCGTCAAACACCAAGCAACACAATTGGAAGTCTAACAAACTAACCGCTGAAATCTTATCCCGACACCAGCTCTCCACCGGAGACGTTCCTACACGGTTCAACCGCTGGACACAACTCAAACATTACAACTGCTGGAATCAATTCACAAACTTCACCCCTCCCAAAACATCATCATCAAGAGCCATAAAAGCCCGGCACAGCAGGAAATACAATAATACATCAACAGCGCCAACAACCTTCCCGTTGAGAATGCGAAGTAACGAGACATACTTAACCAGAAAACATACATAAATTCCATCAATTGTGAAGACCCAAACTCGCAACTTGGAACCAATCACGTCCAATCGGCAGCACGCAAAGAACTAGACATCAGTTCTGATCCGCAGCACGGAAAGTAGAACACATCGATCTCAATCCACAGCAGCTAAATCAAACCGGATGGCATTACGAGTCTCGTGAAATGCATTGTCAACACGCATGTTGAACCCAGATTCTGCTACTGCACTTTGGCAAACCCGAATCTCTCTCTTGTGGAGGAAAATTCGATTCAAGGCATTGAAAATAACAACAATTCAAGAGCCTGCGAGAGAAACAACCACCATTTCGATTGCAAACACTTTCCAACAAACACGAAAACAGAGCATCCAAATAATCGGAATCATGAGAATTTTCCGAATAAGAACCCCAGTTTACGGATAACTCTATTCACTCTAATTTTCTGTGTGCTAGATATGGAACGTGGACCCCATGGACCAAGCCTGGTACTGTGCATGACACAAATCATCCTCTCAAATGGATGGTCCTCCACCAGAGGGATCGCACATGTCTTCGGGGGTTAAAACCTCCAGACGGCTGACAACATTGTCAATTGAAGGTCTCTGCTGGGGATCGTCCTCCATGCAATCAAGCGAAATCTGCTCGAAGGCAGCAAGGAAAGGCACATTGGAGTCGGACCCCGCAAATTGGAGCCTAACCTTCTTGGCCCGCCTGGCGGCCAACATGTCCTTGTTTTCCTTGAATTCAGAGAAAGGGGAACCGCCGGTGATAAGCTGCCATATAATGACTCCGAGGGAGAAGATGTCACATTTTTCGTTGAACTGGGGGCGCCGACTCTCGAGCATCTCAGGAGCAGTCCACCTGAGTTGATTATCACTGGGGAACTTCTTCTCGCTTATTTCGCTCTTCACTCGCCCCTTGAAAAAGCCGAAGATTTTGGGATGGCCATCGTCGGTGAGGAAGACGTTTTTGCTCCTCAAGTTCTTGTGGAGGATGCCCGCTTTATGGGCAAAAGCTACACCCAAGGCAATCTCCAGAGCCATCATGTTTTTCAGCCTCCATTCACCTCCATTTGCCTTCATGATGATCCAGTCGGATATTGTTTGGAGCCCTTGCCCAGGGTTCTCCATTACTAGGTAGTTATCACTGTGGCCCCGCAAAAAAGTTCCATAAAACCGGAGAATGTTGTCATGATTTGAGAGCCTGAACAAAATGGAAGCCTCCTTTTTCCCGGACTCTGTAGGAACTAGAATGATGTCAAAACTTTCATCGAGTCGTCCGGCTAACAAAAAGCCCTCGTTGTAGGACTCTCCGGTTACTTCCACGCGGGTTGATAGTTCATGAGTGGCATCGGGATCCATGTTATCTTTTATGAGAGCTTTCACCTCTTGGAGCTCCGCCAAGAGCTGATTTCTCGTCTCTTCCACATCAGCTGACAACCCCTTCATCCTGGACCTGTTCTCGTGAAGTAGCCCAACTTGGTGCACTTGCAGGCTAAGGTCAAACCATTTGGTTGCCTCGTCCAATCTGGTGTGCAGAGAACAAAAATCCGCCTCAAAATTTAATATCAAAAGCACCCGGATTACAACATTCTTCTTCTGGTATCTCTTCACGCACGCCACGCAATCCAATAAGACGACCTTCAATTTCTTCAAAGATTTTTTGTAATCCTCTTCATTAAACTCCACCTTGTGCTTTTTGTCCAGCTCAAAGCGTTTGATAAGGTCAACTGCTTGCTTCACGCGGTCTATCAGTTCATCACATTTCTCCTTGTTGCTCTTCACTTTCAAACCAAAATCCACAAGGGTCTGAACCAGCTTGCATATGTCCATAGTCAGTGCAGCACTACCCACATCCACTCCCGTTTTGATAATCTTCTCGGTGGCCATCCTGATGTGCAGTAACACTCTGACGCCGGCTCTAATGTGCATAAGAGAATTTGGGCAAACAACAGAATATAAAGTCCGTCTTCACAAGAAACGTTTCTATTATGAAAAGCCAAACAACAACACGCCCATCTCGCATATCCAAACACAACATACATAAGATGCTGCATATCAGAGCAGGCTTCAAATTCTTTAGAAAGAACAACAGATATTTCGTTAAAATGGCGACATTCCTTCGGCATTTTTCCATGAATTTTCTAAAACTGGTATAGATTTCAGACCCTCAAACCCTGAAATCTAGGACAGGCATACAGTTTAGAACGCACGTCCTGAACCGAAAAGTGACAAGTTTGTGGAATACCGCCATTTTAATGAAATATCCGTTAAACAAGAGTATGAAAAGTATGAACCAATAGGTGGTACGTGAACTTTTTGACGAAGCTGGACTCTCAGCATTGAAACTAGTGCTCAGAGTGGACGATTGCTCCTAAACCAAACTGTCTATTCGGTCAATCAAATTACGCACACGATTGCAACAACTTTGGTCTTTCAAAATAATTGCAACCGTACGCAAACATGTATCAATCAAATTTTACCAGAACAGTTCAAAAACTTCGAACGATCAGACTCGGTTTCCAACACCGAAGTGACTCTCTTAACCACTCTCGGACGTAACAAAACTAACCTGGGACTAGCTCCCAAAAACAGAGCTGAACAGAAGACTTTTCTCAGTTTTCTGATTCGGCAAAATCGGATTTGACATAACGACAAAGTTGAGGCCTAAAATAAAACCTGGGGAGGGACTCTTCAATCAGCTGCACAGAAAGATTGCTACCACCGAATGAAGAAGCAGTAATTCCTCCGCGGTCCAAACTGACATCAACTTAATAAGGAATAGCCTTTCGAAGTATGTAAATCTTAACTCAAGGCCACAGACCAGATCTATCCAGTGTGCAACCACAACCACAGCAAACGGTATCGATCAGCTCTACAAATGTACGTTAAAAAGTCAAATTAAACTGATGTAAGAGAAATCTAGCAATGCCAGAATGAGTTTCCATTCGAAATGGTAAACCATAAGGGTCATGTCAATACAAACATTCGCAGCATAATTGTAGAGAAGCAGGGTAGACAGGGCCAGACTGGGGTTAGTGCAGTAAGTTCACAGCAGTGCATTCCAGCTCCAGAAAGGCAATTTGAACGAACAAAACCGCAACTTGAAGCAGAGCTGGGGATCGACACACACACCTGACTTGATCCAGCGGCCGGGTTAAACTATGGTCGACTATGTGAATCCTCCAACACGTCCAAGACGATACGGCTTACCGTGCAGCACCAGATGAGTGAGTCTACCTCCCCTCCACCATCGAGTCCGAGTCCGAGTGTCCGTGCGGGCTGCACGGACCTGAACTAAGGTGGAGACACCAATTACCACCAATTACCAACCACGCCCAGTACTGTACCCAACGTGTAAGGGGTGGTAATTTCAACCTTAGGCTGGATCTGCGAGTTCTGGAGCTTGAAGTTTATTTTTCCAGTACTTTTCAAGTTTGCAGCCAATAAAGTTATGACACCTTACCTGTAGTAATGAGCAAGAAAGTACTCTCTGGAATGATTGGAGTTAGAAGACTCTAGACATTGCTTGTGGATCAAGAGTTCTTTTGCCTCCCAAAATGCACTGTAGTTTTAATTTTCTGAATAAAAACCTGATAATTTAGCAATCCTCATATTTCCTATCTTCCTACATAGGAAAAATATCCACCAACTCAAACTACACAGAATCTGCGCCCAAATTGCTTATTTGATTGGTTATTGGTACTTCCACCTTAATGACATTGTACAGAATGACTGTAGTATTAGGAAAAAAATGAGCTCTGAAAGGGGCCGTGAGTCTCGGGGAGCAGGGAACGAGCAGGGAACGCAAGCTGAAAAAAATTCCATTTTTTTTTTGCCAATGCACTGCAGGGCTTGATTAGTGTAGGACAATTCAATTATAATATAATTTAAATATTATATATTTTTTTGAAAAAGTGGATATTAAAATTAATACAAAATTACAAAATTTTCAAATTTGATGTGGCATGAGTGCGACCACATCAAATTGTCCTTTTCCAGATTATTATTTAAATAAATATATATATATATATTTTTTTTTTTTTAATTTAAAATTTAATATATAAAATAATATTTTTAAATTTTTAAATACTATTTTAATGTTAGATTTCGGTCACTATTCCTTGCAAGGGTGTGAGTTCCATTGTTGGGAACTCCTGAAAGGGAAATAGCCCCTTTGACGGCTTATTTTTTTCCTAATGTATTATATAATAACTCATGACTTCAAGGTGACTACGTTAAGAGATTCAAACTTTGGTATGCAGTAGACATATAACTAAAGGTAGAACAATCTATGACCACCCATATTTGCAATTTAGGTATTTTTTGTGCAATGTGCTTATTGTTGCATGTATTTTTTAGAAAAAAAAATAGTTGAATTGACTAAAATATAAGTAGAAACATATCAATATGATAAGAACTTAAATTGATATGAATTTTCAAACATGTTTGGTGCAAACATATAAAATCTTTAGCAAGTGTTTATCTTTCTTATTTTAATTTGAAAGTATAATCCTTAATATCCAATTTTATGATTCCTGTGAGTATCAATCATTGTAAAAAATTCCACTAAAATCTAGGAAATGCAACTCTAATTACCTAACTAATACTATAAATTGATAATGACCTTGTAATTGATATGTAGACTATCTATTGAAATGTAGCAAGCATTTTTGTCCCTACTTCTCCCTTGACTTAAAAGCCTTAAACATCTCATTTGAGTAAGGCCTCCCTCCTAGTGCCATTGATTCAAAAATACAAAGAAAACATTTTATTCACCTAACCCACCTTCAAATTTATTTTATTTTATTTAATATGGATATCGTGCACAAAATATAAATAGAATATATAAGCTTCTAGCATAGTATAGTGTATGGATACTATATGTGGAATATACATGCTTTTAGTATAGTACAATGTATGGATACTTGTATTAATATGGAAAACGGACAATATTATATTAAAAAAATATTGATAACTTAGATACATGTACTCTATATTTTCCCATATTGAATGTAACTACACAATTCAACTTCACAAGAAATGTAAATATAGGGGGATATTCAATCATTTCATAGAAAATATACATAATCATAAATTCATACATGCAAGTGAGTGACAATTCATTTATATATAAGTTTGTCACTATCTCATTAGAAGTGGTAGGCATTGCCGTATAACTATGTGCTATCCTTCAAATAGATAAGTGCATGACTTTAAACCATTTTAACATAGAATAGTACTAACTAAACTCTATGTAAGCCCAATATTAATGCCAAAATTTGCAAGACAACAAAAAATTGAGGTGCCAACTTCTACTACAATAACTACATCTAAAATGGACCACTCCTCAAAATAGCCCCCAACTTTTGAAGGAATATTGAATAGGGAAGACACTTGAAATGGTATGCATGACAAGGACAAATGTAAGATAAAATTTGATTAGTGTGCAACTCTAAAAATAGTATTGTGGAAGTAACAACCTTACGAGTGGTCAATTTTGGGTACACTTTTTGTTGTTTTAACTTCTCTTTAGTGTCATTTGTTCATGTGCATCAAATGCATTTTGGCATCAGCTACATGACACTTTCAGTACCCTACACCTTGCATCTTTGAAAATTAGTAACTAATTCACAATCCATCCTAAAATTATGGAACCACTTGCATTTTGATTCTTAACCCTTTTAGCAATGTGCAAAAATTATTGTTCATATTCTAGAACATATTAATTATGCCACAAAGCTTACTTATTCGTGTGATTTGAGGTGTAGATACCTTAGTGCAATCTCAGAAGATGGCATAAAATACCCACATTAATAGACAATCGGTAGGAGATGTGACTGGTCCACCTGTACATTTTTCTAAAATTATGTACTACGGCAATTTGGGATCGCACCACCAAATAATCACGTGGAAGTGACTTGGAGTTTGGGGCACCCACAAGCTGAGAGATTCCTGGACCGGATCAATCTCTCTTACTAAGCTTATAGAAGTCTGACCTTCACGCCATGAAATGTGCCAGACGCATTTCAACATTACAGTAGGAACACAATGAACCAACAACTTAAGGTATGCAGCATAGTAGAAGTGGAAGTGCAAACGAGGTCATAATTTTCCCTGGTAGAAGAAAAGAAATCAGGAAGAATACATATTTTTTCATCTCCATTTTCATCTCCATTAATGAAATTACTCCAAATTTTAAAGTGGAAACTGAAGTGCCATACCCTCTGGTTGTTGTATAGGTTAACCCTAAACTAATCCATGGGCTGATCCAAAATTGCAACCTAGTTGCCCCCATCAACCCTCCTACTCAAAATAGAGCAACTGCAAGGAGCTCCTTGGTTGGCAATAGACTCCAAGGAAACGGTTCGGAGTCACACTTCTCTATTTCAGAGCAGCAGTCCATACAGTACGTCGACATGAGGGATTGAGGGTCACCCGTGGTTTTCGGTATTCATTTCATCAGGCAAATTCATCACTGTCAGAGTCTGAGTCAGGAGGCTCTTCCGCTCCAATTCTGGCAATGTGGTCCAAGTAATCCTCACCCCACCGGTCTCTCTGTCCACAGTCGAACCCAGCCTCCAACAAAAGCTCGACCAACTTTCTAGCACCCTTGAGAGGACCCCCGCACACTCGATCCATTGCGGTGTAGCCACCCCGGTCTCTATAATTCGGATCAGCGCCTGCCTTCAACAGGAGTTCTACCATTTCTATCTTCTGTGTCGGCTCCATTATCTCGCCTCGATCTACTGTGGATTGAAGAGGTGATAAACCAAAATGTCGGTGAAAGGACGAATTCACTGGATAGTTCCATTCGCTTATGAGATAATCTGCAACATGCACCTGCCAATTGTAGGCTGCAGTATGGAGTAGGGAACGACTCAAATGATCACCAGTGTCCTCTTTGAATAAATTCAAGTCCAATCCACAGCCTACAAGAAACTGTAGAATACCCAAGTACCCCTTCTTACAACATTGTTCAGCAAGAACAGAAGGAAACTCAATCTGGAAATGAAGACTGATCACTTCATCATAATCTCCTGTTTCGAATGCAGACAAGATCTTAACGGCATATATTTCAGCACGCTCCCTTTCATGACGCTTGGCAGCAGATATATATTTCACAACCTCTAAACGTCTAGCATCCATTTCGTCGGCATCAAGAATGACAGCTCCTCTCTCCAACAGATAACGTACAGTCTCAGCGTGATTTCCCTCCATGGCATAGTACACTGGGTTCTCCACCGTATTCAGCAAGGTGGTCGTGTTCACATAATTCGAATCCACCTCAAAATTCTCCAGGATCATTCTCACCATCTCCGTCTTGCCTCTAGCTGCCAGCTTGTGAATTGGCTTCATCAATATCTCTGCGACCCTGCCTCGTTCTGCATACAACATATCTTGATTTGGCTCCCAGGTGTCAAAATCTATTCCTACATCTACGAGTAGAAATCGAAACACTTCAGGGTTGTTGCACAAACAAGCCTTGTGAAGAAGAAGGAGTTGTCTCTTCATCGTGTCCGGCCATGAGGCGCCCAGGTATCTTAATGTCTGGAGACTTTCCTCTCTTACACAGATGAGCGCCATGTAGGGAATGTCCCTCTCAGGTTGGAAGCCCCACGTGCTCTTTTCCACAACATACTCGACTCCCTCAGCATAATCTAACTTGCAGAAATAGTGCACCAAAAGATTCTCCTCTGCGTCCATGACTATGTTCCAGGATGGGCTGAAAATCATGCAGTCCGGCACGCCAAGGAACCGCTCTTTGAACCTCACCACCATGTTCTGGTAATCACTGGACCCTATGAAAACATGGTCAGCCCTTTCATACAGATTGGAGCATCGGCTGGGACTGTAGGACTCAGAGCTGAACATTTCGGAGATTATATCGTTCACTTCGGAGAGGCATTGCTTGAGAGTTGTTCTGTCGTCTCTCTCGGCGCTGCAACAGCTGGCAATCAACTTCTTCAGCCGAGAAAGGTCAACTCCACTCGCACTTCCCGTTACATGGTCTAGGAAGTAACTCGGACACCCTTCACTCCACTTGTCTGCTAGGACAAAATCCTCATCCGTGAAGCTGCCGGGGATGTTGCCATCGCGTACCATCTCAGCTAGAACCATGCCTAACGAATATACGTCTGACGGGTATGGATTGGACACGATCTCGCTTTCGCGGATCGTGTCGGTCCCAGGTGGATCAATGACCTCGGGCGCAGCCCAGAACAAGGACCCGCCCAAGCTGCGAAGGTAAGAGACGTCGTTGCGGCGGAAGCTCAAGCCAAAGTCCACCAGCTTTGGCACCAAGGTCTTGTCGAGCAGAATATTGGCGCCTTTCAGGTCCCCGTGGTACACATTCTGCGAATGACACACTGTCAAGGCAATCACGATCTCCCTGAACAGATTCAGCTTCTGCATCCACCACAACACCTCATCCGCCTCCCAAAGCCGGCACATGATGCGTGCTCCCTCTTCAACATCGCGGTCGTGTTTGAACGCATCCTTCCCTCGTGACTGGAGGAAATCATTCAGATTGCAGCCTCGCACATAATCCGTCACAACGCACAGACAACCCAAATCCCGGCTCATCGTGGGCCCGTAGACCGCCACAAAGTTTCTGCGACCCCACAAAACTCTGAGATTGCTTGCTTCTCTGATGAGCTCAAGCATGTTCGTCCTCCTAGAGTCTACTCTCTTCACAGCCACTTCGAGTGGCATGTCCACCTCCTCCAGCATTTTGATGGTGTGCTTGTTGCTTGGATGGCCTGCCAGCAATATACCATGATAATATCCCAAAAGCTGGAAGGGGTCTGCTCGGAAGATCGGCTCTAACCGCTTCCGAAGGGTGCCCACGTAGATGGAACCGAAGCCCCCGGCCCCGACTGTCTTGAATCTCCGAGGCCCGGTGCCAAGTGCCAAGGTGGGTGATGTCTCCTCATCGGCATCCTCGTCAAGCTGGAGACTACTCAGTGCGTACACGTACCTATCGTTATCAAATATACGCTTTGATGTGTACCAATTAGCATCAAACGCACTAATCTTCGTTTTCTTCTTATCAATCGCACGCTTTGACATGTTGGATCCTCTCTGCCAGGGTCACTCCTCTGAGTGCTGCTAACCTTAATTACTTGCAGTTGACGATTGATGTGCAGGCAGGACGCGCATCGATACCCACAATTTCTACCTCGTTGAGACCACAATGGTTGCTCCAGTTTCAAATCTGCCTCCTGAATGTGTACTTCCTCTCTCCAACCCATCGTATCCCATCACTTTCTATACCCCTAAAAGACGTGAATGGAGCAGACCTGCACGAATCGAGAAACTCGCAGCGTAGCTCCTCTTAATTCCGATGAGACGCGTGATCACACTCGTACTGGGAATCGGCTTTGCATTGTGTGATCGTCCCAGGCAAAGACTATGGGAGTCAAAGAATAGCTTAACACGTTAATTAGACGATGAGAAGGTAAATAACCGGAGACAAATCTCGGAAGATAGTCCACACCATAGCCATCTTGGAACCCTGAAACCGACTAAAGACTACAGCGCGATGAAGCGAAGGAGTCGCTAATCGATGCGAATGCTCAGAAAACTCGATTCTGCGGTGCTATCCCTCGAACAAGTTTTGATACCTCATCTCTTCTAACAGGCTCCCATTTGCGAAGCGAAGCTGACTGCAGAATATCGGGTCAGTAAGCTTCACGAGCAGCTCTAACCCAGGCCTAACATCTCTTCAGAAGACCGCCAATCCCCTTCAACAACAAAAAGTTTCCGCACGGCCCGCGAAATGAAATAGTCTCAGAGAACCACTTCCTCGGATGCGCTCACGAGTTACCGTGTGCTGCGAGAGGAGCTCGGAAGAATCGTTTAGAAAACGCAAACAATGGCACTTGAAGACTAGTCAATAGCTTTGCTTTTCAAAAAATCTGACACAACTCAGAACTTTCTCCATTGTAGTTCACTGGGATAATTCAAACAATATTTGCACTTTTTGATTGTGGAACTGGGAATCGAAGACCTAAGTTACGTAGAGGCTGTTTGCCGAAGCTACACCTAAATTAAAGGTTATTTAGCGTGCAGCACACTATTTCGAATTCTAACATTATATCACTACATTCGAATTAGCGTGTTTTTACTTCTTAAAAAATTTCAGATTATTTAAGTTTGACGTTAGGTAATTATATAAGGGAGGACTGCATGATGTGATGTGCCAAAAACCAAGTGTCATAAATCATGAGTCCAAGTACTGCTCATGGTATGGAGAGTGATCTCTATTTTCTAGTGCCACATTATTTCAGTCTTGAATTAAAATTGTTGTGGCATGGTAAATTAAGAATGCTGCATTCTTTAAGGAGCAACGCAAAATCACCTTTTCAGTGTACAGTTGGACAATTCAAAGCCTACGATAAATCCTACAATATTTGTTTGCATTTGAATGGCTTGGAATCGACACCATTGTCCAGTTCATTGAAAGACTCTCCCTTCGCTTTTCTGGGGAAAAATAAGGCCAGTTTGCGGCATGGGAATTTTTTTGGCAAATTAGCCTATTGAAGAAAAAATTTACTTTTTCTTATTCAAAGTTTTGAAGCCGCAAAGTTCAAATTATGCCTTACATTAATAATCTGCATTGGTTACAATTATGTTTATTTATAACAGAACTGCACAGTAATTGATCGAAAAGCTAAAGTCTTTGAGAAACCTTGCCCATGTTTACGCAACAGTGTCGGTAGAAGGCTACCACGCTTCTAGCAACTCGGCGGAGAACTCCGGACCTTGAAATCCAACAATTGTTTCATCTTCAATTCACAAACTGCAACGCAACAGGATCGGTAATACATTATGGAGTCTTGTACCGACCTGCTCCAACTCCTTATTCCTCACGCACAACCTTGTCCATAAGCTAGGCAAATGTTCTTTCATGATAGCCAACTCCAGTGGGCCAATTGTTTGTGCTGCTCTATCCCTCAGGTTAGGATCATTGAAAGACTTGTCAAGAATTGTACTGTACTGTACAGTCAACAGTTGCCACGGTAGTGTTTAGCAAATGTGGAACCACTCTAGTACTTAAGTTCCACAAAACAAAATTAGTTGCTTGTCAGATCAGTAACCTCTTCTAATTATGTGTATAATCAGCACTAATATGGCGCCCTCACTAACAGGATATATCAGTTGGACAACCACTTCTGGGAAAATCTGCATGCAATATTTAAGAGATGCATTTACAAACGGAGGCAAGTCCACAGATTTCTTCGGGTATAACATGCATGTAAATCCAGGTGTGCAAATGTGATGCACAATTAAGAAACAGGTGCTCATTTAACCAATGTTTGTACTCTACTCGATCGAAGTATCTTTCTGCAGTGTCTTTCTAAGTTTGCTCAGCCACAGTTCCAAAATCGTTGGAAAATAGAATGTTCCCCGTCATAAAAGACTCCGAGTCTGCCAACCAAAATCCGGGAAAAAGTTTAAAACCATAGGCAAACTCTGACGCTCAATATCTGTTGAAGAGGCTGCAATATGAACATAGGCCCTAACGAATGCAAATGTAACACTGGACGTCTTAGTTCCAACTAACCCTGGTGAACCAAAGTCCGACTCTAGAAGTTAGGCATGCAGGCGTATCAATAGATGCTAAAAAACATTCCTCACACGCCAAGATTTTGCAACTATTAAAAAGCTGATGCTAATGTTAGGCATGCAGGTGTATTAATAGATGCCTCATGCATCCATTAAAAAGTGTTATCTTCAGGAGTTAATAACTACCTATTCCCCCTTGTATTCACGACGGTTAATCAACAATCAATAATTAAAAGCCCGCGAACACAGAAGGAACACCTCCCTGATATTGGTATAATGCAAACAGGAATGAAGGCCATTAATAATCTTCACTTGTACCGAGTTAATTTCTCAAACAAACTGCTTAGGTCGTCCTACATCTATAACACGAAACAGCACATAAACTCACCTGTCAAAGCCAGACAGGCTGCTTCTTTCCGGACAAATCTTGCCAGAGCCTGCACACATTACGAATTATAAGATCAAACTATATCCCTGAGCAGTATAAGTCGAAGTTTCAGTTCCCACACAAAGAGGTCACCCGGGCAGAAAAAATGCCATGTCTGAATCTGACTTCGCAACCAAAAAAACAAAAAAACAGTGGAACTAAAGCTTATCTTCAAAGAGACACCAAAATTGCACAGATATTAAAAGGGACCGCAGAAGATAACATCAACAGTAAGTACTCACATGTACAGGGGTAGCATTTAGTCCTTTCGGCATGATGGCATCATCTTCTGCAAATACATTCCTGTCATGCACCACAAGCAGGGACCAAATAGCATCAACGGCCTGCAAACCTATTGAGTCTCAATCAAGGAGAAACATAGCATGAAAACATATATCTCAGAGCCTCTAAATCTTGACCCAAGAGCTCCAGCTCATGGAACGCGAGCCAACTTGCATTTCTAACTACTTCAAGTGATGCTACTTGATGCAAGCAGGAACACAAGAATTTTGGGAGTAAAGGTGCATACCTCCAAAGGGCCCGTGCAAGCTCATCCTGTGCAGCTTCAGGCGTCATAGCCTTATCATAAGCAGCTACTGCACCATAAAAATTCTTCTCTAATTCCTTCATCCATTTTGATAGCAAAACTTTCAGCTGTGAAGCAACAGTATGCCTTTCGTCAGAAACTGGCTTTCACAAAAGTGAATTGTTGTGAAAAAATTCAGCAGCAGATTCGTATGCTTGAGAAGGAGTCATAGGTGATGAATAGCTTACTCCTGTTGCAATTATGCGTCGTTCCAGATCATGGTTGAAAGCATCGTACAAAGACTGGCCCATAGCTCCACCATCCCTCCCCTCTGACCTCAAGCGGCATAGAGATAGCCACATGTATAGAACCAACATGGCATGTGTTGTTCTAAAATTCTGTTCAAGCGCGAAGTCTTTCCAAACGTGACAAATTATACAATTAGAAAAAATTGAAAAGAGCATTTTACTCCCCAAATGCCAAACCAGTTACGCCATGCAACTGGGTCTACCCATAACATCCAAGCACACGCAGCGTTGAAACAAGAACAAGAAAAGAAATCCTCTCGAAAACACAATAATCACGAACCACGAATGTCTGCATACAATAGAATAACAACTGAGATTTTGAGCATGAGATATGACTCACTTGCATAAAGCTCAGGCTGATTCACTTGAGAAGAGATTCTAGAATAAAGCGTATTGGCTCCACGGATAAGTCGGCTCTGCTTGCCATAATACCCCAGAAGCTTCAACACAGTGTGTGTAAAACCGGAAGGTACAGGATCCACCACACGGAACCTTGAACTAGAATCTAGACTTAGAGAACGAGCTTTTATTGCCCTTTGATTTTCTATTTCGAGATCCTGCGGAGACACAGTTCAATGATCAGCAATATGCAAGATGAAAATCATATGTCTTATTTCATTTTCGTTATCAATTATTATTTTATTTTATCAATGTGTTTACTTTTGTTTTGGGGGGAAGAGTGGGCGTTGTGACTAAATATTGTGCAGGAATTTGGCCAATCGTATTCCTAAAGGAATTTTTGGTACACAACAAGAGTATATATGAAAAAACATTCTTCAAAATATATAGATTGAATTTCATTTACAAAATTATCTGTAGATTTACAGACATATGAGCTTAAATAAAACCGGCATCAAACGTGGAAGTGAAATTTAGAATGTGATAGCATCGATTCCACAATAAACGCCTTGGACGAGTTGCAGAAAAATGAACTCAAAACTGCAGATCATTGTGTTTGTCCCTGCGTAAGAATTTCTGCAAGGGTATGAGAAGGGCGAAAAAACTACACCTTTCGCATTGCTGAATCCAGTTCAAGATCCAAAGAAGACATGCTCAGATGCACGCACTAACACTTGACAATTACCTAACCCGAGACACATGGTGCAACATC
This sequence comes from Pseudoscleropodium purum, assembly GCA_963969395.1. Classification (NCBI taxonomy): domain Eukaryota; kingdom Viridiplantae; phylum Streptophyta; class Bryopsida; order Hypnales; family Brachytheciaceae; genus Pseudoscleropodium; species Pseudoscleropodium purum. The sequence goes on from OZ017796.1 coordinate 261,221, forward strand.
TCTAATCATCATTTGCCCAAGCGCCAGGGGTCGAAGCCGAAGATAGCCGGAGGAAATAGGTCAGCTAAATTGGATTATCGTCGGTTATAAGAAACCCCAAAGGCATGACTATGACTGTGATCCTACTTGTTTGCACGCAAGCTAAGAGCTACAGGTAAGACCCTTAAACCGTGAGATTTCTTGCATGACTTCTTGAGCCGAACCTTAAACCTCTGCGGAGGTTTTAGGGCCGGGTTGGTTTTAGCCCAACCTCTCCAGTCCTGCCTTACCGTCGAAAGAAAGATTCGATGGGAGACCAATAATCTGTACCTTATCAGAAGGCGATGGGTCCGCGACTTGCTGAGCAACCTGAGCCAACGATCGCGACAACAGCTGCGTCGTGGATGCCCTGGCCCACTGCCTCTGGACCTCCGCTCTTGCCACTCGGGCAAGCATCGTGCTCCCTGAACGAATTCCTCCCTGCGATCGACACCTCCAAAATCCCAAGAACGAACACCTGGCTGTACTCTACTCTCTGTCATATCCACCACGCACACTCAAAATTCAATCCTCCTCACATAAACCAACCGACTTGCTTTCCAATAAGCATGGGGTTACTCTGCATTTCTTCTTGATGGGAACAATGCGGAGGATTGTTCCTCCTGGCTGGCCACCTAAACTTGCAAACTAGGAATCCCTAACCTAACCGAACTTCCAAGAACGTCGACGTCATCGCACGCCTGTTCCATTCCTGAACTGCCCAAACATGAACCGAAGAAACCCAACCTAACCTGACTAGCCCCAACACCAGTCCTACCAACAGAAAGACACGCATCCGCAAGCACATGCAAAAGAAGAGAAGAGAAGAAGAGCACCAACAGGATTCGTGCGCAATTCGCCGGGAATGCCTCCCAGTCCAAGGAATAAAGAAAGGAGAGAACCGCAGGACACAGCAGAACTGGGTCAATGGCCAACGAAGGAAAGAAAACTGGTAGAGATTCAACCACCGCCTACGTTAGTGAAATCATCTGAAAGGGAAGGGCAGAGAGCAGGAGCAGGCAAGGCAGCCGAGGAGTTCGTCGGAGGACACAACTGACTGACAGAGACGAAGAGCGAGAGTGAGCGAGCGAGACAGGCCTGGCAGGGGGACGGCGACGGCGAGGACTGACGGCGTTCCGTTGTGGCGCGCAGACTGCCGTCCACGTCCTTCGTTGCTAGCCTTCCCTTCTGGAAGCGGCCATCCGCAACCCCCCAGATGTTCCGTTGGAGCAACTCCAGCAAAGCGCGCCATACTGCCCCGGCAAATGGTTTGGCGTGCTCGTGGAGTTGTAAGCCTCCCATCAGTAAACAGTGGACGCCTTTATCATATTTCAATATTTCAACGCAGGTTAGAATAATTGAAATTATCATCTTCACACTCGATTTTTTGGTATCTCCCACATTTAACTTCTAGCATAGTACTTATGAAAAGAACCCCCTAAAAGACAATTTTTTGGCTATTCAATAGCTCTAAGCAAATGAAGGAATTGAACTCCAAATTTCCCTCCATGGTGAAGTCTAGCAAGCTTTTTAATTGTCAGACTTTTGGAACTAAGGCCTAATACGTCCATAGTCCATTTCCAGTGGGGATCTAAAAATGAGGTGGGACATGTTTGACAATTGCCATACACCATGAAAGCTTTGGCAAGCTCATTTTTCCATACACCACCAAAGATGCTCTTAGTGCTTGGAATTAGGAACCTAGCTTGTTGTAAGAAACACCTAAGTAGTACGAGATGTCATATTGAACCTTTTCTTTCACATTATTGAATTCAACTTCAATCTTGAATGGTTGGATCTTGGTCAACCACTCTTAATCAAAGATCTAAGAAGAAGTCTATCATCATGTTTATTGAAAAGAAAATGCCTCTCCTTATCCAATAAGAGATTGTCATTTGTCTTGAAATTATCTCCAATAAAGTTATTTACATGTAGTGGTAAAGACTACTCTCTAATCAGAGACCAATTTATATGTGTCCTTAGTAAATATGTTTAGATTATAATTTGAAATATTTGATCAATCAATAGTGGAACCTCAAAAGATCAAGCCCTTAGTGGAATTCTCTCATAGAAAAATTTGATCAAACCCTTAGTAAAATTCTTTGTAACTTTATATATACAATGGTATTATTGTTAATGGTTATAGGAACCTATTAACTTTCAAAAGACCAAGAAAAGGGGGTATAGTTCTTCATTCTTTGACAAGCTCTAGTAACAAATATAATTTCTTACTAGTGGAATAATTTTAATAATTGCCACTATTGAAATAGAAGAAGACCTATGTAGCTTTCTTGTAATATAAAAAGATCAAGAAAATCACACAATTTTTGAGAAAAGGCCATCATTGACAAGGTTGATGAATGACATTAGATTAGGAGTGGTACTTTGTATGTATGCTTAAATCAAGATGTTGAAATTGAGGTACTTAAAAGTGCTCCAAACTTTCTGATTTTTTTCCCACAAGTGCATATCATCACAATTAGGATGTGCAATTATTGTCAAATCATTTGGAAGTGTAGAAAAAAAGATTACTGGATCTAAAGAACCATTCCACAACACCTTCTCAATTCACCCAAACTTGCACAAACAATCATTTCTTGATCAGATTGCACCAATGCATTCAGCAAAACAAATCATAAGAGTCTCTTTATTGTTCATGAAATATTTTGACGTTAACATTCCAAATTTTCTTGGAAATGTAGTTGCACAAGTCATCCGGTAGCCTTGTGATCGTTTAGGGGTTAACCATATTTTCATTTTTGGCATTTGCGGTTGTGATTCATACTAAATTTACTAGCAGTAGTTATTTACTTATGACTTAATTTACTTCGGTCAAAAAAATTCGATTCTGTATGGAAAATCTGAAATTAATCATGCTTCTACATGCAACTAATGATTCGAAAGCATGAAAGAAAAAATGAAGACTTGGTCGCACAGGAGGATGTAAAGAGGTTTCAGCTATGTTCCAAGTGCCTCCTCAAGCCCTAAGTTAGCCTGAAACAAATTTGAGTTTTTCACATCACTCACAAACGCACTGCGATGCCCTCAAAAGAACTTCTCCGGAGAAACTGAGTAATCGGAAGTGAAATGAAACCTTCAAAGTGAGAGAAAAGATGTGCAAGACTTCACTTGGCCGAGCATCTGAACAAAGTCAGAGAAGAAGAAGCAGAAACTTGAACACACTGCGAGCCCAAAACCTTCACAACTTAATCCTCATAGAAAAATTAACAGCATCTTTACTCAAGAAGCACCGTCTCTAAATTCTATCCACAAACAGTGCTTAAACCAGGCCGCTCGCGCTCAAAATTCCAGGCTCTTTGCAGAATTTCATTCCTCCAAAATCCCCAAAAGATCGTCGTGGCGGTACAGCACGTACCTGCAACAACATACACGGAGTAGTTAGTGTCAACACATGCACTAATCTTGATTAAGTTCAGCTTACAGGTGGCGATTAAGTGCAGAATCAAATGCCATGTTCTTTTTAAGCGATTAGCAAGTACGCCCTCGTCACGTAAACCCACACTAGCGATGCATACATCAAAAGATCCACTGCATGTGTGCCCTGTGAACGACATCCCCAGGACTTTGAATGTGGAACCGAAGCAGAAAAACTTGGTTGCCTGCTTATTGCAAGCTGAGACCCAGAAGGCCTGGCGGTCTTACTCTCTGCCTTCAAGTTTGACATGGCTGCCGCCATACTCTGGAAGAAGCACAAGGTCACCCTGTTTCACGTCCAGAGGGATAAGAGTTCCTTCCTTGTTCTTGACACCAGGACCAACTTCAATGACCGTTCCTGAATTCAACTGCACATCCAAACCGATGATGACGAGTCAGTCCTACTGCCCTTGCCATCTCCTGTCCCCCACATTGCTCTCTCCAGAGAGACCTAATAGTGGGCGTCTTCATGCTCTATGTGAGTGCAAACAGACAACGATTGCCATTTCGATAGCCCGCACTACTCGTACGTGCCGTGCAAGGAACAGGTTTCCCGTGGATACGAAAGGGTACGCATTTCACAGCTATCTACAAGCACCAAACCCACCCACCCCTTCGTGCTATGAGCTGCTGTTGCATTCTGTCTCCCGCGAAACCATGGATTCCGTCGTTCTTTGCCATCTTTAACAGCCATGATTTGATCATGTAGAGAGAGAGAGAAAGAGAGATTCATCAGCAATGAATGAGTAAGTTACTGACTGACTGCCTCGATCGATCGTCGTGAGACGCCGAGGAAGGGCAATGGCAGGGAGAGTGAGTGAGGTACCTTCGTCGTGGTCTCGGGGAGAAGAATGCCCCCGGCAGACACGGTGGGCGGTACCACTTTCTCCACCAGCACTCGATCCAACAAGGGCCTCAACCTCTTCGCAGCCGACACGAGCGACGACATCTTGGTACGCCTCGCCTCTCGATCAAACAAGCACCAAGCACCAAGTCCAAGACAAAGATGCGAAAAGGAGAGCAGCAGGCTAGTCCAGTCACAAGAGGGGAGGAGGTATGAGCACGAAGAAAAGAAGAGACAGCGTAATCGGAGTAGAAACGCGAAGAGCAACGACACTGCGAAGGACCGAGCGAAACAGAGAGTCTGTTCTCTGGCCTGGCAGGCTGCTTCTAGAATGCTCCTCTCCTGGGTTGAGTAATTTAGGGTTTGGGGGTTTAACTGACGAGCGATACGGTGTCCAGGGTCCACCCGTCTCCACCCGTCTCCACCCGTCTCGGGGGCCAAACAAAACAATGGGTAGTTGGCTACCCGCTACAAGGTAAAACAGCCCATTGTGGGCAGAATTAAGAATTTGCCCTCATGCCATTGCTGAAATTATTAAAAAAAAATTCCGCATGAAGACAAGTGTGAGAAACAGTGATGGCAATTGAAATTATGTTTTTTAGACAAAGTATGAATTTGTTATGAATTTGTTATGAATTTCTGAAGTGGGCATCTCATCATGGCTCCAAAGAATCTTTAGATTACCCCAAAACAACAAAATTTGTATCCATGATGCTCATCTAACACACCTAAAGTAGTCACAATAACTTCTGATGTGGAAGGCCTAAAAAAGTCACTTCCTACAATGAAATTATATTAAAAAATTAAAAGATCATAATAGAATCATTCCCTAGGTGTTTACTCTAGGGTCTTCTAACTGCAATGGGCTATTTTACCTTAGCTGTCATGGCAAATTTGGCCATAATTCATTGCATTTAGGATTTGTTAATAATTATATTATTCAAATTATAAACAAATATCTCATAGACTATAATACCCAATTCTTGAAAAAAATCATCCCATTAAAAAAATTCAAAGGTATTGACATTTAAATGTCTTCAATGTAAAAAAATTGAAATGGCATCAAATAAGTTGTAAAAAAAGAAGTGTAACATGGAGGCCATAGACCATCAAGAATAAATAGTAGGTTGGAGATAGTTCTAGCCTTATAGATGTCAAAGGCAATACAACTTCAAATTCTCCTCAAGATGCTTGTTCTTCTAACTTCCCTCTTGATAAGGTGCCACATCTAGCACATCATCTTCCACATAATCACTAAATAAATCAAATTCACATCATATGCTTTTAAACATTAGAATACAAATACTCCTCCTTGTCATGATTCTAAAGGCACCCAAAGAAATACAATAAAAAACATCAAAGTATAGTTACTTGGAATACAAGGTGGAAATACATATAGGCCTATAAATATGAGTCCAAAGAACAAAAAAAACAAGCCAATATTTATCTAATACAACAAGAAAAATTTTAATGTCTAATTTAGTTTTTGCCAATAAATGCAAAATATTAGGTGAAGTTTCTCTCTATGTTGTTATGAGAATAAGGTACTTTGAACAAGTCCAAAGAGTTTGAACCCTTAAACTTAATTTGGACACACTTCACCAACTAAAGAGGCTTGAGCCAATGATCAAGTAGAGTACTAAATGAAGTAATTAAAGCTCATGGAGCAACATTAAGAGCATAGAAGAGCCATAGGGAGCACAAAAAGTGACATGGCTTTAAAGAAGAGTCATCTAGGCTTGAGAATTGACCACATGGGTAAAGAAAAAGACAATTTTTTTTTCTAAGGGCTATCGCAAATGGCAAACTTAAGAAGGTTGTAAAGGAATATATTGCCTTGCCCATTCAAGCAAGCAATCAAGGCAACTCATTTTCCATCAACTAACACAATGATTTTTTTTTTATTAATGCATGTGATATTGATGTATCAAAGTCACACTCTTTTAACTTAGTATTGGCCAAAATATCATTGTATAGTATTAATTTTACCATTTTTTATTTGTAGTGACATTGGTTAATTTTGCATAGGACATTAATTTGGGCCTTTACTGGGAGGATAAATAAGTCAGCTTTTGAAATAGATTCTCAAAAGATTTGTACATAGCTTCCTACATTTTTCTTAATAAATCAATGACTCTCTGATAATAATCTTTGAGTGCCACAAATGACATGTTATAGTAGAAAAATAGAACAAAATGGCCTTAAATATTCCAAATGTAGAGAATGCAATATTGTTTCAACATCTACATAATGTTGGTTATGGAAGTTGAAGGGAGTAAGAACAAAGATTGAGTACCCTTCTTTAAACTAGGATGTATATAATTTAACAATTGTTACAATTGTGAAGCCCAAGGTGATGCTAGCAATGAGAGCTTGCACCCACAAGAATATGGCATTGGCCACATCCACATAGACTTAGCAATCTTTGAGTAGCTTCTCCATGTAGCCTTTGATGGGAATTCATTCTATGTATGCTCTCTCAATATCTATGAAGGAGTCTCTCCTTCTAATGCAATTTAGATAGGATGTCTATGGTCATTGTTGCATGCTTCATTCAATAAAATTTGATGGCTTTGAAAGAATCCAAAATTGTAATCACAAATTTTGTATTATAGTCAAGAACAAACACATAGAAGGCAAAGAAGAAAAAACAATCTACAACTTTTAAGTCAAGTGTTTTGTCTTGAACAAGATATTGTACAATATTTGTAACATATGATGACATTAACCATTAAAGGTTGTCAAAGTGAAGAAAATCATTTTGAGAATGGTCAACATTTCTCATTTACCCTAGAAATGGATGATTTTCATTCAAAATTTTGGGTATAACTTTGTTATTTTCTAAAAGAGAAGGCATTCTAATTTTGAACAATAAATGGATCCAAACATGTCCTATGCACATATTTTTTGTTTTTCCATACGTCCAATTGTCTTTAATTTCTTCTATATGTGATAATCAATATCTACTTAAAATTTTCTTTTGCATTTTTTGTAGGAGTACAATAAACATAATTTGTAGTGAGTATTAATTTGTATTTCAATAACCTCCATTAAACTTGACTAGTAGTTTGACTATAAACTACAAGTACACTACAAGGATTGAAAAAAGAGCACATGTATCTTATTAGGTTTACCAATTATATTACTCTCAAATCTTTCTTGTGTTAATGCTTAAATACTTATTGTCCTTCCAAATGAATGAATGTAACCAATTTTAGATGACTATTGTTCTCTTTTTAATCTCCATGATGTTCATCACCATATTTGTGGATGAGGATTGCCTCATCATGCTAGTGAAGATCCAACATTTTCTTCCATATCCAACTTAAGGTAAAACACCCCATTTCAAATAAAAGACCCATTTTAGATACCTTGAGAATGTCCCATCAAAGTCTTGCATCAACCCATGACAAATTTTTTTTCAATAAATGAGCTTCGGGCTCACCTACAAACAATCATTGGTTGAATTAGTGACTATAATCAATGTTTTATGCGATAGGCATCTTTTGAGTGGATAGTGAAGAGAAGTTCCCACTATCCATCCAAAAAGTGAGTCACAATGTTCATTTTGGGGTTTTGAAGATTTTAAAATTTTCATTTACAACTCCCCCCCCCTCCCCTCCTCTTGTAATTTTCAAAAACCAACATAGTGACAATCAATATGGGATAATTCCTAAATAATGTATCCATATCTAGTACTATATTTGTATCTCGTACCTATATTCAATATCCATCCTGTATTGGTATCCAATACTATATTTATATTGAATATTGATACTCAGTATTCATCTCATATCTGTATCCGATATTCATTTCGTATTTCATATTTGAATGGCTCAGATTAAATCTCACAAGATCAACAACTTGAGATTTTATGAGAAATCAACGACAATTTCGAGGGCAAGCATTTTTTCTTAAAAAAAAATCAATGGTTTGTAAATTTTTTTAAGAGAGAAGGGCATCTAATGCAAACCAAGGGGGAGCCATCTTTTGAGAGGATAGTAATGGAGTGATAAGTGACTACAATAGGAACTTCAACCTTTTGAGTATAAATCCATTATAAGAAGTGACTTTAGGCCTTCAAATTGTGGCCTTGTTAGAAAATATAATTGTGATTGTTTGTAGGTGAGCAAAATGACCATTATGGATATGCTTTTTATTTGTTTAGGGTAGTCTAGAGACTCTTTTAATTGAACCAATTGGAAAAACACTTCAAAAATTTATAATGAGTTCATACTTTGTTGAAAAAATATAAATTCAATTGCTCTTGCCATTTCTTACATTTCGCTTGACATGGTAAAGACATTAAAGAAATAAAAAAATGGAATAAGGCAAGACTAGTAATTATATTTGTAATGGAATAGTTTGCTTTATATGAAATGAAACAATCTTACCTAAACCCATCTAATTTAAGTTAGCAAGGGACATTGTGAAGGATTGGACCCACTTTATATTAGGGCCCAATTGTTGATCGAATTTTGAAACCACCAAAATCAATCAATAAGAATGCTTACATAGTAGCCGACTCATTTATAGTCACCTCCTACTCTGATTATATAAGCTATATACTCTCTTTCCAATGAGTTGGAGATGAGTAGAGATTAATTTTAACACAGTTCCCACTACAAATTGAGACGCATTACAATCGGCTGCAAAACTTTGAGTATTGCAATGAGTCTTTAGTTGATTTTGCAACTAGCACGTGGTTGGAAATAGGAAAATCTATGTGACTAAAATAGGTTGAATAGAATTTTCAACTAAAAAATTCATAACAATTATGTTTTGAGGAATAAAATTCTGGAAAATTATAGAACCCTTCCAAACTCTATTTCAGGACATGGGAAAATTTCCCCACTCAAGAAACCTGCGCTCCAAACAACTTGAGTCGGCGTTCCTGCCTGCCAAGGTCAGACTCCCTTCAGACTCCCTTCCAAGGTCAGACTCCCTTCCGTTGTTTCGCCGCTGCTGGAGCGATCATCCACTTGGGATTCGGATGCTTCTGTTTTCCTTTGAGCAAGTACAGACACTTAGTTACAAGCTTAGTTGGTTTCGCAACGACATCTACAGCGAGCACAGCCCGTAGAAGTGGTCACTTAGGTTTTGACACTCATGCTTGGGGAGCTCAGCACCAGAACTCGCAGCGTTGGAGGTTTTCAAGAAGGTTGTGGGAAGAGGAGGCACATCCAAGACGTTCCTGGCAGAGCGGCTTGTGACTTCGCTCGAGGAAACTTTGCGGGAACGACCATCGTTTGGATGGTGTAATCAATTGATGCAGGTGATGTCGATTAAAAGATGGGGTAATGTTTTAGGGTTTTGAGGAGTCATTTTGGGTTTTCCAAACCGTGGTCGCTTGCTGTGGAAAGGAAGGGTGTTTGGATTCGTAGACTGGCGAGTCGCTCATTTTTATCGAATTTGTTGGGTGAAACTCTGTTTTCCTTACTTCTGAAGGAAGTTCTTTCTCACGTGCCAAGGATTGCAGTGGTCTAGATACAAGCGAGATGTGTTTCGTTTGCTTGATGGGTGTGTGATCCGTTTGTTTCTGTAGACATCTGTTCTTCGTCTAGTCGTCGTCTGAATTTGGGCACTAAGGGTTCCTTGGCCGTTTATTCGTCATGTTTCGAGCATTTTGTATGGTTGTTTCCTCCGTTTCTGTTCACCTGATGGTCTGGAGTTTTGGCGCGGGATCAGGAGGCGCTCGTTGAAGGGCCCGACAGCGGCATCGGCTCGAGGAATGTGCATGTCGATTTTTGGGTGCATCGTCCCCGAAGGAGTGGAGGAAGCTGAAGCGGATTTGCGTGGGTTCTGTATACTCGGGGGTGAGAGCAAACGGGAGAAGGCGTTGCAGACGGAGGCCATTGATGGCCGAGGAAATGGCGAAGACGGAGGGATGGGGCATCTTTGACCGTCTCAAGAGCCTTCCTTATGTCATGGCTGCCAACGGTACTCACGCCACCTTCTCCTCCTTCTCTGTTTCTTTTCTTGCTGTTTCTTATTAAGGTTCCTTTGGTTGTGGGAATGTGGTGTTGCATGGCTCACAATTGAGATTATGACAAACTCTTTGCACCCTGCATTTTACTGGCGCTCGCAGTTTTGTGGTATTGGACCTGCTACCTTAATCTCTCTCTAAGTGGTAGAATAGAATACGACTCCATGGAACAAGTGTAGGAGGAAATGACTGATAAGTCTTTTGGGGAGGACTATTTCACTTTTTCCTATCCCTTGTCTGCCGTTTCACTATCCACTGGGAATCCACAGTCCACATTACATTTGTTTCGTAACGTCCGTCGTAGTTCGAATTAGAGTTGAAGGAATCACGTTTGCTAAAGTTTTGAGCAGCTCGTGGACATAGTGGGAGTCCATGCTGAGATAAATATGGATCCAAAACCTGAAAGTATTTAAATTCATCGAAAACGCATTGCACATTTCATCAGCATATTCCTAGGTTTTTCTTGTCGAGTCACTGTATCTTTGTGCTGTATACGGAGAAAGTGTGTACCATTTGTTTTCTCCTTCTGGCTTCCTTTTCATCATTACCCTGGAATCTTGTTTATTTGAGAGTCTAGGTTTCTCAGAGTGATTGGAGGTGATGTGGTATCTACCGGTAATGTAAGTTGATCTTCGTGTTACAACCTCGAATTGATCGTATAATGATCCTCATTAATAGTGTCTTCTGATCGACATGGCTGTCATGTGACTGATATGCTGCTATTCACCTTGTTTTTGTAGGGGATCTGAAAAGAACCTCTTGTAAGACGTCATTGCAGACGGAGATTGATGAAGAGGATTCGGACGTGCAAGAATTGCCTGAGCCACGAAGGCAACAAGGGGACAGATTAACGAAAGGCCTCACTCTCAAGCAGAAAGAGTATGGCGAGCGAGGGTACGTTAAACCGTTGCTGTAGTCATGGGAGAGTCAGCTCTGCATATTAAGTCTCATCTTTTCATACAGATCGCCAGATTCTTTTTAACATCTGTCCTCATTTTTGACGAGCAGTTTATTTGATGAGCTGTGGGCGTGTGCATCTTTTGAGAGGGTAGGGCGCACTGTTTCAGCTTGTCTTGTGTGGCATTTACCAGTAGCAGGATTCCCGATTCATATTCTTGTCCTGTTGTCACAAATGTAGAGCATTTCTTGACCAGCAATATATCGTTATCCGCAGATGATGAGTGTCCTGAGGTATGATGATGTATTCCAGAGAGATACCTGAACACACCAAGTATGATGGCGCCTTGAGCAACCGTGATCTTCTGAATCGGCTCCAAGCCGCTGCTGTGGGCATACGTGACTTTGAAGAGCTCAACCTGACTCAGTTTGTTGGAGAGGTGAAGGATAAACGAGTCCGTGTCAAGAAAAGCACAGCTGACAACACCACGAAGTCCAAGGCAGAGGAACCTTCCGAGAAAAAGCTCTCATCCCCTAAGAAAGCATCCGCGATCTCCACGTCGAAAGCAATATTGAAAGCCGCATCGAAGGTGAGAAAAGGAATTATAGTAAAAGAATCGGAGGCGAGAGAGAATCTGGCATTCTCAGATACATATCTTGAGAAGGCATTTGGATTATCGTCAATCGCTCCAGTATCTGAAAAGCCTAATGCCAGCATATCCACTAAGAGGTCCGCAAATGTCACCGACGACAGGCCAACAAGGAAGTCTCTTAAAGCGAAGACCCTGACGACAAAACAATCTGCATCACTCTCCGCAGGTGATGAATTAAAACCAGCCAAGAAGGAAGCACGACCGAGGGAGTTGGGTTGGGATGGGTCAGATGAGAAAGTGCCCACAAAGAAGAAAGCCAAAGTTTCAGCGAAGAGCATTATCAATCAGAGAATCCGTGTGTTGCCTCACGAGATTCGAGTGCTTCCAGAGGCGGCTCTTGCGGAAGTGATGGCTGCAAAGGTCCTTTTCCCAATTTTCACGCTTCGGAGCTTTTTATTATACCTTATCATTTTATCTTACGTTGGTAGGGGTTGTATCATTTTCAGCACTGATATTGTAGTTAGGGGCAAGATTCAGCCCCACCTTGCGTCTATTGCGCGGCCTTTACATTCTGTAAATCCCTTGTGTATGATGTAGCAGCTCTTTTTGTTTCTGGAAACTAAAATTAGAATGGATCACCTATGCGTCGTGATTGATTTGTTTACGACTGCTTCCTGCATTATGATTACAGGAGGAACAAGAAGCAGCAGACACCGAGATGACGAAGCTCGTAGACGAAATTCGTGGCACGGGACATAATGAAAATTTCAGTGATCTACCTACAGATGCCATGGAACGCTGGATAGCTGCTCATGCGAAGAATCTTCTCAGCGCATTCGACTTTCATAGCACCATCGTTAAGCACACACTTCTCCTCACGACTTCCAAGGTAGATACTTAGCATTCTTTAGAGTATACCGGCGGGCTTTGTTTGATTCCTACGCCTAAGCCATTTAAAAATACTATCATTGGGAGGCGTATGCAGCCCTCATGATTGGATCGTTTGCTCAGCAGCTTCGGATCCTGTTCAGTTTGGAAGTAGAGCGCACGGTGGTTATCCTTGAATGTAGTCCTTGCTTACAGAATGAAAGTAGTCACACAGACTTGAGTCGGAATGCATTTCTGGGTTTGAAGAATTTTTCCGATGTCATTAAAATTTCCTTGGAGTGGAGGATGGTCGAGGCTTAGTTCTGTGACTTCTTTCTGAATAATTCAGGAATTTTTTTTCCAGGAAAGAGACAACCAAGCCCTGATGCATTTCTCGAGAGTGTAGAGGGCATTAACCCTGTAACGACGGGCTGGTCTTCACTGAAATTATCATTTTCTAATTCCGTGGGAATCAATTGCTTAAAAAAATGGAAAAAGTATTCAATAAAGTAATGGAGAAGTTGAACTATTGTAGAAATTATTTCCTTTCCATAACAAAACTCGTAGGATGAATAGTTCCACTTCTCTCCTATATAGAAGAATTCTCTATAATCCATTGGACATTTAGTGTCCGTGGTAGCCTTACAGGGTTAACATTTCCACTAGGCCATACATTGGTTTTGACTATGTTGGTATCTCGAATCTAAGTGAAAATTTGATGCCACACATTGTTTTTGACTATGTTAGTATCTCTAACCCAAGAGAAAATTTGATGTTGGTTGAATTAAGTTTGATAATAGAGTTAATTGTAAAGTCATGTAAATCCCTTTGTTTATATGGCTCTTATTATCCCTTAAAGGACTTGATCCATTGTGAAATGGTCACACATCATGCATGAGCTAGATTCAGCCTTTTATATCGTGTTTGAATATTTACCTTATATATTTAGTATGTGATACATACTATGGATTGTCTATTACAATAAAAATATTCAATTTGTTTTGTGAAAATGTCATTATTTTAGCTTTTGTAGCAAAAAGTGGAAGTAAATTAGTAAATCTTGCAAAAAAAATCCAATTAATTTGGTATTTTTTAGAGGTGCAAATTAGCTTCAGTTGTTATTGATTAAATTGTAGAGAGCATATTTTGAATTTAATTTGGGACTAGTATATTTGGAACCCCCATATTTATTTCAAGACAAATGGAGATTTATAGTTTGAAATTTTTGCCATAAATGAAGGTTAGAATGAAAAATATAATTTTGTAATTTAAATTTAAAAACTACTTAAAAAAATGAAATATGAATGAAATACATACATCATTGTATAATTTGGATTTTAATACATAGAGCTTACAATTGGACTAATTCTTTCAATTTTTGGATTTTTTCAAAATATTAAAATAGATGAGAGAAAGAACTTGTCCAACTTCATTTTTTTTTAGTTTAAAATGGAATACCAAAAATAGTTATTTTAAAAATTACAATAAGGTTGACCAAGGTGCAAACACTTTTATAAAGTGCAAACCTTTAGGATAGTTTTAAAAAAAAAATTTAGACCAATGGTTATGTGACTTTTTTTTCAAAAAGGTTCTAAGTTTAGTGTCTTTCATTTGGGGGTTTTGAATTGGAAGCAAATTTTGAGTGTAATTCTTGTACACAATTTTGTATGTGCTAGCTATATATAACAATTGAAATAAAATTTTGGAGACATTAAGATAATGGTATGCATAGCCAACACTATTGTTGAATACTTCTAACCACTATTACTCCTTTCCTTTTTCTTTAGGCTCGAAACTATCTATTTTTCTTTGTCGGAATCGAACATTAAATTGCCTTCAAAAAGCCCACTACTTGCAAGGTTATTTTAAATTTTCTATTATTTTAAAAATTATTTAAATGCTCTAACAATTTGAATTTTATTGAAGTGACAACGAGGTATGATAGCATGCAATCTAATTACAAGGAGTAGTCTTCTTACATAGTGAAATTTTAAGTCCCATCTTGGCAAAGAGGGAATCAAACACAAATTAGCACCTCAAGTGGTTTTCAATATGAAATCCTTTACGGGAAAACACAAGAACTTCTACTACACCAGGAATGATAAAACTTGGTAAACTCGATTTCATCTTTGAAATCAAAGACCGGCCATTCAAAATTAATCAAACTGCATATGAAAAATACATACCAAAATTAACGAAACGACATACCAACCTACAATTTGTACACGGCATTCAATCAATTGCCCAGGTAAAACAAAAATATGAAAGCCTTGATGAGCAGCACATATAAATCTGAAATAATTTTCGTAAGAATGATTTCAGTGAGTCGCTTGAGCGCTTATTCGAATCATTTCTCATGAATTTAAGTAAATATACAATGATCAATGTGCACCATCGTTTTGAAATGATCTTCCTCTACTTGAAAAGGTAAATGATAAGTGCACGTACCGCTTGCAAATAGAAACTAGAATAGATGTTTGGATCTCCAACAAACTCCATTGCGACAACCATGAACCATGAGTGATTATCACCTCAAGATCTCAACTGTAGATCAACGGTTCCGTATAAAACTATTGATTGCCCCCGCGGTGCAAAATGGGAACTCCCATTCCTAACATTGTTTAAAAACTACAGTGCTACCTTGCTCCATGTGTTGACTTAATAAATTTATGACTCCGAATGGCACAACAAAATGATATTCCATGACATGCGCTCTGAAGGCCTGCTTAAGAAAATGCAACTAGGCAGTCTGAAACCAGGCCCCCAGAATAAATGCTCTGGTAACTCCTCAATTGATATACCGGCTTGTAATGGAGCAAATGAATATTCCTCACCAATTAGCAGAAATACAGATGCTTGGAAAGGAGAGATCATCACTTCGAACGAGTAATTACTTGATGAGCTATATCTATCAATGCACGACGACATTGTTGCACCTGTAATGAAGGATTTGGGGGAAGGCTGATAATTGCAGTAACAGCTTTTTGGGCATGCTCTGCAGCTAGCTCATGCGTTTGAGATATACCACGGCTTTCCTTAACCATTTCAACAGCCTGCACATTCACTATCCTGTCAATAAGCGCATAATATCTTGATCGAGTTACAAGGATAGACCGCTGTAAAAGCACTCACAACTACAAAAGAAAGCAATAATCAAAGGCAAAGGAAAGGGCAAGACCTGGTTTCTGTCTGTGATGGATTTGAACTTGCGTTGTATTAGTTTTGCCATCTCTGGAAACTCTTTCAGAGCAAATAATACGGGAGCTGTCACAATACCCTGCTCAAACACACAAACCACATTGCAAACCGATCTAGTTCAGACTTTCATGCCTAATGTCCTCGGTCATCGTAAAATAATGCTGACAAGGACAACAATCTCATTGCGTTTATACGTCGGCGAAATATTCCTACATCGCACACCCAAACTGCACAACCATCACATATGCAAACATTTGTTGATGGGCACGTGTTCCTTTCAAGACGAAGATCATTTGATTTATAATGTTTACCTGGCCAAGATCAGACAACGCAGGCTTTCCCAAAGTTTTTGTAGTGCCTGTGTAATCGAGAGCATCATCCACTAGTTGGTATGCCAAACCCTGCCATAGTCATACTAAGGAGTCAAGTGAAGTCTTAATATTGAGGACCATTAAAAGCAAGCCAATGCTCAAACCATTCACATATTAAAAAGTAAACAAGACGTATGATGCCCAGTGGCCATTGACAATCAAGAACGACTACACAAGACAGATAACAGCTGCATTACGTTCTATGAGGGGGGGAACACACCAAATGGCGTCCGTAGTCAAAAGCTAGAAGGGAAACTTCTTCAGGTTGGCCAGCTAATATGGCGACGGCTTTACAGCTATTAGCCATAAGGGAGGCAGTTTTATAAAATGTCTTCTGCATATAGTAGTCCATGCTGAAAGTCAAACAATTCCACATGTGAGCTCATAAATTGACGTTTGAGTGAGAACCGTAACTGCTCCACCCAAGCCAAGTCCCCACTCTGAAAGAAATAAGATAAAACTCACTTTGACATATCCTTGTCTTCGCTGGACAACTGCATGATCTCGCCTGTGACTAAGTGCTCCAAAGCCTTAGACAGCAATTCCACGACCTCTGTATTTCTCAATGATGCTAATGCTACTGATGCCCGAGCCAGCAAAAAATCGCCCGCCAAAACTGCCAGCTGCAAGACCAAAGCCAGTCAAAAAGTTAAGACAAGCTTATTCAATCACTTAAGAGTCCCAGCAGCATAAGAGGCACTAACAATCGAAGTACACCACGTTCGGCATCCTAAAAACAGAAATATACAAACCTTGTTACCCATTGCATGATTCAGAGAACTTATGCCCCTCCGAGTATCTGCGTGATCCAATACATCATCATGTACCAAACTTGCCACCTGCAGTTCATTGAATAACTCCATGATATAAGAGAACAAACATATAAACTGAGTGATTAAACACTTAACAAACTTATCTTCTGTCAAAATACGACAAAAACAAAACCCATTTAGACTCGGAAAAAACAAAGTCAACCCTACCAACTTAATCATAAAAAAAACCACTTATTCTAAGGATAGAATTGCATTGACGAAGTGGTGCCAGCTGATAATTAAAAGAAAACTAACGTGAATCATTTCCGTAATCTCAGCAATTCTTTGCTGCCGCAATCGAAGGTCGTCAAATATTAAGTCTTGAAGTTCATGTGCAGGTGATGTCATTAAAGCTGTCGACATAAGAAGAAGAACCTACATCATCCCGTCCCTCAAAACAAGTGAGACCTAGCGCCAAAAATCGATGTCACAGATGGAGGAAGATGGCCTTGAAGTCATCCCAAACATGAAACCATCCTAGAGTTATTCCAAAGAAAAAGATATCTAGGGATCTATTCAAACATGTCACTGCATCTCTAGATTGCAAACTATAAATATCCAAGCACATATTCTCTCAGCCATATCTTCCATGGCAGCATTGACTCATTAATGACAATGAAAAAAAGAAATAAGTAAAGCATTCCGAAATTATGGACAAAACATATTCAAAATACCTCTTGTACAACAAGAGAAGAACTCAGTTGCACAGAAGTGTCAGTACCATAGGCCTAAACCGTTTGCCTTCCACGCCCAGCTTAAAAAAATACTCAGCTGCTAATGCCAAAACCGGAACCTGTGTCCATCATTCTCCAATCAGTGGCAATTTATAAACAGCTAACATAAATAAAAAGACAAGAACGCCACTGCCGTAACAACGATTCCTCAACTTTAAACTCTTGAACTCGACGTCAATCTCAAGAGTTACATTTTGCACCAGAGTAAGAGTCAAAAACAGTAACATAGGGCACTTCCATAAAAAAAATAGACAACTTACGAAAAAGTGCACAACCAAACCGACGAACACTATCCAGAAAGGGAAAATAGACGATCTCCATCAAGGATAGACAAGAGAAGGGAACAAAGAGAAGAACAAAATGAATGAAACATCTAAGAGAAGCGGCAGAAGTTGACTGGATATTACCTCTGCGGTCACCATTGATCGTAGCCTGTTTGCTACTACCTGTAACTCGTCCGCTACCAAAGAAAATGGATCTACCTTTTCCTGCAAACAGCACTTTTATTGACGATAAAGAAACACAACCGACAGTACTAATGCCAGAGAGCACAAAAATAACTCTACCACTGAATTTAGAGTCACTATGTTTGGAAGAAAGTAATCAATACTGGATAATCAAGACAAAGCTCGGTTTAGCCAACCTGGTTATTGACGCTCAAGTGATCCAATCCTGGAACAGCACCGAGCTGTCTGATGGAGGTGGTCGAGTGCCACGGCGATACTGAAGGAGTTTCAGAAGGCTCTGTTTGGCATGGGGGTACGTTCCACGCAGCATGCTGCAAGAGTGGAGAAATTTGACGAACCTGCAGTATCCATGGACCACTTAGCAGACTATCGAGGAAAATTCAGCGGCACGAGAATACTAAATCTTATATAGCAGTCCATCAATGCATCCAAAATTGATGAGTCTCAGGACTGATACGGCACAAGGAGCACTTGGACCTGGACATCGCCTGCTTAGGGAAAAGTACAATTTCCAAGTATCTTCAAAAAGAACAATTTCCATTGACGACGATGTCTTCAGCTGACTAAACGCCTGCTTGGCCGGAATGACGACAATTTAGGTTTTTGAGTCGCCATTAACCTTCACTAGGAATCGATGCTGCAAGATAACCTTTCAATATAATTTTCTTTTCTCTCTTCAGCTACAGTGCATTATTTTCAACAACACTAGCAGATATCCAAGAAATTCATTCATCGTCAAGGTATAAACGTCTCCAATTGAAATCGTAATAACTGTATCCACTGTCACATTCAAGAAAATTAAGTTATTCTAGATGTGCAGTTCGTAGTGTCGAATCTTTGAGGCATTTCGCAAGGAGTTTAACCTTTTCAACAATTGCAGAATTGCAAAAGAGGAAGAAAGAAAAAACAGCCCTGCCAACTCGTCTTCGACTAGACAGTTGTAAAGTTTGAAACTAGCGGACAATCCTACAGAAATATCAAGTCAAGCTAAGAAGCCAGGCTGCTGACAATCACACCGTAAAATCTTGTGACCAGGGTTGGTTTAAATTTCAAAACAATTTCGAAAACAAACATCACGGTGTCCTTCCACGGCACTGAAATCAAGAAACTCTCAAGCACTAGGGTATCGCAACCTAACGCCAACAGTACCAGCTACAACCACTGAGAATCACTCTTCTTCGAAAACGAGGGTTGCAAATTAAAAGACTGTAAAAGTTGTCAGGCTAGGAATTAGAACCTTCAGATGTCGGAATAGGTAGCGCCCGCCCCTCACAGACTGCATCATTGCATCCAACCGAGTACCTCCTAAACCACAGAGACGGGCGCTTCCCTGCAAACCTTAAACCTTCTCTCCTAGCTCCCCAATCCCCGTTTGTGAACGATTCACAATCATTAAAAAAAGAAAAGGAAAAAAAGAATAACATAGGCTGGATCTCGCGAGCGGTTTTTGATCGGCTCTTCAGCAGTAACACAGCCGACAGACACTAGCAACCTCCAACTCCAGTTCCAATCAGAAAAGTGCGAAACAAACACAATCCGTGGCCAAACGAGGCGCAATTGGTCTCAAAAAAAGCGCAGAACGGATCACTACGAATGCGAGGGCATGTCGGTGGACGATCGAAGAAGTGCATGAGACGAATCTCGACGAAACAATTGCTAGAAGAGAACGAAGGGGACGGAGGTGCGCGTGAAGGTGCAGGGCTGAACCCTCGTGGCGCATTAGGGCTACGTCATCAGTAACATTGGAAGTCAGTTTTGATCCAGGAAACTCTATGGAGGACTAAAAGTGCTTGATGAATGATTTTCATGAAATTAGAGAAACAAAGAATGCATCTATTCATCCTGGAATCTAATTATTTTTTTCATGCTAGGATAGTGCTTTTCTAGGGTTTAAAGAGACATGGTCCTATCACCAAGATAATCAACCAATAATAATCAAATCTTTATAAAATTTACAAATAATTAGTCATTTGTGATTTAATTAGTAAATGTTTGTTAGTATAGTAGTAGATCCAAGTATATGGACATAATCTATTGATTATATTTTACAACTTCTAATGAAAGTCATCACTTTTTGCAAAGTATTTTATAATACATCTTTACAATTTTGGAAATTTGAACCACCTTGCAAAACTTCAAACTATATGTACCTCAATTCAATATTGCATGGAGTAGGAACTTCAAGGCATGTGAATATAATGCATTGAAACACTAATAAGATAATTTGGTGTTAACTTCCATGCCAACTTAGTATCAAAGTGATTGGAAAAATGACACTAACATGGCCTCTGTTGTCAAAATGGCATCAAAATAATTTGGCCCAACCTTTTTGATGTAAACCTTTCAAAGATCAATCAATATAAGTGTACAATGTCAATGTAGATTGACTTCAATTTTACACATGGTGCAATATAACTATAAATTAATAAAGCTCTTAGTGTAAACTTTTGTAAACAATGTAAAGATCCATTTGCATGATTGTGTAGGACTCTATCAATGTGAACAAAAATAATCTTTGTAGGTATGAAAATTGATGAATCACTCCCAATTCATAATAATAGAAGGGATGCATATTCCATTGAGATAGTTTGAACTTGCAATCATGGGACATGCAATTTTTTTAACATTGTCAATAACTTCAAAGACTAAAAAAGCAAGCTTAACAATTAATTTTGAAGGTTATTGTCTACTACAACAACTCACACCAAACTAACTTCTACAAAAAAATTGTAGCAAACACCCAAGTTACATCCCTAGAGTCTAAGTATGTATGTTGAGTATTTTAGTACCTCGATGAGAATGTCTGCATCAAAACCATCTTCGGCAACTTCTTTGCATTGAGAAAAATGGATCCAGGCTTCTTCAACATCGAGTTTTTCCATAGCTACGGACATCAACAAACAATGAGCTTTGGCCTTGAATGTTTTTTGCTATTTGCTGGGCAACAAACCCATTATTCCTTGTACAAATATAAGTTGGACAATAGTAGTTGACCTTTATCCCCTGTTATTTGGAGATCATCAAAACAAATTAGTATACATCACAAAGAGACTTAAAACAAACTAGATAGCATCGCAAGGAGATTCTTTTCTATAATTTGTTCTTATAGTTGCAGTGATCATATAAAGACCTAAATCTTCAAAGTCAACAAAATAATACTAGTGGAAACCCTGTTAACAACTACGAATGCTTCATGCTATGCACAATTAGCAATGAGGCCAAACAATCCTTGCTTCTTTGCTGCACCGAGAAGTTTCAATCTCCCTAAATAGGCTTTTGCATTGGGTCACTTAGAGGCGTCAATCTCCAAACAATCACTTTGCAAATCTAACACATTTGCTAACAAATCTCTTATCACTAGAAGAAGCCTCTGCTTTTTGAATTTTTCCATGTTTAAGTTGACGGATTTTTCTAGACATTTAATATAATAAGCTGTGTTTTTATCTCAACAATTATGTCCATAGTAACATCTTCATGTTCTGGTGGACATAATTATTGATATAAAAACATGACTTGTTATATTAAATGTTTAGAAAATTCCATCAACTTAGATACAAGTTTCCTCTAGTGTATCTTGCTACTCCTGATCAAATGCCCAATGCCCAATATATGTACATTCAAGTCATGACAACCTTTTCTCATCTCAAGGGGGTGGGCTTTGACACATAGTTTGTGACATCTAGGACATATATACATTGCTAACATCTAGGGCACTTTTAGATGTTAGAAATCTATGACTAGCATAGATATTAGACCAAGCACTTTGAAAAATATAGGACTAATATAGATTTCAGATATCTAGGAGTGTTGTAGATTTTAAAAATCTAGTACTAGTATAGATCCTAGTACATAAAAAATGGTTCAAACCGCATTGTCTGAATTGCCAAAACCGCCAATTTAATGGAATGGTGCCATTTTAATGAAATTTCTGTTACAATAAGTAACAATTGCTGCCTTGGTATAATAACACAGGAGATAGGGCATGTCTCTATACATCCAAATTAGCTAGCCCGGCCAATAATTGTTTGAGATCACCTTTACTATCTGGCCCCATCTCCTCACCACACGCCTATGCCAAAGTGCAAGTCTTAGATGAACTAAACTTTTCGGATTCTCTATCAAAGACAAGTGGTTCCAAAGAGAATAGGAATATTGGCTCATTTACAAGTAAATCCCCTCCAAAAATATAAGAACTTTCTATAGAGCTTGTAGGCGGAGGTCTTAACTCAAACTCAAGATGGTCATCTAAATTCCAACAAACGCCTTGGCTAGGGTCATGACAAATAAACTTGTCTGCTTTACTCAAATGCATTTACTAGAACATCAGATTTCTTGAAGTATGTCATGTACAATTAAATTGGCACAAACCATTGTGCACTAATTGGATTTTTTTGGCACATGCTAAAATAATCAAATGGTGTTTGAATTTTGCACACATATAGCTAGCTAACTACATGCTCTTCAACATTTTTAAATTGCACAAGTACTTTCCAAAGTAGGACACATTTTGAATCACCATAACAAGATTGCATTGTAAGTAGGTATCTAAATTTTTTTTGTGTCTACTTTGATAGATACAATCTCAACAAGTGTGCAATATTACACCCTCTAGAATTTTTGTGACATATTTAGAATCAGTAAGCAAAGAAAAGATCTAATGGTCAAATCTCCAAAAAACAAATTTATTTTCTTTCATCTATTATTTCATCTAAAGAAGTCATCCTGAGTTGTTTGAGCCTCTAGAAATGACAATATTTTAGGGGGTAATTAAACGTAGAACACATCTATAAGAAACCATTCATGAAATAAAAACAACCCATTGTTGCCTATGTGGCCATTATACATGTTTAGACTTGTTAGATTAACATAATTTTTTAGCAAAATATTAGAAATAAAGAATATTCAATATGAATTTTAATCTAGTCATTTTTTAAAAGAAATAAAAATTTATACAAAGTCAAAAGCAAAAAAACACATAGCTTCCTATTGTAAACCATTGGGAAGGAATACTTCTTGACTTTTTTAATTCTAATGTGAGTACTTGAATTATTTGCATTTTTGAAATAAAAAAGTGTTCTTTACATCATTATGTTTTAAAATGAATGCATCCTTTGCTATATAAATAATATTCCTGGATACAACTATTTGATTCTTAAAATTGCTATTTTACATCCCAATTCTACATTCAACCTATCTACACATGTGTGAAACTAAGTATAGTTTTATTTACATGTAGATAGAAAAAATGAAATTGGATGTAGCTCTATCGTATATAAGAATTGAATTTGGTACAAACAAACTAATTTTTGCCAAAAGTACCACTTATCATCTTGCAATTGATTTACACTGATATAGACCTTTAAAAATCAAAAATCAAAATTCAATTTTACCACTTTCTTGCCAAAATTGACCTTCACATACTAAAATAGGGACTCTCATCATATACACTTCCTAATTTGATATTGATTGGTATGCATTGATCTATTTATTGAAGAAACAATATTAGGTCATCTCACAATAATGCTTTGATCCCTCATGGCTTTTGCATACACTATCCAAATGATGTACTTGTTGGTGCATTTAAATCTACTAATTTTCATTTTCCAATCAAAATATACAAAATTTGATTGTTGTATCTAGTGGTCAAGGTTGGAATTTCATGCCAAATAATTAATTAAAAGTTGGAAAAAGTGGTGCATTCAAATCTATTTTCATTTGCCAATCAAAATTTATAAAAATTTGATTACCATAATTATTAATAAAGGTCAGCATTTCATGCCACACATTTAATTAAAGTTAGAGAAAGTGGTTCAAAAGGCATTCAAAATTAATAAAAAATTTCATTTTTCATTTAAGTACCTTGCATGCAGTAGGTTTGTATATTTTGTAATTTACATAATATCACAAAGTTACTTCACATTTAATTTGTAGGGAGAAAGTAAATACTTAATAGGAATGAAGAGATAGTAGGTACAACAATCTATGTGAGATATGTAAATTAGGACATGAAAGAGTTCAATCCCTCATAGTCAACTAGTCAAGTTAGAATAATGCAATCATTAAAAGAAACCCATGTCTAAGTTGACGGATTTTTTTAGACATTTAATGTAACAAACCATGTTTTTATGTCAACAATTATGTCCACCATAACATGAAGATGTTATTGTGGATGTAATTGTTGACATAAAAACATGGCTTGTTACATTAAATGTCTAGAAAAATCCATCAACTTAAACATGGAAAAATCCAAAAAAACATAGGCTTCTTCTAGTGAATAATAGTTTTTTCAATTACAACTCAATAATAGTTTTCTCAATTACATGTTAATGAATTTAGCCCTTCATATCACCAAACAAAAATCTTGATATTTAGACATTTATAGAAAAGAATTATTTTTGCAACTTCCTCTCATTCAAAGTGATTTCCAAAGAAATTCAACTTTCATTTTTTTTTCTTTCATTTTTGCCAACTCTAACCACTGTGTACAATAGTAATAATTGGCAAATTCATGTCTCTACATTCCACAATGACCATCACTACCTTCCTTGAAGCTTTTAATTGAATGAAAATGACCTTGAACTATTAAATTAGACAATTTGTTTGTTTTATTTTGTTTATTTGTTACATTGAGATTTCCCGGAGTGTGCGTTTCCTATTCACATGTCTAATATTGTCGAAAAACCCTTGGCAAGGAAGGGTGCATGGGTTTGGTTTCGTGGTGTTCCAACCTAAGGCATGCAAGTTATTGAATTTTGAAGTTTTTATGAATTAAAAAAATTAGAAAATTATATTTTCTTTTGTTTTGACCATGGCAATGGCACAGGACACACTAGTGACTTTGAAAGGAATGACCTTGAAGGGTATATACAGGCAGTGAGGCGTCAAGAAATAACATTCCGTTGTTCTATTACAATTTGTTTTTCAGATACCGTATTGCAACAGCAGGATGATCATTGTTACTCTGTTAGTGGCAACATGGTATTAGGCAAATTTGATCTAAAAGTTGTAAAACATTGTATATAACATGCAAGTAGGCATGCAGTCCGAACACAAGATAATAAGGCAAAAGTGAGAAGGTGTCTCCCTGAATGGCATTCAAGCTAGCCAAAGGCAAGGAGATTCCTATCTTGTATTAAAACTTTAGGAGGACAAGATTTGGACGAAACAACCACCGGTGCCTCACTCAACACACTAAATTCAGCTAAAGATTTCCATGCCTCACTTAAAACTTTCCATCCATCAACAAATACTCTCATACAGCATAGCTATCTTATACAAAACCAACGTCATTGGGCGGCATCACTACGTGACGGCATCAGGTACTCAGCTCTCCTATTTAACAAACCAAGATTCTCCAACCTCTGATTGAAGGTAACAATCTCAGAAAGAGATTAAAGAGACGAAATTCCACGATATGCAGGGACAGACATTACATTGAGAATTTCAGTCACTGAAGCCATGGAACACAGAGCAGCTTTCAGCACTTCACTAGGACATCCAGGCTTCACAATCTCCTTCACCTGCACCACAAGTTTGCAAGAGAGAAGTCACTAACATTTTTCAGCATTCACTTCAAGAAGACAAACTTTACAGAGAAGAACAAGTCCAGCGCTTTAACTGATGAAGACGAGTCTCGTAGTCAAGAGTTCTGTAAATCGCGTAGCGAGAGAAATTCAAATTTTAACAAAGTGAAAGATCACAAGGAGAAACGCTTGACTAAACACTTAGCATGCTTCATCATGCTAAGTGCGGATAATAGCTCACACAACACACGCTCACCTTGTCAAGGTATGCATATAACTCTTGGACTTTGCCGATGTAATCGTTATCTTCCGCAGCAAGTGTGGTTGTTATCAGGTCAGCACCAGGGCCAGCAAATTGAATAGGACCAGGATTTCTGTAAAGATCATCCATCATCCATGTGCTTGCATTCTGAGATAACAACCTGTGACCACACAAAATACACAGGCTAAATATCATTTGTGACCACAAGCAATATACTGGTGCAGCCATATAATAAAGTTTGAAAAAGTAATATTGATTAAATACAATGTTGCAAGACAACTCTCTTTAGTGTGTGCAACTTCAAAAACTATCTGCTGCACATGAGTTAAGCAATTCAATCCACTCACTATATCCGGACACTGCAATGAAGAGAGGAATTAAAACAGGTAAAGGTTCATGATAGTTACTCATAAGGCTTGCCCTTCAAGTCCACTTTGGCACGGTGCAAGGCAGGCTTGCCGATTTGCGAAACACCTGGACCTCTTAGCCAGCGTTTTACGGACATCATTGCCTGCGAATAAGATTGCACAAGTGCCAAGGTCAAAATTCTTGGAAATAAGACCCAAGCTAGCCTAGCAAGAATCATAAGCAACGAGAGTGCTTCGAAGTCCCACCGCCTTATTGACACTCAAATCATTCAGGAAAGAGCTTCACTAACCGTAAGCGGTGCTCCTCCACAGCGCCATTCCGAAACATCCTGCTTCAGGTTGGCTACTGTAGCCAAGTATCCAGTTAAACCTGCTTGAGCCAAGTAATACGCAGTTTGTCCCAAGGTCTGTTTAAACACACCTGAGTAGTTAGCATCTGACAACGATAAGACTAAAAGTCCACTCAAAGCCGTTGAATCCATCTAAATTTACTTCATAAACACGAGAATGATGAAACAGCGGCACCAAGTTATACGGATGGGTGATCACATACATAAGCATAATTGCAGTCAAAGTTTGACGGCAAAGATCCACGAGCTTGATAGCCAAAGAAATGGCAGATGGCATTGAACTTTTTTCCCTTGTATATTCCTGTCTTCTGTAGATACAATTCTCAAATTATTAGCCGATTACTTCACAGAACTATCTCATATAATGAAGGAGAAACCCTGCCACTAATTCCAGATGTATCCAAAACCATCGGATCTGCTGCGAAATAATATTACAGACACTGCGGTATGTCATAAAGAACCATTCTCAAGGAATTTGCTGTCACTATGATGCAGTCAGAGGATTTACCGTCCGCCTGGTCATTTCGGTGTCCACCAACTGAGCTAGCAGTTTTTCAGTCTCAATCTGCGACATCAAAACGATACCTTTAAATAAATATTAAGGAAGAAGTGAACTCAAATCATGCGGTAGCCTCTCAAATGCCAGTAAAATTAGATCAGGGAACATTTTTCAGAAAGATCTTTCCAATGTACCAAATTAATGTCATTTCAGCTCTAAAACCTGGACACAAATTACAGAGTAGTGCACGAGTGGCACAAGCCTTACCTGTGACAGCTGTACAGAACCATCGGATTCACGGTCCAATAGCAACTGCATATCACAGAAGCAACAAGTCATGAAGCAATGCACTTGACTAATTGGATTAAACAAATTGAATTCAGTAAGGGTAATGAGGGTTGCACTAAAAGGACCCCCACAATAAACACCTGTTTCTTTATGAAGATGGGGAGAAAGTCAAACAAAGCCGCCGCCCAAGGGGACAACATTGAGGATATATTTTCAACACGAACGTCCTCGTCTTGTTTCAATAGACCGTTGATTTCCTGAAAACGGACCACCCCAAGAAGCATAAAAATGTGAGCTTCACATGCCAGACCAGGGGCCATGACAGAATACTTTGAAATGCGGATTTCAGATATACAAAAGATTGAGAACTTGAACGTGAAGACATAGCAATTCTGTCTCAAGGAGCAGGATAGAAAGTAAGAATGTATCTCACTTGCAATAAGGCATAGAACTCTGGAATACTCTCTATCAGACCTTCTGGCAGAAGTATCACTCCATGGTACTTGCCTGCCAATTATGAAGGCCATTTTCAGAGACATCAATGCCAACTTCAGAAACACTAAGCTCTCGGCTACAGGATTACTCGAGCCCTGGCAAACCTCTCAAGATACTATTAAAATTGCTTCTACGTTGCAATCCCGTGAGACAGGTCCTATGCAGGTGTCCATATTTTACACAACTTGCAGCTTTCACTGTTGTCACTTGTGTATAACCCTGACACCAGCACTACTCCTGAATTTCAAATATAGTATTACCTTGCTCTCCACGAGCCTGAATAGCATCACATATTTGCTTTGTAACATCAAAGAGAGTCAGTTTTGAGTTTGACACTTCCTCCCCGAGTAAAACCTGCGCCCATTCACACCTTCACTAGGTTTATAAAGGCCCTAGGATGTCGTAACTAACCGTCAACAATTACGGACTCTGAAATGAGAAGCTCCTAATCATATCTAGATTATTGCGTACCATGTTTGCTTGCGACTGAAGGGCACACTCAAGTGAGACATGTGAAGCCTGCCTTCCCATGAGTCTAATGAAATAGTAGTACTGCAATGTTCCCCACCCGTGTAAATGAGATCCAATGTAAAAGAATTCAGCAAAATAATCATGGCACTAAAACCAAAAATCAATCCTACGGTGGTCCAGATGAGGAGTCCAAACATGAGCACATCTTCAAAACAAAAAAAATGAGATACTGAGGGGCATAAATATCTGTGGAAGTGTAATGAAAATTACAAATATGAGAACCGCATCACCTTCTCAGCAGAAAGCGCATCTGTGCAAATGTTGCTGATGAGCTGCGAATACACCTGCCAGACCCCAGAAGGTGAACCAGTTTAGCACTACCGGTATGAACAAATTGGATGCCAAATCAAGTAAAACAACATTGATACCAGTTCACCAACGTCTGGTTATAGATTAGGTGTGTAAACATCTTAACCCTGAAAGGATGAGACCTATCACCAAGATACTTTGTCAAGGTACTTTGTCGAAAATGATATGATTTTTGGACCAATAAGTGCACACTTCATTTCTACAGTGATCTCGAAAGTCATGCATCGGACACTTTTAGGCCTCCGCGTCCTTACAGGGTTAATACCAAACAAACAATACATGCTGGATTACTTTTAAAACATTCGATTGAAAGCAAACATTTCTTATAGTCATAAAGAATTACCTTGCAGGTAGTGTCAAATCCAACATCTGTCTCAACAAATTGATTTTTAAGATCCCCATCAATCGTCGCAGGAACTCCAATAACCTGTAAGAGGGTATTGCCAACGTTGTCAGAAGTTCACATCCTCTATGTCGAGCTGACATGCATTATCTCTCTTAAAGAACCAGAGGGAAAATAAGACTAAAATCCACGAAATCTGCCAGCATAACTCTTGATAGACCATTCACAAATCTGACTTGACAAAGCAATCAAATGAAAAGCAACTGTCGTTATCCAAGCTACACAAATACTTCCCAAGGTTCAACTATTTCTAACCATCAATATTAACAGTGCCTCGCAAATGTCCACTGAGACAACACCGATGCATCTTGCTGCAAAACCAGGTGGGTCACAGATACACCCAGCTTTACTCGAAAGTGGTAAATGAAAAGATTAGTTATGATGGCTAACCTTGGTTGTACATCCAGATTCTAAGAAGGATTCCGCTAACTGAGCAGCATCTGTCATCGAGCCACAACCTGCGAAGCGATGTCACTATTAAGTCACCAAACGCGATTGATAGAAGTACATATACAACGTAATGAGTCCTGCTCAGGGGACACGGACAGAGGTGGAAGGTGGGAAGCTTCCGAGGTAAATATCAGCATCAAGAAGACGCCATGAATTTCCTAACCACTAAACCTGCAAAAGAAACAGAAAGGAGCTGCCTGCCGATCTGGATTGGTTCGTTTGGGATAAATTGTCCCCAAAATAAAACTGCTGCAATTAAATCATTAATGGAGAAAGGTATCACGAAAACTTCGAAGTACAGGACAAACCTCCAATGAGGACAAGGGCGTCCAATTTCAAAGCTTCACATGCAGACTTCGCATCATTCACCTGCTGAGAGGTCTTAATCTGATCCTTTGTTCGCCCCAAAAGATCGTATCCTCCTGCGCAGACCAGCATTTCGAGTTACAGAGTGTGAAATCAAATTTGGCAAGTTTAACATCTTTAACGCACAGTGCTTGACAAAAATTGGTCAACTTGAGAATGGGGGAGAATGGGGGAGAGCTTCAGTTCACAAAAGCATCCAAAAAATATGCTTGACGATTGCGGGACGGACTTACCCTGGTTCCGAAATTCCTCAAGCATGTCCTTGGAAATGTCCACAGTTTTCTGAGCAAATATACCCTCCGTACCACCTGCCCATTGCAAAATGAACATACCAATATTATAAGCTGATTCTCAATCCTAATCCTAATAAAATGATTAGAACCAGAAATAAAGGAATGAATAATCATATGATTAAAATCAGAGATGCTTTATCGATTAATTCTTGAAAACAAAAAATCGAATTAAGAAGTCTTCAAGTAAGGCGATAAATGTGCTGTAATGAGTGAAGTTTGAGATGACCTAACACAAGCATTGAGCTGACAGTCCTAATTATTTCCTGCAAAACAGAGTAGCATTCTACAATATCCTCGGAACATAAAAGCCATCTCCTGCTAATGTCATCGCCATTTGCAAAAAGCATACTACGCAAACGACCAATGAATAGACAAGACAATAATGTTTCATCTACACCAAGGGAACTAACAAACGGAGGACTTTGATCGACGTGTAATATTATAGATAACGAGAACCAACCAACCAACTGCTGTCTAAGACTTCGGCAGTCGAGCATGGCTCTTTAATCTACAGAGAAGTAAATTCGTTGGCAAGAGAAGAAAAAACCGGCAAAGCACCTATAATGACGTACCAATGAAGCCGATCAAAGTACTATCAGCATTCCGGCTCTTCAACGCATCGTGCAACCCAGTGATTATATTGTGTCCACCGGGTGACTGCCGCCCGCAGAAAGCCACACCAATCCTGTAAAGACATAGCCAAACCAGTCAGATTAGAGTTTCGTGCCAATCGGACCAAATATGTGAACAGAACTCTTAGAAACTCTTAGATTTAATAGCCCGAGACAACACCCATTGTTCCAGAGGCTTGCCCCGCCAGTACAGAGCTGCATGAGAATCATTGACTGATCTGTAATAATCAAAAATAATAAATCGCAAATAATGATGCTCAGAGCATGACACAGTGCATGTCAGACGGGTGGCTTCTAACGACAATCAGGTACCTTAGAGGTGAGTGCTTCGTCGATTTGGCCTCGGCGCTCGCAGCAGACACCAAGTGCACCAGCGGCTGGCCGAATGTGTGTGGATATGCTCGGGTCACAGCGAGGCGATCCGACGGATCCGCCGTCGTAGTGTTATCACCCGCCGAGACCTTCACATTGGCACCCTGCAGCAGCACCAGATAAGACTCAAGCAACCGCTTAGAAACAAAGCATTCGACCTCAAATTAAGATCACAGAAATATGAACAATAACAAGAAACCTTTTTACATACAAATATAAAAAATTAACAATAGAAAAGGTGCATGTTGGAGGTCTAAGTATTACACACAGGAATACACTGGAGCCAGGGGACTCAATCCCAGGTACGTAAATCTTTTTCCAATACAGACAATACACAATCCCCAGTGTGTCCTTTTCCACAAAGAAACCCTCTCACATTGCTCACGAGTTCATACAAGATTCCTCCACAACTATCTGCTTTCTCAGAATATAATGTCCACTAACAAGCCCTCGATCAGAACCTCCACTAGTCCTAAACCTCAAAAATGTCAACCAAAACACAACTGTCGGTCCGATCATGAAAAGCGGAAAAACCTTGCCAAAGCATCCACTCTTTTCCACTACGCTACACTTCTGCGGATGCACAAGCAACAAAACACACTATTCCTCACATCTCGCCATAACCTTCACTACGCTACGTTCTGGCAATGCACAAGCGGACACATTATTCCTCAATCAATCTTTCATAGCCAAAATGTCAACGACAAAACAGCTATCGGTCGATCGTGAAATCGCGAACTTCTCGCCATAGTCTCCACTGTTTTCCTCTACGCTCAATGCATAATGCACAAGGGATAGAGTACAGTATTCAGAACAGCCACCTCCAATGCGGGCGGAATCCGAGGCTGAAACTGAGAGCGAACGGCTGACAATCCCTGCAGCTTGGACTGCGAGTGCTGAAGCTCAATCCCCATGGCTCCTACGCCGTCTTCTCCGTCCCCCGATTCACGTTCTTTCACTCCGACAAGTGCAGACTGCAGAGAAAGGAAGCACCTCTGTTCCACTACAAAATAAAGTGAAACTCAGCGTCAAAAGGTTGTGTAAGATCTCTAAGCTTGTGCATCAAAGCATCAAGAACATGCTTCACCCGCAATCAGGAATAATGTCGGCTCCAGCACTCCAGATATTCTGCTCAATTCATGCATCGATGTACAGGGAGAAAACGTGACGATCGAATGTGAGATATCTCTGACCACTTTAAGAAACCCTTACAAGTCGTCAACTAAAGAACGTCTCACATTCTTACCCTGTCTATACATCGAACATCACGAACAACTCAAACACCTTAGAAACCACGGTAGTTCATTGTATAAGGGAAATAAACATCAAATTTCGAGTTCGTTCTCATCCGTCCTCAATTTTCTCGGACAGGAAGCGAAGTCAATAAGGCAGAAGCGGATCCTCGTGCACGGTCTCCGCCGCAAGACCGGGATGACAAAGCCAAAATTCTGCATGCCAAAACCTCCGACCGAGCTACAAAACCTATCGCTACAGTTCAACAAACCCCGCAACCCGATTCAATCTACACACTCCGGTAATGCAAGAACTAGGCTCGGAGTCGCTCACCTTGCAAATTCTTCTCTCGCTTGACGAAGCAGCAGTAGATGAAAACAACCGAATCAACTCCACAAGCCCTCGGAAACCTCGAGTTTGGCTCAGCAAAACAGGAGCAAACACGGAGCACATGGGACAATGGAGCTTCCGAGACTCTCCAAAGAAATGCGAGAGAATGCCAAGGAAAGGAGGTGTTGGGATAACAATCAAAGCCCCTGCACCAATGCACAGGGCCTCTTGAAGACGGACCCGACGACCCGCGGTCGCCCGAGCCCCGCTTCGTTCGACCGAAAGTCGCACAATCTCGGGGACTAGAGATTTGAGATAATCCACTTCCGACCGGTGGATGCCAACAGCAAAACGACAGATGTCTCATGCGACCACTTGGAATAGAGACTCATTTTCGAACAGAGGTCGCCGGGATCTTCGGATCATCCGGAACAAAAATTGACAACAAGGGGATTGTCATGGTACGTCTTATTGGTCCCTTGAGAACCATTTTGTGAGGGAACTTGTCCCCGGTGACAACTGCATAAAATAATCAAAATATTTCAAGTTGTCCCTTGTAAGTTTGTGTAGGTACTAGCTTATAGCTTAGTGGAGTTGAATATGTAGTAGGATCGATTCACTTGATGATGAGGCTTAGGCTTTCATTTAACTCCTTAATCTCTAAATACTCATGCACTCATTTTATGATCATTGTCCAACTTCAAGGGATGTCAGGTACCTAGAAAAATGTTTTTATTTTAAATTAAATTTCTTTTTCATGTAGTTCATTAAGTTACCTTTCCACGGCCAAAAAAAATACTTTTGATTTGAGCAAAAACTACAACTTGGGTGATTTTTGAAACTCAAATATAGTTCAAACAATACTCTCATTGCAGATTGTCTTATAGAAGAAATCTAACCAATAAGAGATCATCTAAAGAAAAAAATATTACATGGATAATGCAAGTAGGCAAGAGCTAATGCGTTTGAGCAAATGCTTCATAGATTTAATCAAGTTTGTTTTCTTAATGTACCTCCATTGATTACAAGACTTTGTAAGTAATCTTCCATTGCTCTAATATTTATGAAAAGAGGCCTACATGTTCTCAACTATTCATTAATGCATTGGGTCAAAAAAGGCAAAGTTGTCATTAGTGAAAATTTTGAGACATGCCCCCTCAAAGTCATTCTATCCAAAAAAAATATATTGTTTTTTCAAAAATTGAACTCTAATTGCAAATATCTCAAAATTTATACATCAAATTCTATGAAAATTGGAGGATTTACCAACTTTATAATAATGAACAAGATCCTATGATCAAATCTATAAAAAAAATGATTATAAAAAACAATTTTTTGTTGATCTTTAGAAATTATAGTTTGGAGGTAATTTTGGAGGTAATTTTGGAGGGAAGATCCCCTTGGATCTTTAGGAATTACAAACAATACATTCAAATTTTGAATAGTGGACAAACACAAAATACATTTTAAGCATACAAAAATGCTCTTTTTTTTAATCTATTTGTTTATTTTTAAAATTCCTAGTTCTTTTGCATTTGAATGATATAGATTCTAAAGTCTATGCTTTGCAAATATTCTATAATTCAAAGGATATTGATAGGTCATGCCTTGGAAAGTAACTTTTTAGGTTAAAAAATGATCCTTCTAAAATTGCTTGAATTGAAAATAAAAATAAAAATCTTCAAAAATCACTTTGATTAGAATTTAATATTTTGAATTTAACAAAAAAATTCTTGTGAAAATCACAAATATTCAACTCTATAATCAATTTTTAAGAGGAATTTTCAATTTTGTTTTCAAATTTTATTGAAAAATATTAGTTTGTGTATTAGTTGATTTAATTGTAATAGATATAATCTATGGATCGTATTTAACAACTATTGTTTGAAGGTCATCATTATTTTGAGTTGCATTTTATAATACATTTTCACATGTAGAGATTAAAGTATAGTAAAAGCTTTTGATGTGTAGTAGTTTGTTTGCTTCCTTCTACAAATCAAGTGATGGCTCATACCATTAGATTAGGCCATTTGAATAGCTTAGTTGTTCAATTTTCATCTTCTTCAGCTTCTACATCTTTACCAAGTCTCTCTCTACTAATTCCTTAGTCCTAGCCCAAAACTCCAACTCAAAATACTATCAAATGAGGTGTCTTGATTGACTCATACTCATAATAAAGCATCATTGCATAGTAGTTTGAATCTTGAAACTTGAGAAGTCTAAATGAAAATTCTTGTTGCAAATTTTGCAATTGATTCCATAGAAGGATAGGTCAAGTGGTTTGATATGAGAAGCTAACACTTTTGGAATAACTTGTGTTGATTGATTACTGCTAGCTTCTCACTTCTCACTTGTAAAAAATTAATACAAAATTTGTATCCCTATGTATTTAAATATTTTATTTTAGGATGCAGATCTTTAGATTACACATAGGATGTAGGTTTTGTTTTGTAAATGAAAATTTGGAATGAAATCAATGTTTCTTAGAACATGTGATTATGACAACCGGAAAATTTGGAAGTTGGCATCTTTGACAACCAAATTATTGGCCTGATGGATGGGACACCCGCAACCTTTTTCTATTCCACCTTCCCTTTTGTTTTCTCTTTCTCTGTCGCCTTCACAGTAGTGTTCCTTGAGCATATCCGCAGGTTCTAACTTCGTGGCAACAAAAGCAGCAGCTCATGACGCCATGCTCAGTATGCTTTCCGAGTCTCGCATCTTGTTGACTTCTTCTCGATTCTCTTAATGAATTGCAAGTGTTCACATTTTTTTTTCTTCCCAAATTGTGCCGCATTGTCGTGGTGTGAACTGGAGGTTTGCCGTAGGAATTGAACTTCGTCAATGGCGACAGGAGGCACGAGGACAACGACGAAGAGGAGGGGAGGAGGATTTGATACTCTGTGTATCCGTCTCTGGTTGGAGTTTTAGTTGTGTTCATGGTGAAACGGCGGCGAATGTAGGAAGAGAGTTTTGCCGTGATACGCCTTTATGGCATCTGTAGCTGTATCCCAAATGTCACTCAGCTCTTCGGTGCAGGGCCATAGCCGGGTTTGTATCGGGAATGTCGGTGGTTGGAATCCTGAATTGAATTCGAGGTGGAGGAGATTTCCCGTGAGAAACGTGGTGTTGGTATCTCGGCCTTTGTTCTTGGGTATGGAGTGTGGACCGAAGCGCTTGTCGCCGGTTAGGGTTTCGACCTCGTCTGGGGAAGGGAGTGTGCCCGTGCCGGCGTTGAGCGACGCGGAGCAAGCGGGTTGGGAGCAGCGGCAGAAAGAGGCTGCGGAGGTGAAGGCGCCTTCGGATCCGTTCCAGTGGCGATGGACGTTGAACTGGGACGCCATCACTAGCAACATTATTGTCGGTTCCTGCCCTCGCAGCCCTGAAGACATTGATCGCATGGTAGATGAGGCGGGCATTGACGCGGTGCTCAACCTCCAGAGCGGCCTCTGCTTCGACGCGCTCAAAATCCCGTACGACGCCATTCGCAAGCGGGCGGTGGAGCGCGGCATTCTCCTGGAGCGCGTGGAGATTCGCGACTTCGACCACGCGGATCAATCGCTGATGCTTCCCGTTGCGGTTCGGTTGCTGAATTTTCTACTGGCGAGGGGGATGAAGGTCTACGTG
Organism: Pseudoscleropodium purum; assembly: GCA_963969395.1. Classification (NCBI taxonomy): domain Eukaryota; kingdom Viridiplantae; phylum Streptophyta; class Bryopsida; order Hypnales; family Brachytheciaceae; genus Pseudoscleropodium; species Pseudoscleropodium purum. Next base: position 297,774 of record OZ017796.1, read on the forward strand.
CATTGCACTGCGGGAATCAACCGTGCGACGCTCACGACAGTCGGCCATTTGACGTTTGTGCAGGAAATGGATCTCGAAGAGGCTGTTGCGATGGTGAAATCCGCCAGGCCGGTGGCGCATCCGTATATTGACTGTTGGATGGAAGTGCGACGGAGGCTGCTGGATGGACGACGAGAGGAAGTCACTCGAATTTCGGAAGAGATTTACGAGGCCCAGGTGGGGAAGAAAATCCCAGAGACCAAGCTTTCCGATTGGGCAGTTGCGGAGAAGCGTTTGATTTCGCAAACGTTTCAGAGGTACCTGGACACGGACCTCGCGATGCTGGACATGGAATCGGCTTGGTTGAAACGAAAGTTTGAGAGGGAGCTCACGAGTGATGGAAGTGGCTCGGCCACACATTGACGCTGCTTGGGGACACATTGTGTGCATATTGAAGGTGTGTAAGACTAAACTAATGAGGCTCTGATACCACATGTAATGTTGGGTTGCTGCCCCATACGTCACGACCCACTCCCCTACAAGGTGCGAGTCGTGATGTAAGAGGCCGTCCGGCGTTACATGTGGTATCAAAGCTTGATTAGTTCACTATCGTGGTTCTCATGAATCAGTCACAATGGTGGAAATAGCTTTGGTTGGTGAATGAAGTGACATTTAGAAGAAATTGAGCCAGAGTAGTTTCAAGGAAGTTGTGGATGAGGAGCTGCAACAAGAAGAAATGGCATCAGTGGATGACTTTTTACTTAGAGGTAACAAACATAAAGGATTATTGATATGAAGAGCAATATTTGTTAGATTTTTGTATTTTTGGATAGTTGCATGTGCCTATGCAACTTAGAGGAGCCATATGATCATTCTTGAGCCATGATTGTTGACAAGGGTGGGATAAAGACTTTGGCTATTGAAAGTAATGAAGATTGGGCCTTCTATTACTTTGATCAAGGGCCAATTTTCTTGAATATGGATGTAGATGCTTGTCTTTTAAGTTTAATGATCATTTGAAATCATGTCCAACCTTTAGAAGGATGTGAAGGATGTTTCGTGTCCTTTGGATGATCAACCAAGCTTTGTGTATATTGAAGAATGGATGATTTTCATCCAATTTTTTTGTATAACTTTATTGATGCTATAGCCATAGTACATTAGGGAGTTTAGTTAAGTCAATTTAGTTTATTTATTTATTTTATATCCAAAGAATGGTATACTATCTAATGTGTTTCAATACTTTGAGCTTTTTCCCTTTAATTTCTAATGAACCAAAGGGGGTGTACTTTCAAAACAAGCCAAAATTGTCAAGAACTTGAGCAATTTGTTTACTCATTTTTTCTTGAGATTAAATAGAATGCAACTATAAGATCTTGAAGTTCACATTGAGAGTGAGCAATTCTTATAATTTCAAATTTTTTGATTGCATGATTTAGTAGATGTTTAATCCCTAAATGTCTTGATCATTTTCTAACATCGATGGTTTAGGAAAAATTGTTATAAAGTGTTGTTTGGAAGAATATTTTGGAATTGATATACAAATTAAAGTTTTAGATTTTGAGTTTTAGATTTCATGTGTATAGTTAGATTTAGCAATGCTATCATCAATATTTTTTTATTAATTTTCAAAGGGAAATTTCAAAATTCTTTCTAAATTCAATTACAAACAAAATATTATCATTTTTTGAGTAGAACTTGTTGGAATGGATTTGAAACAAGGTTCTCTTGATATGGTGATTTTTTGAAATTTTTGTGTTTTTTAAGTTTATAACCTCATTTTTGTAAATCTAATTTTGAACTAAAATGAATACAATTTTTGGCTTGACATAATTCTACATTTGTAATTTTAGAACAATATGAATTCTGTTAACACCAAATTCAACCATTGGATAGGACAACAACTTGATAAAGTATCTCCACAAACTAGATGACTTTCATTCAAATAGTAATGAAAAAGAAAACTAAATTGCAATCTATTTGTTGTTTGGAAATTGGATGTTGAAGCACTCCAAGGTTAAGTTTGAAGTCTTATTTGGATCAATGAGAAAATATGGCAGCAATTCTTTTTTGGGGGGAAACTTAGAGTTTATTCCAAAGATTGACTACTAACAAATAGTAGAACATTGAGTGCAAAGCCCTAGAGACAACCAATAAAACATGGACAACATACCAAAATTATAAAAGAAATTACACAAAATCAAAGAAAAGTCCCACAAGTAGGCTTTTCTAAATTCCATATGATGACTTTGTCATGAATGATGGGAGCCAAAGAATAGGGGTTTAAGCTATGTATTAAGGGCAGCAAACCCTTGAAGGAGCATATCCTAGTGAGAATATGTTGAAATGGTAATTTTTTTTCTATTCAATGAAAGACAAAAAAATTGAAAATGTTTATGTAAAATTTTAAGCTATTTTGATCATTTTTTCAATTCATAGTGGAGTATGCAATCTACAATGGTCACTCAAATGAAAGTAGTATTTGTAAGAAAAACAATAATGGTCACACTTGTCTTTTCCTTGAGCTCCTTTCTAAGGTAGGCAATAATCACATTGGTCATCTAACTTCTCCATCCATGCTTAAATTGAATCCTCCCAAATGAATTGTGAACTACATTTTACCACTCAACTTCTTAAAAATTCTACAAAGTAGAATTTAACTAGGAATTTGATGAAACTACTACCACTGGATCATTGGATGCATTATATCTTCTAAAAATAATTTTTATTAAAATAAAATCCACAATTTAAGAATAAGAAACTCAAAAAAGCTAAAAGTACAGTAGTGATTAGAAAATAGTCACTTAGATCATTTGAAGATTTTTTGGGGCTTTAGAAGCTTGCAAATTATCAACTGTGGGAACTTTGTGGGAACTCAACTATACAATGACAATGCATTGGTCTAATGTGGCCGAGCCCCTACCACTTCATTGTCCAATTTTTTTTTTTCAACTTTGTTTTGTATTTGAAGAATTTAATTAATTTATTCTTTTTTACATTTTTTTTCTGACAACGGGCCATTCTCTTCGTGTTGCTTGGAAACAAGCCCAAAACGGGCTTGCAGAGCCTTGAAAAATCTTCTAATATATTAGGGGTTAAAATTTGATTTTGACATTTGAGACCATTTCTATTATTTTGGAGCGAAACTAACAAAATGAAGCTTTTATTGTGCAATTTCTATTCCATTTGGAAATTTTGAAAAATTCCTTAAAATAAGCATTTTATTGAAGTTTGAAGTAGGAAATCTATTATCAAGTTTCTAAATATGGAATGACACGGGAATTTTCTTTATACCACAATGTTCTATACATATTTACTTCTATTAAGAAAAATTTAGATTTTTCACCTATGATTTGTATTTGATGTGAATTTTTTTCTTTTTTCAAAAATTCATGGTAATTTGAATGTTTCACAAAATAATTTGAAAACTTACACCAAATATCAAACATGTGATTTCATCTCCAGAATATTAAAACAAAAAAATCCATTGATAAATGGAGAAGAAATGGAAAATATAAAGTAAGGGATCTTTAAGATTGATGACATGATTATAGGCTCCATCCTTTAGAGACTAAACTACCTTTTGGCTTTAACAACTCTACAAGAAAACCTAGAAAAGGTGTTTAGGACTAAAAGTAATTAATCAATCACAGCATTTAGGAGAATTGCAAATATAAAAGATGTATCTAATCATCTTGGAATCTCACAATAAGGGCTATTTTTAACCCTAAATTAGAAAGTCCATAGCCTTGATATTAATCCCAAAAAGTTATCCTTAACCTCTAAATGACAAGCCTATGACCACAACGTTTTCAAATAAAATTCAACACTTTGAATGCTCCCCATTTTTAAATATTCATGATTGAAAATTTTATATTTATTTTTCAAAAACGAGATAATATGCCTTTTGGAAGTCACAAAGTTCTTAGTTTTTATGTGAAAAAAGAAATTACTATGATTTTTTGAAGAATAAGTGAAATAAATTCATATCAAATACTCTCTTTACTTTTAAAATCTGAAATTTTTGCCATGCATGGATTTTATAGTGTAGAAGATCATTGTGTGAACCAAATTTCTACAAGAATGTATAATTAGAAAGTTTGTAGACCATAGTTATAGGTTTAAAGTTCAAATTCAGTTTTACGAGCTTTTCAAATTAGACTTCATAAGCTTCATTTTGTTAGTTGAATTCAAGCTCAAAAAAGATCATTTGTATGGCTAAAGTTCAAATCAAATGAAAAGAGATGGAAGTTGTCAAAATACATCAAAAAGGCAAATTTTTGTGATTTGTTTGTAGCATCAATTTTTTTTAAAAAGTCAACAAAGCTAAAATAAAGGAATTTCAAACATCATTACCTTCCAAAAGCATTCTAATAACCTTCCAATTATAATTGAATGAAATATGATTTCTCATCTTGTGGATTTCTCTAAAACTATCCAAACACTACCCAAATAGTGATGATGGTAGAATTGGATTCACCCCAATAAGAATTGAACAAAAAAACGGTTTTCCATTTTCTTATGGATTGTTTCAAAACTATCCAAACACCACCAAATGGCAATAGTGGTAGGATTGGATTAACCCTATAATGACACCAAAGACTAAAAGTATTCTAGGAAAGAATAGAAATGAAAAATATACCTATTCATTGCAAAATCTAAATTTTTTAGCTAACTATTTTGTTTATAGGGTGGTATTCTTCAAGAATGAACCCTATAAGGCTAAAAATGTTTTAGCAAATACTAAAAATGTTCTAGAAAAGAAAAGAAATGAAAAATAATCCTATTCATTGCAAAATCTATATTTATTATCTAACTACTTTATGTATAGGGTGATATTCTTCAAGGATTAACCCTATAAGGACATTGCAGACTAGAATGATCTAATGGATCACAAAGAATCCATCTATGTAAGATACCAGTGAAGGTGATCCATCTATGGAATTTTGTACAAAAAGAGAACAAACTTTGCCAATATCCACACTTACTCGCCCTTGCAATTCTATACATCAATGACGAATAATTTCGATTTAAAATTGTGTACAATAAGTAAGCAAAAAGATGCAAAAAGGTTCCTGCAAATTCTTGCAACTGCAGCAACAGGTATGGCGGGATGCCCAACAGTCTAGCCAATGCAAATAAATTCAAATTCCAAGTCCTTGCCAAGTCTAAATCTTTCTCAGGACGAGCAGTTTACTTTACTGTACGAGAATCAGTGCATGAATCTATTGCAAGGACCACAAGACATTTTCCACATAATCGCTAGAATGGACGACAAACAAATAAAGAATGTTCTGTGAGTCTCCCAACCCAACTGAAACAAGAGTCTGGAAGTCTTCTGTGAAGGTTCTCCACAGGACGTGTCCTTAGGTGCCTTTCCCGTCTTTGACTTTACCGATCCTGCAAACCAAGAAAAGAAAGGAAAGGTCAATGAAGAACATACATTGGTTTCAGCCAGGAACTACTTACATTCTAGTTTCTGATGCACAAAAGCACTGGAAATATTCAAGTATGTGACTTCGTAAAGCTGAAACAAAAGTTACAGAGACTTGAACCCACCAGCCTTGGCATTAACTTGATACTATACTCGCCACTATTAATTCAATAATAAATTCATACCATAAATAGCTTTGATAATCTATTAGGGAACATTTTGAGATGAGGCGATATGGGTCTTTGAGAAACATAAAACACTAGCAAGGCAATGAATTCACTAAACTTACTTACAAAAACACATAATAACTAGGCAAGCGCTATCAAAGTCAGGACCAACAACTATACCTGAAGCAATGAATGCCAAGTGCATGAGTTATCTCCTGAATAACACCGACGACGAAGTGGCCATAAAGTGAAACTGCGAATAAAAAAGTAAGTCTCGTGAAAAGAGGTCATCACAGAAGGAAAGAGTAGGACTTAAAAAAACAGATGTCTCAAGGCAAAACGGGTCAGCTAATAGCATACACATACAAGTTAAGACCAACCACTGTAAGACTTCAGAATATTTTGATGGTTTTACGTTATCTTACTCAAGCCACAGACTATTCACAGAAAAGACAACATGACGATGTTATGCAACAAAGACTGAAATAAATCAACTCTTACGCGTGAAAGCACAGTATCCAACCAAGACCCAAGTCTCGTCCACAAGAGGTTTGCTGCAATAATACATCAACAGATTAAAAATTAAAACAAACCTTGAATAAACATATTGCAAAATCTGAACTACATAAAATAAATTCCGCTTCATACTGACTTTCAAGCATCTTCAAACCATGTAATCAAAAGTACGGACCGACAAGGCCCAGCTTAACACTCGACACCTATCCGGTCACAAGATTAAACCCTCAGTGCACTTTAAATCTCAATATATAATAAAATAAACTTTTTAAATACAGCTAAATAATTCAATCCTGTAGAGCAAACTTTCTTTCCATTGGTAAAGAAATGTGCCTCCTAGAAACCACCAAATGATTCATTCGAAGTACTCAAGATAGGAAATGGACAGTGGTCCAACATGCACATAAGGGTTAGCTCCTTCAAATCACTCCGTAAAGTGAACTACAAATCTTCAGATGACTTACCCATCAAAAAACTTGGCGGACAGTGCATTGCTGATAGCAAAAGGTAGGTACAATAACGCCTGTTCAAATAAGGAAGAAATTAGTAACAAAATAAGTGAAATTTTTGTTTACCACTTAGAAACCCTTATATTAATCCATGACTGAAAAATTGAATGACTAGAATGTTTACTTTTTCGTGCTATTGGAGTAATTATAATTACAACTCAGTAATATACCAGTTGTCAGTATTTCATTTGAGCTTCGTTATTATTGAGTAGTCAAATCTTATGTGAAGGAAGTAATTCTAGGCCAGTGCTTAAACCTGAACTGCACATTGCCTCCAAACCACGCAATATACGAACCGCAATATTATTCCCCTCATTAGTGATCAAGGAACACTGGAAGGTGCTGTGAAGGTTTTAGCAATTAATTTGCACGTGAAGGGGACAATTCTACGAACAATTCAGTTTTAGACCACCCTAAAGGTTGTCACTACAAATTTTTTTACTCTAATCACAGAAACAAACTAGATGAATGATTTGAACCCACCATACAGAGAGAGTTGATTATGAATCACAGACAACTCACGTGTGCGCTATCTTAGCACTACATAATTCAAATTTTGCTATTAATACGTACCGTACACATTCCTGTCTTCAAACCCTTGGGCTCTTCACACAAGTGAGCAAGAATTAGCCGACCCTGAAATTTACAAGCCCACCCGTCACAACAGCTACAATGAAAACCCAAATTTAATTCAAAACCTAAAGCGCACTGATCAAAACCCAGATGCAACAGAATTTCGATAATTTCACAAAAGAAGATACAAGAGATAGCAAATTTCAGTTGATGATGCAAAAAAACACGAAAAGAGGTTTGGTTGCCGGGCATTAGATTTTCCTTTCACCAGCTGACAAGTCCAAAATTAGTGAAAGCACAAAAGCGTACCACCATGTAGGCGAAGGCAAAGCCAGACCCCGTATAAAACAAATGTGGTTGGTATCTAGTGACATCTGCAGGTGATACCCACCCCCTGCACAAAGAAGCAAAAATCAATCTCAGCTAGTATCACAACTTTCAAAAATTGACGGCACCAGAAATAAGAATGTCAAACACCATTACAACAATACTATTTACCCTCGAGACGCATGATCACAATTCTTCACACCTTGTATTGGCGTTTCACCCTATAGAAGCTTTGAATGAAAAAACACTTGCTCTGTTCAATGTGGTGTACCTAAGTCACTTACCAGAATGCCATTCCTCCCAAAAGAGTAAAATACGGAAAGAGCTGCAATAAAAAACATAGGTGGCATTAACAGTTTACAACAGAAGATTTGGAGTCATTTAATTACCTTCAGAAGCGAATCAGAAGGAGAGAATAGATAGCACCTACCAAAGACAGCAGTTTCATCACACTACCCAAAAGATCTCCAATCTTTCAAGAACTCACAAGAAATTGCAATTTCAACATCAGAGAACCAACGTTCCAATCGAATAAAGGTACTTGCGAAGGAATGTGATGGAGCTCACCATAGCTAATGCTACCCTAAAGCTTGTACCTCTTCCCCTCACCGTCTTGTAAACGTTGTAACAACTACGCCAAACAATGAAAATTGAATGAGTTAAAATGATCCAACAATCAGAAGTATGTCGATAAACCTAACTAAATACTCAAGAACTGAAAATGCATGAATGAAACAACTCACTTGAAAACCAGAGTGGGGATAGCAAGCAGAAGCCCGAACAGGGTGACAATCACCACCATGATGGAAACATCTACACATTTTCCGCACAAAACAACACTCAAAAATTAATTGCATATATAAACAAACACTCATGCCGCCGTACGGTCTGAATGCCCACCATCGTAAAACCATTATCTTGAAGGGCCTAAGAGTCATATACCTGGAATGAATGGGATCCTCCCAACAAGGGGTAAATTCTTAATGCTTCGTGTCGACCACATAGGACCTGTACAAACCAGAAAGAATCAAGCACTCCCACTCAAAAACTCAAAAACTCAAGCATTCCTAAATGAGAAGCATCTGTGTAGTAACCAAAAAGCAGTACTGAGCCAAGAAATAATGCATAGAACGACCTGACCAGTTGCCTACAGGAACCTGTCAAAAGAAAAAATACCAACAATTCCCGTGAAAATGTGTCCAACATAGAAGAGCATGAGTCCTTCAGTTGGGCCATTGAGTACTGGAAGGATGAGTGTGTCTGTGAAGAAGCTGCACAAAGGCCACAAGTTCACAATTGGTTACTTGGAGATTCTAATGAAGGCTTAAAATGTATAATACAGTGGAATACAGTGCGAGTTTAAATGAGTGGCAATCCCAAGTATTCAACAATACACCTTCGGAATGAAAGCAAGAATGACTGAAGAACTTGCCTTTCCCAAGTTGCAAGGTAGAAATTGGTGGCAGCAATCATCCAGAAAATGAATGTCCCTACCTTGCCAGTCATTAGAGTGGATGCGAAGGTCATGGATTCAAACTGACGAAAAGCAACACACCATAGTCAACTAATAATTATATCAAAAACTCGTAGATTTATTCCAATCCCACACCACAAAAAAACACATCAAGCAAGTGAATGCTAAAACCAGTTGACGTCTACCAATGACCTGAAAATGACCTCAGCAACCGACTTAACATCACCGAAGCAAGGCATCCTAGTGGCAGTGCATTTAAAAAAGACCAGAAAAGAAAGAAAACGAAAGTTTTGCTAACCGTGACAGTGAGGGCATCACATCCTGCGAGCATCCACAAACAACGAATTATGTCAACAGTATACACCACCGTTCCAATGTAGCGTTCTTGAGGCCTAGCGAGTCAGTTGATATTCAACCCCAATGCAATTTCAATGAGAGACAGGACGTGCTTAAACGTCACATTAAATACATAAACTCTGCAAGTGAATGATGAAGACTATCTCCAATGAATTTGCCACCAGATTGTAGGATTAGCAGAATCCCATACCATGATCAAAAAGCTCTCCAAGAGGACTGGAAGAGTTTGTTCGCCTAGCTTGCTTTCCATCAACAGCATCAAAAGTCTGTCGCGGGAATACATTTTAGAGTCCTCCAATCTTAAATCCACTTGCTAACATCATCGAATTCTGTTTTGCAGTAATCGCCGGCATTCCATTACAGAATTTGGAGATTTCAAACAGCAAATTACCTAATTATGTATAGTTTTTAACCGGATCTTCATAAAAAGTGATCACTGGGTTGAAGGGTTTGACCTGGTAAAGGAAAAGCATGATGCCATGTGCAAAGTACACCCACCGAGGACCAGGAGAATCCAAGTGCGGTGTGTAGATCTGTCATCAAGCAAGTTTCTCAGGCTCGCCATCTTTATTCAGATTTCTCTCAAGCACATCGTAAACCCCAAACCTCATTCAAATTACACCTACAAATGCTTCAAGTCTCTTTCTATACGTCAAAAACATCCATCGAGGGTCAAGGGAGGTAAGGGCATACATAGCTCAAGAAACACGAAGAAACGATCATCGTAAATCCCATCAAAGTAATCTGTCACGTCCAAATAATAATAACAAGCGTACAGTCAGAAAGCTACATATCAAAAAATCGCTAGGGCATTCCTTCTTTACATCTCTGCTCCATTGCTGTTTCAAATTGAATTTCAATTCTTACATTATCCTAGCAAAACATTAAAAAACAAAACGTACCATGTTGGGACTGAAGAATTGCACACGAAGTCGAATCCAGAGACACCAAAACAACGGTCAGAGTCAGAAAAGGTGGCCACAGTGAACAGAAAATCCAACCCTAACCCAAACCACAGTCACGAGCCGATCTAAACAGCGGAATCCAAAAATGTCCAAAACTACTAAAAACCTGGACAGCGATCTCTCCTGTCGACACTTACGGCATCCACATTGGGAAGAAATTGACACAGAACCGCCAGAATGGTTGGAAGACCCATTTGGCCAGGTAGGACTTGTCGATTCCGCTGTACTTGTAGCGTTTCAGCGCTTCCACGCCATGCTTCCCAACGTAGCCCATGGCTGCACCTCGGTATCAAGCTCCAACCTTCAAAGGACCCCAACAACAAACCCCCGAGAGTTCCGTCCAACACGTGAGATCCGGAGCTTCCAGGAAAGAAAACACAGTAACTGCAACACTTAAGGCTTGGAGTCGAGGTGAGCGACGACTAACAGGAGCGGTAACTAATGTTTGGCGCCTAACACGATGCGAGGATTCTAACAGTCATTCTTCCGATACCCACTTCAAATTTCACTCAAAACGGGCCCCCAAATTGGCTAAAAACCTCGCATCGGGACACATCTTCGAAACCCACAAGTCCGCCGAACAACAGATCTAAAACCTCCTGCAGCACCACCCGAGCTTGCCCAAGCGTCCTCTGAATATTTTCTTACACCGGAAAAGACAGACTCCGGGTTTAAGAAAAGCGAGCGAGGGGCTTAAGCTTACCTTGCGCTTGCGGAAGAAGAGAGACAGCCACACTGGGCTTGCAGCCAACCTCCAAATTCTGGACCCGAGGGAGCACAACTGAGGGAGCCGCAAGCGACAGGGGAGCAGCCAGCGGAGGATCTCCCACAACGGAGCTTCTTCACGAGGGAGACGAGGGAGACGAGGGGACCAGGACTCCAGGGGGAGGGATTAGGGCTGACGTGTTTGTGGGACCGGTTGACCCGGTCACCTAGTGCCAGGCGGCATCTCCCCACTGGTTTCGACTGGTCCTGTTGTTTTCGACTTTTTAAGAAAATGCTGACGTGGGACCTCGGTTTGTGTACGTGGCAACAGAGGGCACTCCACGTTTGATATTTCTCGACCCTGGCTGGCTGCGCAAAAGGTTAACTTTTTCTCCACTGAAACGGTGGGGCCCGGCGGGGCCGGTGGGACCCGCCCTTGACGCCGGCCCTGAGCCACAAGTTTCACTCCTACACCGACCACTCCAAAGTACATTATAGTTTCCAGGCAGGCAATGTTATCCAGTTGAAAAGGATATTCTGTGTCCGCATTAAGAATATTTCATTCATGATGGAAAAAAATAAAGGGCAGGATGTGTTTTTGGTGCGAATTTCTGGAAAAAAAAACAAAAACACAATGCAAAATTTTTCCATAGGGAATATTTGGTAAGATATTCTTCCTTTTTCAATGGATGAAATCACTATGCTACTATCAAATTTTAGAATTGTATTGTTCTATTTGAGATTAATGTATACTCTTGTGGATAAATAAATTAAATTTCATCTGTATGTTGTAAGTTTTATCCATTTCCAAAGAAATAAATAGCTTCATGACTCCAATGAATATTACTTTATGCATTGCTTGAAATAAATGATCACTAGGAAAAATTTAAACCCTAAGGAGGGCCGTTAATCTTTCATTTTTTGGCATCTCGCAATGCAAGTACAAAAAAATTAAAAATTAATCTATTTTTAAAAATAATTGTTTTTAAAAAAAATTATTAATAAAATTCAAAAATAGTAAAATTTAACATGGTGCTAACATGGTTCAAGTAGTACTACATCAATTGCTTTCATTAAAAAATATTAAAAAATATAAAAATAATTTTATTTTTTCTTTAATTGTACTAGGGGATTTTTAAACTCACAGACATTAGGGGAGATTTGACGGCTTTGAGAGCCTATTTCAAGCATGTTTTCTTTACTATTCTCTCGTAGAGATTCAACAAAGGGAATAGCAACCTGTCAAAAAAAATTTAATTAAAAAATTAAAAAAATTAAAATTCTTAAAATGCAAAACAAAGTTGAAATTTATTTTTTGGCAAAGTCTTGGCCATGTCAAACTGCTACACACTCTTTACAAAAGTACAATTCCCGCAAATTCTATAGCTTGATAACTCGTAAGCATATAATGCCCTCAAAAATTGTCTAATGCCTCCTGAAGAATGAAATTTTTTATTTTTTTAATAATATTTTTTATTTTTTCCATACTTGCACTATAAGGGGGCCAAAAAATAAAAGCTTAACAATCCACCCTAGGGTTCATGATTTTTCCTAATGATGGCAATTGGAACAGAAACTTCATTTCACATATTGGACTCAAATTCAAAAAATATCATTTTTATGACTAAATTTCACATCAAGAGTAAACAACAAGAAATAGCCAAAATACATTGCAAGAGTAATACGGGAATTAAGCACCTTTTTCTTTTGAAAAGCTCAATAATATTATGATGAGAGAATTTGTAATATTACTACTATTCACTAGAAATGTATTTAAGCAATTTTCAAAAACAAAATGAATGAAAAAAAGGATTTTTTTTTCCATCCTACAAACCTAGGTGCAGTTTTCCAAAGGACAAAATTTTTTTGCAACTTCCTTTAAGGGTTAAATATAACTCATTGTTTATCCCAATTAGGTACCTCCACATCTTTCAACAGTTTATTCAAATAGTATCAATACCCTTGAGATAGGTTGTTTGTTTTGTTCTGTTTGATACATTGAAATCTAATAAATTGTGAGGTGTCCAACAGCATTGTTGGTATTGCTTGAAAGTTCCTTGTTCAAAGGAGTGCACAAACTTTGTTTTGTGGCGTTTCGACTTATAGTGCAAAAGTTATTGAATCTCAAAGCTTTTAGGAAGTCTTTGCACTTCTTTATGGGTAACACTTTCTATTCATACCAATTTTGTGGCATTTGAACCTACAATTTATGAGTCACAAATTTTTCTAATTAAAAAATAAAAATTAATGAATTTCAAAATGTGAAAATTATTGAATTTCAAATTTTTTATTTAATGGATTAAAAAAAATGAAAAAAATACCTTTGCTTTTATTTTGGTTGTGGCAAGAGCACAATATACTCTAGTCTATATGTATACCATAAAATAAAATTGTTTATTTACTTTATGGTATACAATGAGATCTTTTGGGCCATACATTCCTTGGTTACATTCTTGATACTATCAAAAAGCTCTTAGCAAGGAGGTATACAAGGGCCTTCAATTGTTTCCTAGCGTACAAACTCACATCATTATTGTGAAGTTTACAAAAGGTTTGCGTGAAGACTGAGCTTCTCCATTTGCTACTCACACTTGCTGAGAATTCTAACAAATAACTGCCCTTAGTTTAGAACTGACTAAGCCATGTAACCGCCGTATATACGTCTTGCTATTATGATGTAATCATAACATCACCCCCCTTTTGGTCCTGGTGCAGTGGGATGCAATCTATAAAATTTTGCTAGTCTTTGAGGTGCATTTTTCATATTTGAAACAGGCTCCCAGGAGTTTTCTTCAGGTCCGTAACTAGTCCAGAAAACGAGATATCTCAATTTTTTCCATCGGCCAACAAGTCGGGAATCAATGACTTTTTCAACCTCCCATTTGATTCGACCTTCTAGTGTAACCACAGGAAGAGAGGGTAGTTTTCATCGTCCAATTATTGTGTCTTGATTATATTTTTCCAATGTTGAGATATGGAAAACATTATGAATCCGTAAGGTCTTAGGTAGCTTAAACCCTAAACTACGTTAGAGTATTTTGTTGTAATCAAATAAAGACCGAGAAATTTTGGAGACAGTTTGCATAAGGGAGATGTCATTGTAATGTTTTGGTGTCGAAGAAGAACATAGTCGCCGACTTGGAAAACGTGATGCAGGTGGCCGACCTTATCATATTTAGTTTTCGCCTGATCACCAACAATTTTAATCATTGTTATAATATCTTGATGAATTTGTTGTAATTCTTGAATTTGGGATTCTATAGCAGATACTGTCAAAATAGGAGGAATCGTAAAAAAAGCGATGGGTAATACCCATAAGTTGTGTAAAACAGGGACAAGCCAGTTGTAGAATGAATATTATTATTGTAAGAGAACTCAGCAATGGATAACAAATCAGCCCAGTCGTCTTGTTGGCTTGTGGTGAACATTCTCAGGAACTGTTCCAAAACTTGGTTAACTCGTTCTATTTGGCTGTCCAATTAAGGATGAAATGCCGTGGTCAGAGAAGGACGAATTCTCAAGAGCTCATATAATCTTCTCATGAACTTAGATACAAAGATAGGTCCTCTATCTGAAATAATTTCATTAGGAATGCCGTGATACCTCCATACATAATTAAGATACAAGGTTGCCAAGCTGTTGAAATCAATTGCTTCATTTGTGGGAATGAAGTATGCAAGTTTAGTGTATTTATCAACCACTACAAGTATAGCATCATAGCCGCTATTTACTGGCAATTTTGTGATAAAGTCAGCTGATATGCACTTCCAAGGAGCCTCTACAACGGGAATGGATTGCAGCAATCCGTAAGGCACATGACGAGACAGTTTGGACCGTTGGCAGATGTTATAGCCATCTACATAGCAATGTACATAACGTCGCAACGTGGTCCAATAGAACATTCTTGTTACCAAGTCAAATGTTTTCGCCTGGCCCTGATGTCTTGTGGCTAGAGCGTCGTGTCTAGATCGGAATATCTGGCATCGCAATTCCTCATCGTTAGGGATGAAAATCTTATCTTGAAACCATAAAATACCATCTTTAAATTTATAAGCCTGAAATTGGCGGTGTACTCCAGAAGGGGCCTGGTCCCCTTGCCTTGTGAGATACGACACTATTGGTTGTAATGTTGGATCCCATGTCGTGGATTTCCAAATTTGGTTTGTAATTTGCGGATCCATCCAAATTGGTTTACATAATTCCAGCACGGCCAATTTCAACAGTGGTCGGGGCTGTGATTCTCGTAGGTCAATGACATCTAGTCTTCCGGACAATGCATCAGCTCTTCCGTTCAGTATTCCCAACCTATGTATAATTACAAAATGAAATGCTGACAAAATTTCCGACCACCTTGCTTGTCTTCTGTTCAGTTGCTTGGTAGTTAAGAAATATTCTAAGTTTTTGTGGTCTGAGATTACCGTAACTTCATGTAGAGAGCCCTCCAGATAGACTCTCCAATCTTGAAATGCAAGAACAATGCTTAATAGTTCTTGGTCATAAATATCATAATTTTGTTCCACAGGTGACATTTTCAAACTACGGTATATACAAGGGTGAAGATGCCTGTCATCACCCTGTTGGGAAAGAATGCCTCCTATAGCTGTATCAGATGCATCAGTTTCAATGGTGAAAGGTTGTTGAAAGTTAGGGTGTAACAATACCGGAGCTTGGGAAAATTGAAGTCGAATTCGTTTAAATGCATTATCAGCTTCTTGACTCTATATGAATAAGTGATCTTTCCGAGTTAATGTAGTCAAAGGAACCGCCATTTGCCCATTTGTAAGTAACCATGGATAAATCTTCTATAAAAATTTGCGAAATTGAGAAATACTTGAACTTCTTTCACATTTTTTGGTACTAGGTAGTTGTCAGTGGTTTTAACTTTATCTTTACACATTTCCAAACCTTGAGAAGAAATTATCATTCCTAGAAATTCCACAGAATTGCAATGAAAATGGCATTTAGAGGCTTTTATATAAAGCCCATACTTATATAATCTTTGAAGTACCTCTTGAACCACCTATTTGTGGTCATTCAAATCTTTAGAAAATATTAATATATCGTCTAAATAAATAACTACCGAAATATCTAGGAGGTCGGCGAAGATATATTGCATGTGAGCCTGAAACTGAGCAGGTGCGTTCATTAGGCCAAAAGGCATCACTAAATACTCAAACAACCCATAATGTATTTTAAAGGTTGTTTTAAACTCATGGCCCAAGGCCATGCGAATGCGATGGTACGCCTATCTCACATCAAGCTTGGTAAAGATGTGAGCCCCCACTAACCGATCTGTAAGCTTAGGGATGAGTGGTAACGGGTAGCGATTTCGTACGGTAACCCTATTTAAGTTCCTATAATCAATGTAAACTCGGATAGAGCCATCTTTTTTCCGTGCAAAGACTATTGGAGCCGAGACTGGGGACTTAGACCGCTGAATCCAACCCTTGCCTAAATTCTCTTCCAAATACGTTCGGAGTTCTTCTAACTCAACCGGGGACATGGATCGTAAACTTGTGTTTTTCAGTTCTTGCCCTTCTTTAAACTCGATTTTCATGTCCGAAATTCCGTGATCCAGCAATTTATTCAAGAATTTTTCACTGAAAGCTCCATGTAAATCTTGATATTCATCTGGGACCTAGCTCAATTCATTCTTAAACTCTGCTTCATTCATTTTGGATATTACCAACAAATATATCTCAGCTCCTTTCATTGACAATCTAAAAGCATCCGCAGACACTATGGAATGCTTTGGTCCTCTTAACTTACTCCAAGGCTGTTGAGGTTCCATGATTCCTACACCTGAAAGCTTTGGTGCTTCCAATTCTAACTAAGTTGGTCAAGGTTCCGGGATTATCTTCGTGATTCCTGCACCTGAGTACTTTGAGGCTCCCAATTCTAACTGAGTCAATTGAGATTCTGGGGTTCCTTTTTCTGAGTTGCAAAAGTGCGGTCTTATTATGGACGGTGTCTTATACCCTCCTATCTGGTTCCCTTCGATTTTTAAACAATTTTCTCGACAATGAATTGAATCAAAGATCACCGTCTTTTCTGCCCATCGAATTGTGGGGTCGTGCTTCACCACCCAAGGGGTTCCGAGGATGCAGGGGTATTTTTCTATATTGGTCAAATCCACAACCAGGATCTCTTGGTGTCCTAATATATTTAAATTCATCGTGGCTTCGTGAGTAATTAAACCAGAACTGATTTCTCTTCTGTCAATGACACGTACTTCACGAGGTATCTTCTTTGGTGTAATTGCAGCTTGACATTTCACGGCAAAATCTAGGTGCATGAAAATACCGGTAGCCCCAGAATCCACCAATGGCTCCACAGGTGTTGAGTTAATGAACTCTAATACTGTCAAATGAGCCCTTAGATCTAGGGTTGTTCATAACAAGATTGGAGCGGAGACCTCCAAGCCTCTTTCCCAGAGTTTGCCAATTGGTTTTTTTGATGACTGTGATGGAACCCCGGTCGGCTTCTCCAACGTGCCTGGGTACCGAAGATTGGATCCCATCCTCAACCCCGGGCATGTCCTTTTTCCGATTCTTCCTTAATCGCATTGGTTGCTTCGAATGCCGCTAATACTAACGGGATAGAAGGATTCGACGGGCACCTTACTTGGAAGTGATCCACCTGGCCACACACCTAGCACTTGCCTTAGCGTCAGAATTCTAGCCTCTTGGCCGCAGTTTTGGCCAAAGCCGTGGTGACACGAGCTGCGCCTAGCTCCATCGGCACGGGACTTGACGCTTCCTTGAAACCTGAAACCTGTCCACTCGACTCTCCTACGCCGAATATTGGTGTTTTGGAATTAGCATACGAACCTTGAGGTCTGCGCACGTGCCGCCTTCCCCACAGTCGTTCATCAATTCTCGAAGCCATCGCTATTCAATCATTGAGTCCTCGAGGTTGAGTTTCAGCAGTTGCCACGGAATCAAGAATTTCGTCTTTCAAACCTCCCTGGAATCGTGCCACTAAACTCGACT
Organism: Pseudoscleropodium purum; assembly: GCA_963969395.1. Lineage (NCBI taxonomy): Eukaryota > Viridiplantae > Streptophyta > Bryopsida > Hypnales > Brachytheciaceae > Pseudoscleropodium > Pseudoscleropodium purum. The sequence goes on from OZ017796.1 coordinate 315,772, forward strand.
CATTCCAGTCGACTTGGGCAGCGTGCTCATTGAAATTCGAGATGTAGGTGGCCACTGAACCAGTCTGTCAAAGTGCGAAGAGACGATCTTCCACATTTCTCCGTCGATCAATGTCACCATATACCGAGATCATAGCTTCTCAGAATGCATTGTAATTCAACAGTAATTCATGTTCACGTCCTTCATCTAACGCTTGCAGCAATGTCATAACTTAGCTTTGGGCAGCTCCACTCAAGTGAATAGTGTATACGCTACCTTGTCTCCATCCTATCCATACGTGCGCAGATTGGTTCTAAAAACCAAGTGGATCTAAGCAAACCAACAGTATATTTCTCCACCTCTTTTCCCTTTGAATTTTTCGAGTTTGACAACTCTCGATTTTCTTTCCCTAGTTCCCCCTTCTCCACTGTTACTCCCCCTCCGGTGCTCTTGATCAACCGGTTGGTAATTCATTGACAGCAAAATCAACGGAGGTGCCATGACTGTCCTCTCCGAGAGTTGCTGAATCACGTGTGGCAGTGCAGCTTAGAACCTGCTGCTGTATAAACTCAGCTTGCACCTACTACTGTATAAACTCCGCCCATCCCGATCCAATCTCCTCCGACAACTGCGGTCCATGATCGCCTTCCAATCTTCTTTGCTCCATAAAAATGGTTATTGAAATTTTCTAGAAATACTGATACCAAACAATCCTGTTAACACTCCCACTCTTTTTTACCGATATCGTTTTCCACAAGGCATGGACAATTAGATGACGCAAACCTGTTACGGATCCTCGCAACAATCGGGATCCTGTCAACACCCTGTTCAGAACGGACTCGCAGAAGATCAGACACCGACTTGCCAAGGATCTGGAGAACGATGGTCACAATTCTGAACTCCCTCCAAATCTCCTTTCCTAATTATCAATCAAACGATGTAATTGATACAAGCAATTTGACAATGGTTCAATCGGTCTAACTTATATTATCGTGAAGTTTACAAAAGGTTTGCGTGAAGACTAAGCTTCTCCGTTTGCTACTTAAAGCCGCTGAGAATTCTAACAAATAACTGCCCTTAGTCTAGAACTGACCAAGCCATGTAACCGCCGTATATACATCCCATTGTTACAGTGTAATCGTAACAATTAACCTAAGAGGTCCCAGGTTCGAACCCCCACTGCACCGATTCATATTGGCTTCTGTAGAAGCCCACCTTGCACTAAGCAAATCCTGCTCCACAAATGATGGATCTCATCTATTCCAAACACAAGATATCAGCCCAAACTGCAGAGTTCAGGAGACAGTGCGTGGACCTTACAATCATCCTACTCAGATTCATTCACTGCAATTGTTTCATGGCCACGCTCATAATTTCACATGAATTGCAAACACCTACCTAGGTCTGCAAAGTGGTGACTAAGATGAACAGCTCGTACCCCAACTGCTATAACGAGCAATTATATTACGATAAAATTTGTCAAAATGACGGACAGCTTTCTTGCTTCATGTTCAGCAACTCTTTTCGAGTTGAAAGAGATCCATGACGACAATCTACAACAGGAGCAAGGATACGTGCGATGCTCTTCGATCAGTCCATATAGCACTTCAAGGTCTTGGTACAAACAACATCATTGCAAACGTTCGTAAGACTAATAATCTGAAAACACTCAAGTGGAAGTGAAAGAATCTGGAACAAGTACGTACACCCTCTATTCTAAACCACGTTACTTCAGGCAATACCTTTGTATTACACGTATGTTTACTGACTAAGTTTGAGGAGGCCCTTCAAAATGAGTCATACCAGAGTCATGTCAATACATAGGCCAAGAAAACAGAGTCCAATAGAAACGCTATAACCGAAAGAAACTTGATTTAGGTTTAGGGTTACGAAATAGAATACACGCATTGAGAGACTCTTATCGATCCCCCCCCCCTCCAAACTTCACTCAATACGGTTTTTCCTTCACTCAATACGGTTTTTCGGTTCAAGAGCTGGTATGGCACAAAACGTAGCCCAACTGATCCAAATGCAAAACGATACCCTGTAAATAGTGAAATGAGGTTGCCTGACACTAATTTCTCGGCATTGTGCACTGTCTGAATATTCAGTGCAAGGATGCAGGAAATTTTCATCAATAATTAGTGTAGCAAACATTTTTCAATATTAAAGAATAAACTTAAAAGAGTCAAAGAGTCACATGCGCCTACACTTAGACAAGCGGTGAGTCACAAGGTAACTTTTCTACATAAGGCAACTGCATTGTTGAAGTAACCTCATTTCATTATTCCATGCAGTAACTTTAGAAATATAGTGGCAAATTCCAAGGCCAATTCTGGACTTAGAAGTGAACCTGGGCGAGTATGCACGGGTCAGTTTAGGAGACAGGATAAAGCGTTCGTATCCTCAGTCTACCGTAGAGTATAAATTGGAACGATCGGGTGATGGTTGATAAAGCCTTACAGGTGACGCTGACACCCTCACGAGCTAAAAGCTTGAGTGAAATCTTCTCACACGGTCCCCAGCGCAGCCAAAGAGTTGTCGTGTATATCTTCAGGCTGTTGCATTGATCTCCCGAAACTCATGATACTCACAAAATTTCACGAGCAAGAGTTGTGGAGTACAAATATATAGCTGATTGTCTTTTGCAAGGAAGAGTTCGATGGCGTGAAGAGAAACACTAGGCTGCGGGCCTCCGGCAATGCCAATGCTCTGGTCTCCAATCCAGGTCCAAGAAGGTTTGAACTGGTACAAGATCAATAATATTTTAATTATAAATTATATAATTCAGTAAGCTTTTATTCAGTTCTAAGCAAGTCCCATGTTGTCAGAACTATCCTTACTTTTTGAACTGAAACGTACAGAACAGTGGAAGACTTAGTCCTTTGCTTGACAAGAGGTTATCGATCATTGAAGGTCACGCACAAGTTCAGATGTAACAGTGGACTGAATGATATAATTTCTTCAGTGCAAGTTCTGCACGTAGCGTAGAAAAAGTCCAACCGCAAGGCTGGACGGGTCATGATTGAATGAAGAAGCGATCTGTTGGGGTAGTTCAATTCTAGTATGTCTTGTCCTCTTAATTTAATCTAATTGTTTGGGGTCCCCGGCCCGAAACATGACTGACATAGTTTGAATGCATGTGCGACTTGGCCAAGACTCTTCTCGTCGATCAATGAATGTTTGACTAGGTACAGGAGATACCAGAAATGTTAAGTTGGGTCAATCCTCCCTGGCCGGTCAGAGAAGGTCATGTTAACGTACAAGTGTACGTAGTTGGGTCTTGCGGACTTACTTAAGTAAAGAGGAAGTGAAGTTGGAAAAGGTCTATTTTCTGCACCGGATTGCATGTAACTCTTAACTTACAAGCCTAGCTAACCGTAAGAGGACTGCAACCACCATGATCGATCCGGAAGTCACTCTGTGCAGTTATATTAAGCTCCGGACACTTTGTCTTCTGCTTCCAAGTTAACCGCCCCAGTCCATCCTCAATGAAACCAAGCGAAGTACCTGTCTAACTTGAGCTTGACACACACCCTGCCCTGTTTACTTGAAGACTGCAGACTGGTGAACAATAACGGCAGCATCGATCTAGAACGTTCTGCTAGCTTTGATGGAATCTTCAAATAGAAGTCATTCTCTCAAGTACATCCATGTCCAAGTCTGTACGGTGCTCATGTCCCGAAACTGTTTCTTTATGGCGGTCGAGTTTGAAGGAGTTTGCAGGCCTTGACGTTCAAATGAATCATGAGTTCAGTACCGTACATTCCAGTACTTCTGTAGCTAGAGATGTAGCCGAGGTGACCAAAGCACACGTGATTGTAAACGTGACATTAAGTCTGGAAGGACGGTGAGGTCATAAAGTGGGCAATAGTAGATGATTTTCAAGAATGCACGTGCTGGTCCAAAATTCAGATCATGTTTGGCAAAGTACTTTGGTAGTAAGTCTCTTCCTTTTAGGGTTAATCATTAGAAGTGTCTAGCAGGAGTTTAAGGGCCACTTCACATATGGGTCGAAGGTCGAGAGTCTGTCGACTTCCACCAATCAGATTTCTAAAATCCCAACTTTTGCCTCTCGACCCGTCACACAAGGCGGTACAATCCAAAGTCAATCGCCCTCCAAATTGCCTACATGGTAGTCCAGCTCCTATGTGGCAATGGCCTTGCAATGGACTCTTGATCAGAGTTTGGGTCGCTACTTTATAGCGATCTAAACTCTGGTTGAGAGTTTGTTGAATTTGCCATTTATTATCCACTTCTTTGGACTTTCACCCAAAGTTTGGCCATGAATTCCCACGGCCTTTCGACTCAGTCAGCCCATGTGTGAAGCACCCCTAAGGGTAGTACCTAAACCTTTTCCATAGTACTACATAGTATTCAAGATTTTTTTGGAAATATTTTAAAATTTTAAAAAAAATAGTTGATTAATTTTAAAAACATGTTTAATATTCACACTTTTAAAAAGAAAAGGTACCTTTGGAAAGAAAAAGCATAGGAAAAAATTTCATATAGGAGAACCAAAAAAGTGCAAAATAGATGCTTTGACGTTTGAATTTGTAAAAATTAATGAAAGAAATTTTCAAAGAAAATAAAAATTGATCATTTAGTAAGACTTCATGATATAGAAATTTCACCAAAAGAATCATCTTGAAACCATTTTCAATGTTTAAAATTGTAAGTGTAAGAGAGCTCTATTTGCATAAATCTAGAGAACATAAAATAATGTTTTTAAGAAATTCTTTTTGGTAGGTACATCCTTCTCTAGTGCAGGTATAGACCACAAAAACTTCAGCTTTAAATCATTAATTTTGGATAGTTTGCAATTTAAAAAACCCTAAACCGCAAAGTCTGACAAATTAGCTAAATTGAAATTTAAATATAAAACAATTTTTGAATTTTTTTTTGAGGAATAAGTTCTCAAATCACTATCTAATTGCTAATCTTCAAAAAAAAATTCAAGTACACCAGCTTCAATGTGCAAAAGTTATAGCAAATGACAACTCAAAAACGTCAAGTATGACACAAAATACTATTGGTCTTTCTTGCATTCACCCTTAACCGTTGAGCACCCCAATGCTTCAAATATAGCCTCTCTAATCTGACATATTTTCTTGTTTGACTATTATAATCTTTTCAATAGTACAGTCAAAAGACATGTCCTTTTTCATCTAGCTTTGGGCTTGTCTTTACTACTGATTGATATAGTTAGTCTATATCAATCTCTTTTTAGATAATAGTTTGATTGGAATGAATTGAGAAGGGTCCAAATTTTTGTAAACATGAGTTGGACATTCATGGGTTAAGGTAGAAACACCTATTCCAATCCCTACCCCCATTCTTAAATTCTAGATTGCAACCAAATCTATCCATAAACATCCATTAAGGTTTTCTACAAATGTTTATAATTTGGTGGTGCATTTGAAAGACACAAATTTAATTCTCATTCATTAATAGCTGATTTTCATAGATTTCAGTGGTTTAGAGAGCCAACACTTTGAAAAATCATAGAAATTATATATTATATTAATAAAATCTATTTTTTTATATTTGAATACTCATGATTTTCACTTCCTAGTATGACAAAAATATTATTTCTAGGAAAAATGCCTCTAACTATGTTATATTGCTTAAATTGACAGATTTGGATATTTTCATTGTAATAGGAGTTGAAATGGTTTAGTTTTATTGTTTGTATACTTAAGAGTTGCTTACACTTTGTAAAAGAAGTGGATCTAATAGATTTCTTACTATTAGAGTTTTCTATTTTTTTAGGAAAGGTGAACAAAAGTAAACAAGAATATGGTGGACTTTGATATGCTACATTGCTATGCTATGTGTCTTTGAATAACTTTTGGCATTTCAAATTACCATCTTGGCTCAACTTTGGAAATTCATAAAAGGAATTGAACCACCTATTATATAATTGTGGAGTATTAAGTTATTTGAATCAGTTTGAGACTTGACTTGCTTCAACAAATTAACCCCTAAAGGACCAACAATTGGCAACGCAACAATTTGGGGCGACTCACTACAACAATTGGGATTCGCATTTTTCAATTCCATACCTAAATTCTTAACAATTAAGGACTTTAAATCATTCTCCACTTCTTTCTACTAATTATTTTTCTCCTACATATTTTACAATTCCAAATGATCTAAATTTTTTTAAGTAGGTGGCCAACTTACCTTGAAGAATGAATCTAAAGAAGCACCACCAACATGGACATTTTTTCATACAAATGTGACCTAGTAAAGTGTAGCTGCCTTGTTTTTTGCAAGGCCAAAATTTTTTTTTTATCAATTCAAATACTAAATAAATATCTTGCAATTCACATGTTGAAAGTTTTTGAAAGTTTTTCCCGCATCTTCTTAAACTAGTGTACTACAAAATCCTATAATTTCATGTAAGTTTTTAAAAAAAATTTGGTACTTAACTAGAAACGGTTGTTTACAACGATTTAGATGAAAATATAGTCAAAGAAATTTAGGGGTTAAAATGTAATTGTTGCAAATGACTTCAAATTTTGTTGAAAATAGCAACAATCCAAAATAGAGGAATCAATATTGTTTTATTACTATATTGAATTTGAAAAAATATAAAATAATTTTGAAGCTCAAAATTGGATTTGACCATTAAGTCTCTCCTAAAGAAATGCTTGGTACTTAAATATTAAAAAATGTCATTAATTAAATTCTATAACAAAAAATAATTAAATTGTATACTGAAAAATCATTTCAAATTTCAATATTTTATTTTTATTAGGATAAAGCCAAAATATTTTAAATTTTGTAGTGATCCTCTAATTGTTTTTGTTTCATTAGTAGTAGTACTATCAAACTATTTAACTTCTAAAGGTTGAAGACCATATTTTTACCAAAAATGCTCTAAAATTGCCATTTTTGATATAAGCACCAAATGAAAGACATTTTTAAACACATGTAATAGTAGGATCTTGTAGTATATTAGTTTCAAAAGATGTAGAAAAAAATTTAGAATTTTTCACCATGTAGATTGCAAGATATTAACATGTGAAGTGACAAAAATCATTTTTTTGGCCTTGTGAAAAAATGAACGGTTGCACTTTGCAAAGTCACATTTGTATGAAAAATGTCCAAAATGGTGGTACTCTTTGGTTCATTCTTCAAGGCAAGTTGACTACATCCTTAAAAAGTTTTATAGAATTTTCATTGCACAACATATAGGAAAAAAATTGTAAGAAGAAAGAAGTACAAAATGATTCAAAATACTAAATTGTTAAGAATTTCATTATAAAACTGAAAAATTCCAAATCATGCACACTATAAATGTTTTGGAGCCTCTGAAAGGCTACCAATTTTTTATTTTGGCACCCACATGGTGCAATTACAAAAAAAAAAATTTTAAATAACTTTTTTGGAAAAAAATACTTAAAAAATTAAAAACTAATCACTCTAACATGGCTTTGAAATATATATATATATATATATATATATATATATATATATATATATATATATATATATATATACATGGCAACAATGCAAAACCATTAGAAGATTTTGGAGGCCTCTGGATGCTTGCGAGTTATCATAGCCTACGAACATAAGAAACAGGTTCGACGTAGCGGTCTGACGTGGCCGAGCCCTTGCCACATCATTGACTAAAAAAGAATTTTTTTTTTTTTTTTCATTTGGAACCTAATTTTTTTTGTTTTTTATGGAAAAAAAAATTCTGACAGCAGGCCATTTCCCTTGTTGCGGGGAACAGCTGCAAGGGAACAAGCCTAAAACAAGTTTCTGGACCCCCCAAAACTCTTCTAATGTAATAGCCTTCCAAAAATCTCAGAACTTTCGTTAAGAGTTCTCCATCTTCCCCCAATTTGCTATTACAAGTGGTAGGCAACATAGATGAAGCAACTAAAGACAAAAGGAAGTGCAAAACATTTACTTAGGTAGGAAGTAGCAAACAAGAGAGATCATGAATAATTAGAAAAAGAATAATAAATTGGTATTCATCAATAGTAGAGATGTATATGATCCAATGGAAGAACCCAAGTGGACCCAAGTGATGGGATTTTTAGGCCATCCAAAACCTCAACCTGATTTCATACTTAAGGCTAGAAGGTTTGGTACCAAAACTTCATATCTAAAACACCAACTAAGATGAGTTGTACGTAACTCTAGCCTAGCCCTAGTATTAAGCTTTTGGATTGCATTTGGAAGACTTGAGTGATCTTATTGATTCAAAATTAGAAAGTTTAGGATAGCCTTTAATCCAACCCAAATACAAACCAAGCCTTAAAAAGTTGTACTTGTCTGTCCTTTCATTAAAAAAAATTAAAATAATATTTCTATCTATCAATAATCAATTTGGTATTTAGAAAACTGTACTCTTGGGCCTTATAAAATAAACATACTAGTAGTTAATCATTTAAGCAATTTTTGAGTAGATTGTATGTAGTATGAGGTGGTATAAATTTTTCCCATGTAAGAAGATAAAAAATATTTGGATAGTAAAATTTTCAGAATTTTATTTTCCAAATTGAAATTACTATGAATTTTAAGAAGAAAATAGTGCATTTCACTGGTAGTCAATGTCTAAAGTCTTCCAATTTCAATCATTCAAGAATTATTTTTCCACTCACTACTTCATATTTTCTTGCACACTACTTTGAAACATGTGTTATAACCTTATTAAGGTGGAGGCACCAATAACCAACCATGTCTAGTACCCAACTTGGAGGGTGTGCTATTTCCAACTTCATTCTGGATCTTAAGTTTGAAATTTGTTGTTTTCGTTGTTTTCAAGACTCGGACTAAAAATGTTATGACACATCACCTAAAGTAGTGAGCAAGAAAGTAGGAAGTAGTGAGTAGGAAAGCACTGTCTTGAATGATTGGAATTGGAAGACTCTAAACATTGTTTATGGGTCAAGAGTTCTTTTGGCTCCCGAAATGCACTGTAATTTCAATTTTGAAATGTAAATCTGAAAATTTAGCAATCCCCATACTTCCTGTCCTCCAACGTGGGAAAGATATCCACCAACTCATACTATACAAAATCTACTCCCAAATTGCTTAAATGATGCGTTATTGGTACCTTCACTTGAGTCCCAATCTTGTTGAAAAGGACAAACAAAACCCATTCCGAACTTTTGTTGAAAATCTCTTCCAGCCTTGGCGGTTGGAATTACTGCACCCTACATGTTGGGTACTGCGCGGGCCAACTGACACGTTCACCTTACTCATTCATGTTGAAAATCATTTCAAGAAATGCACAGATTCTACGATTCCGTGCCAGCAACACGTGGCAAAAGTAGTTGTGCCTAAACTTCCGTTCACACTGCACAATAACAGTATGAGTTAATAGAAGTTAAGTAGGTTACGAATGCGCTTGGCCACTCATTTGCCGATTGGTGTGTGTCGGCTGCGTGCTGAGCTGGAGGGTCCATTTTCCAGTAGCCAATTGGACACGCCACGCTGGACCCCTTCACCGCTACTTGCGGAGACCCCGAGGACGCCGTTCCCTAACGAGCCGCCACTTGGGCAGCCCAACATTCTCCACTCATTTTGCCACGTGGCGATCTCACCGCGACTGCAGGTTCGGTTGGTCTGTTCAACTTACTTAATTTAGCTTATGAATTTGAGGCCCAATTCGGAATTTGAAAAACCTTTCTATTGCTGATGCCGTGAGTGCCGGAAATGAAGTCCTTCTGCCACCTGATTCAGTGGAAGATGAGACTTCAGTAGTGTGCTCTGTGCTGTTGCCACAACCCAAATAAAAGCATAAGTGACTTTTTAATCAGTTTCTAATTCATAAAAAGAAAATTAAAAATTAAAAAGAAAATTATATATATATATATAATTTAATGACCTTTCTTACTGAAGGTCCAAATATCACAAAATAAAGTTTTTGCACCTATCAGGATGATCACCCATTTCCAATCACTTAAGCAATTTAGCCTATCTATAGCATGGGGAGGTTGAGGAAAAATTTTCTCCGTGTAGAGTAGTAGACTTAAGAAGGATTTCATATTTTTTGATATTTTTTCACTCAAAAAAAAATTATCATTAATCTTTTTCGTGAAGATTCTCTTTGACCTACTTCCGATCAATAGGCAAACCAATTTCCAACCATAGACTGGTTATAAAAGCAATGTAGGTGATTGTTGTGGCTTTCAATGTACATATTGTGATCATTTTATAGTTTCAATGTACACCTCCCGAACATTCTACTACTCTTGCTGTACATGAGTTGTCACCTACAACAAAGTTGATTGGAAAGGCAACAGTCTATGCTTTGTAAATGGGATGTTGATCGGAAATGAGTCCACTCCGTTAATTGCACCTAATTGCAACTTGTTTTTGAAACCAAGTCATTTAAACTCTTTCTTAAAATTTGCAGATCTACCCTATTTTCTTATAGCCTAGGGTTGATTATAGATACACTTATTTACACCTATTCTTTTAGCTTGCTTTCAAAAGGATTTTATTTTAATCATTCAATTTTCACATCCGAATATTCTTATGACTATTTTACCTTCTATTTTTTGATGTGCTTCTTGTGATAACATATTAAAGGATTGTCAACAATATTTTTAGAAAGTAGGAATTGAATTGAATGATTGGAAATCTATTTATCAAAGAAAAAGTATTTCACAAAACGTTACAAGAAGTGAACTCAATTTTTGTGATTTTTTTGGGTCACATACCTTACATGAAGGTTGGATTGGGCTTAAATTAAGTCATTCTTGAGAAAAGAAAGTGCCACACGTCATCTAGTGAATGCTACAGGTGACGTTGGAAATTCAGTTTGGCACCCAAGTGCCGCATCATCAACTTTACGTACGGTAAGTTACGATATCTGGTATTCTCCTCCCCCGGTACACTCTCCAGTTCTGATTCCAAAAGTTAATAATACATTTGCCGTTCCATTTTGCCGAGTGCACTGGGGGAAGTCCCCAGCACTGTATACCCTTAAGGCCGGTTAATCTCCGTGATTGCCGATTCGGTATCTCACATCACGGCACTCAAGTGGCCCAGTGTCGCCGTGCAATTCGGCGTGAGCCGCCGAGATGTACAACTGAAGGTACAGAAAGCATGTGGATGAATATTATGGATGAACTTTGGAGTCACGCGACGTATATCATTCATCCCAAGATCGTGGACCTGTGGCGACTGGCGAGGGATGACCTATTCCGTAATTGTGACATGTGGCGGTTCAGCGTTTCCTTCCCGCGGTCGGGGAGCAGTGGACGCAGATTTCAAGGACTCCTGATTCTGCGACCTTCGGTCGGGAGTTACGGGGCTCTTGCGACCTTCGGTTGCAGAGGCCGTCTCTCTTCTCCAGTGGGGGGTCTCTTGTTAGTAATGCAACCGGGGTGTGTGCTTTTCATCAATTTCTTACAGCGTCCCTCATGCAGTCCTCGTGCATTTCTTTGGAGAATCTAAGGCGTCACTAGGGAATCTCGGTATCTGAGGCGAAGCTCAGTCCGCGGACCTTTTCCTTGTGTTTTGTGTTTGAGCCTTTGGCTGTGCGTATTGACCAGAATATGTGAGGTCTTGAAGGGGTTGTGGAGGTGGTTCTGCGGGTGCTATCTCCTTGTACCGTTTTGGCGGTGTTGGAGAATTCTGCAAGGTGAGCGGCTTTGTGTTCTTGGATTCGTGAGTAGAGTGGATTCGGTTACCGAGGCTTGTGTAGACAGTAGCGATAGGTTTTGTAGCTCCCTTTGGGGTTTCGGGCTTGTTCGAGCCACGGGTTTGTTTTCCCGGGCTTGCGGTGGAAACCGGACGCTCTTGGGGACGGGACTTCTCTTCTTCGAGGTCAAGCAAGAACAAATTCAGGATATGAAGTTTATTTTAATAAGTTGTGGAGTCCAGCTTTGTTTTAGTCTCTCTGTTTGAGCCAGGGTAGAATGCGAGACGTTCTTTATTTGACGACAACTTGTGAAGGTTTCTTAAAATGGTCAGATTTATTACAGTGTTTCTCCCTCTGCATACATTGCATTCTTTGAGCAGAATATCTAGTGCACTCGACGTAGTCCGGGACTGTTGGTGAAGCTTATTCTTGAAACTTCAATCGACAAGCTTAGAGACCCCATACAACCCTCTTGCTAGGCCTTTTGCATATTCTACGCTTTCTGGTTTGGGGGATCTCTCGAGTTTGTTTGCTTGTTGTTCTCTACCTAGCGGAGTATTCAACGGGTTTGAAAATAAATGGAAACCATTCATAACCGTAGAATATCAAGCTTGTCGTCAAATTTATGTTACCAAGAGTGAGTAACTGTGCAGGCGTTTCAATGTAGTGACTTGTTGACGCCACCGTCTTAGTGCCCAACCACTCCACTACCAGTTTCTCGAGAGCTAACGTGAGTGCAGATCCGTATTATTTGTGATCCTTGGCGCTGTGCAGTTCTGTGTTATGGAAGGATAGTGGAGCGCCATTTTGCGTATTTTTCCATGTTAGGCTCAATTTCGCTGTATTTGCTGTGATTTTCTACTGTAATGGTTTTCTCAGATGTGTGTCACAGCGAGCCGTTCATTTGGTGCTTATGCTCTGGGTCTTGGCTCGCCCTAATTTTTGAGCTGTTCTTTTAACTTTGAAGTTTCTCCCTGGTGCTGCAGCGAGTCGCTTCAGAGTCAAATTGGCGATGGGGTCTTTCAGTTCAAGCCTGCAGTAATTTTTTCGAATTTTAAACAAATGGTCATTGCCAGCCCTCGAGTAGGGAGGCAGATGCATAAAGGAGCGTCTAGAAACAATGCGCGTGGAACACATGGACACTTTGATGCAGGGGGCTCAAAAATGATGGCAAATAGGCCACATTTGTCTAGTTGCAGGAAATACCCCTCCAGTTCCAACCTCTGTACCCTCTGGAAATTCTTACTTCTCCTAGGGTTTCTAGTGTTGTTGTTCCTTGAAGTAAAAGCGAATGCCAAAGGATTTCAGCGAAATTTGGACGCTTTTTTTGGTACAGTAGATCAAGATGGAAACGGCGAAATTGAGCAAGGCGAAGCTTCTAAGGTTTTCCATCTCTTCCTCTATAAATGTTTTTTCGTTCTATGTTTTCGCAAGTGTGTCGATGGCTGGGATAGGGCGTTGTGGAGTTATGTTGGGTTCAAGATTGTGGGATGGTGCTGTATTTTTTGCTATGGTAATTGTCTTATTCTAGTTTTGTATCCTATTAACCCTGCGTGGACTTTCCAAAGTTCATCGCTCGCTGACTCTCAGCCCTATTCTACCTGCCTGCACTGACCATCTGAGCCCTGGATGCAGTTCCTGCGTAATCTGGACGCCCAAATGACTGATGAGGGTGATATAGAAACAAAAGAGGGTATGAGTGAACTGATAGCGTCCTCTCAGTTTGATTTCAATTTCAGCTATGGCGGCAACACTATATCTGCCGAAGAGATGCTGGTGAGCGCTTATTATCTTTGTTTTATAGCGTACATTTCATGCATGATGTCGTTCACATGAAAAATCGTTCCCGGAAAACATACCACTGATCCTTCAGTGAGTTAATTAGGAAGCATTGGTTTGTAAAATCCCTTGACAAAGCTTGTTATTGAAGCAAAGAGATAATCCACTGACATCCTAGTTATCGATTATGGGAATCGGATGAAGAATACAGTTTGTGAATATTTTGAATTTTAATTCCGTGAAAAAAATTCCTGAAATAGATAGCTATTAGGTTGTGAGTGTCACTGCTTTGTAATTGTCATCAGTGAATGATCCGCTGCTCATGTTCATTTTTCCTTTTGTTCAGGATCACCTGTCAAATATGATGACTGCAAATCATGTGGTAGATTGGGTTACTCACGGACTGCAACTGCCACAATATGCAGAAGCATTCCGTCAGAATGCTATTAATGGTATGGACTTCCCAGATCTCATTGAGAACGACAGCGAAGCTTTACTCGAGGACCTTGGCATCAAGAGTACTTTACATCGCACTAAGATTACACATGCTTTGGTTAGACAGATCTTCGGAATTGGCACTACTCCAGGTCCAGTTCGCTCATTAGAATGTAGTCCATCCAGTTATGGCGGCTTGCAGCTCTCCTGGGAATCCCCTACCAACCGCGGTGTGCCTCCCTTGCATAAGTATCTGATTGAACGGTGGTCAAAGACTTTCTCTACTTGGACGAATGTGGCTGATACAAGGGAGGTAGTCTTCCTGGACAGAAATGCTGTCAAGGTGGGTAAAGAGTACAAGTATAGAATTCGATCATGGGGGGGCCATGGGCCTTCTAATTGGGTCGTCATAGACGGTTGTAGGGCCGATTCTACTCCTCCCTCACCTAATTTGGATTCAGAGGATAGGGTTCCCTTGCAGATGGTACGCCAAGTGGAACCAGAGTTGTTGATGTCGAGAGGATCCAAGCCTTCTGAGAAAGAGGAAAGTAGTATATGGACTTGGATAAATTCAGGTGTTATATTGCTTCTAGCCTTGTTCTCAAGACATACATTCTTCTTTGACGTAACTTTGGCTGCCTGGGTTTTAATGAAGAATCATTTGCAGCAGGCATTAAGACAAGGGTTAGAGAGCCCGCGTCTTTGTGTGAGAACAGTTGCACGTTCTATAGCGTTAGCTTGTGAAAGTTGGTGTTACATGCGACAGAAAGTGTGGGCACTTTCCAGGCTTGGAGAGGATTCGTCATCAGCCTCAAGGAGAGCTGCGCTTAAGAGTTTAAGCGAACCGTGTATGAACAGTCCTTTCGAAGCTGAAGAAGAGGTCAATGGGGAATATAGTAAATCTCGAGGCATTCGAAGTCTAAGTGCAGATAACCTTTTAGAGTCAAATGATTTGGGATTCCAACCGAGTTTAAGGGATTCGAAGAGCCCTTCTCCTAGCAGCAGTGAGAGAGAAACGGAGTTGGAGGACGTGACAGACAAGCCAGTAATATTTCCACCAACGCCTCCGCGGGACATAGAGCTAGTTTCTGTTCCTTCCAAAAACAGAAGTAAAAACAGGTGAGCTGGTTTTTCTGCTTTAGTGTGTAAATTGTTCTTTTCTTGTTGTCCATTGACCATGTACTCGGTCAAAATTATCTATGGTTACTTGATTAATGGCAGCAGTAGTAATGCTATTTTGTAGTTATAGGGTTTGTAGGGAGACTATGGAAGTTAATTTGAAGTCTATTTTAGAATAGTTGAATTTCTGATTCGGTTGTTTTGTTGAGAGAGCAGGTGCAACCAGGAAGGCTGTAGGGTACGGTTTGATCGCTGGCATTCACTGCAAGACTGGTGGATGAAACTCAACAAACATTATTGTCGAGAATGTCAGAGTGTTTATTGTGTGAAACACACCCGAATCTCGCCTCATGGACCTCGTGGTCAGTGTGGGTTAGATAGCAGTTGCTACTGCTACAACTGTTATGCTACCTTGTCTTTGGAAAGTCAACGCAGGCTAGATGAGCAGAACAAGTTACGTGTAGGCCCTTCTGTAACTAGAGATTCTTCTTCAGGAGCAACTTCTCTGGGTAGTTCAAAGCAGGGATATGGCAGTTCTTCGAATAGCTCTATAGCTGGCGGAGGACTCCCTCCATCACTGAGCGATACTGTAGAACCCTACTTAGATAGTAACGGTCTGCTCGACTTTAGGGACGTAGTTGCTGCTAAGTCTGTAGGAGTATCGAAAGCAGCTTCTGACTCTGGGATGCCCGATCAACCAAGTGAGCCTGTCGTTTCAAAGCGTGGCCATAGAAAGCAGAGAAGCTTTGCTTAAGCGAACCGGCGGTTCAAGTACATCCCGGTTCATGTTTGTTGGGTGTCAAATATGCAGGTATCGAAGTTTATTTATCTTCTGTATTCTACTGCTTGTTACCTAAGTACTTTATGTGAATGCGTTTAGATATTCCTCTCTGCTCTGGCACATTCGCCATCTTCTGTTCTACCTCTTTCCTTGCACACATTACGACGGTCATATGTAAGCAATCTATTGCTGTAGTTTTTTTCTGCAAAACTTGGTCTGTTGTGACCTGGTTTATCTCATATTTTTCTGATAAATCCTGGTCCTCTTTTGCAGATCATGAAGGGAGCTGCATAATCCGTCCGTGAATCATCTCTGGCAAATGCCGGTGGCTCTAGTATACTAGAATCATTCCTTGAAGCGGAGTGCTTCATTTGGTAGCAAGTGACCAAAATTGCGATTTTTTTGAGCTTGGACCCATTCATTTATTTCCTTGACGTAGAGTATGCAACTATCATGCTCTCGTGCTGTTTACGTAGCATTCTTGTGATGCGCATGCAACTAGGTCGTGATAAATCATCGATCTTAGTGATTCATGCAGGTAGAGCTAGTACTTTAATATTGTGATTTGGACCAGTGAGTCCAAGCTAATTATCTTGAAAGTTTTTACTTTATGCAAGACGATTTGACTGGAATCGTTGTTTCTCACTAACTTTCAAGGAAATGATGCTGTGAACGGTTTGGAATATCATATCAAGCCGAAATAATATCTCAACAGGAGACTTTGCCACAAGCAAAACGGATGTAATTGTCAGCATGAGCTCAACTAGAATTTTAATTTTGTGCTACTTTTTGAAGTGAAAGTGAAGGAATGATTCTACCACGGAATGTTCACATGGTTACAGTCTATTGTAGTAAAATAGTTTGCTTGATTCAGAGAAACACCCTATTCTGCCGATGGGTAGTTCACATCCAAAGTTGGCAAATGGGTCTTAACCCTTTAACAATGAAGGGGTGACCTTGGAAATTATTCCTTTTCATTATTGTGTGAATCATTGACTTAAAATATTGTAAAAGTACTCATTGGAAGTTAAGCTACCATAGAAGAGCTTCCCTTTTCCCACAAAATTTGGAGGATGAATAGTTGCATTTTTGTCCTACACAATAAGATTCTTTGTCATTCATCAATTAGAAAATGGCCACTATGTTATCACTGGGTTAACCTATGAATGATAGAATGGTCACCGTGGAAACCATTTGTTTTGGTACCGCATGCATTTTTGGATTAAGAAAATGAAAAAGCACATTTTGTTTTCGTTGTCCAAGACAGCATGCGGTACCAAAACAAAATGAAAAAGCACATTTTGGTCACCGTGGAAACCATTTGTTTTCGGTGCCCCGCAATGCAATTACAAGAAAATAAAAAAAAATATTTTTTTTAAATATTAAAAAAACAAAAAAATATTAAAAAAAGTATGAAAACCTAATGTGACGCTGATGTGGCACAAGTAATGCCACATCAACAGGTTTCATTAAAAAATAAAAAAACTGAGGAATTTCCTCTCTAATTGCACTAGGGTAGTTGTAGACAGTTCTAAATTGGCAGACCTCCCAAGGCCTGAAATTTTTTGTAATGATCTGTAATTTCCAATCCTACATAGTTAAGTGTAAGACAAGGTGGTTGAATTGAAGCATTGAACCCGAAGTAACTACACTAGAATCAATTGCATAATTATGTTAAAAATCTTGTGTGTGTGGTAAGCTATCAATACTTATTCTAAAATGCATTTGAATTCTTACTCAATTTGAATTCTACTCTAAAATGCATTTGAGTTCTTACTTAATTTGAATTTTACTGGAATGACAACAAGGCATAAAAATAGATGTATCCCACATCAACCCTAGGCTTTCATGTTCACAGAACGTACATTTCAGCCGAAACTCTCTCCGGGACAGTTTGCAAACTGCTCTCTCCCAATTAGGTGCGCACCAGCTGGGGGTCTCTCTTCCAGCCACACCAACATCCCTCTCCGTCAGCTTGGTGGGCACCTCTGCCATTGCCAAGTGGGATCCCACTCCTCCATCAATTCTCCCAAACCTCCAGCTCACAACCATGCACGAATTTCTCCCTCGCGGTTGCATGGCTGCCTGCAGCTGAGGTAGCAAACCATTAAATACGAAGTCGTAACAAAGTGGGGAGTAAATAGACGACGAGAAGTCCAGCTACAGCTTGAAAATCAGCGAACGATTTAGTGCAAACAATTTGGCAGCGAAGTTGGCAAGCATGGTGAAGCTCACATCCGTTCGGCAGGTCCGGATGTACGGTCCGCCAGGGACGCGAGACCTGTTTGAGAATTTGAATGCGTTTGCGTACCTGGTGGGCACCTTGTTTCTGGCTGCTGGCGTGTTGTTGCTGCTGCCGAGCTTTGGGGCTGTCAGCTTTGGTTTATGGATGATTCTGGTGGGAGTGGCGGTGGTGGTCGTAGTGAATTTGCATGACTTGCATGCGCACTTGGCGGGGGTGGATTACAACTTGCGGTTTCTGGCGCTCGATGTTCAGCTGGGACTGGTCGAGCTTGCTGCGCCGGTGGTGCAAGCGCTGGGGTCGATCTTGCTATGTATCGCCACGTTCTTGCTCATCAGGGTACGGACGTGACATTCATTCTGTTTTGGTTTAATTTGTTTCTTTTGGTTGGATTGAACTTGTGTGACCAGGATTCTGAACGTTAATTAGTTGTTGATCAGAGGGAGTTGCTAGAAGTGAGAAATTGTATGTCGGAGTTGGTTGTGGAATGGAATCCTCGTTGGAGTTGCTAATGAGACAGTGGCCCTGCTGTCTTGGACAACGGACTTGGCATTCTATGCAACATTTGTCGCTTTGCCAAGCGTATCCATTTGTTTTGTCGCTGATATAGATCAACACTGAACTCTCTCTCTCTCTTCTCGAATTGCACTGCATTCGGGGTAGACGGGCTTGGAAATGACTTCGTGTTTGTGTTCCCAATCTGACATGACATGCGAAAATGGTTCAATCGGATTTATTCAAAAACATGAGAAATTCTCGAGATTTACTGGAATGTGCCATTGCCGAGTTGTTTAATTAGAGAGTGTTGATGATCAAGTTGATTAAATTGGTAACATGGGTCGCGCCAAAATTCAAGTGCACAAAGCTCTAAAACTAAGGTTCTCACAGATCAAAGTTTTTTGACGAGCTTCTGGAATGCGCCGAGTTCGTGAGCGGACGTCTGTTTCACAACTTTGAGGCGGTCGAAATCCGAAATCCGAAGCTTGAATTGTGTTTCCTTCATTTGACTGCAAATTACTGACGGATTGCACTCTCACATTCTTGTGTCCATGATGGCAGGCCAATAAGGGAGTGTATGATGAGCAGGAGATGCTCTTGAAATTGGTGCAAGCCTTCCGACTGGTGGTCGCCGGCGCTGCCTTGTGGTTCTTGGGCGCCATCCACAACGCCTTCCAAGTGTACGAGAAAACAGGTCTCCGAATCCAGGTGCTGCAGAAGGCGGTGTCGATGCCCTGCGTGGTCGCCAGTGAGCTTCTTCTCATCAGCGGAGTGCTAGCGTTGCAAATCTCTGGCCGCGGCCAAAAACTCATGGTAGCTTTTGCCTCATACCCCTTCCTTCGACCTCAACAGGCCTAACTGGAGCCTCACGTTTTCTCTGGAATTTGGAGTAGGCTTTCAGTAGTCCAATTTTGTTTATGGTTTTGCTAAATACTGGAAATCCTCTTCATGGATACAAAATCTGGGCTCATCTGAATTCTATTAGTTTCATGATATGGTCAATCAAACGGGCTAAATATTTTGAATCATGAATTCTTGGTCCTTGATCCTTGATCCTTTTTTTAGAGTTTAGGGTATTATTTCTTGGTCTTTTTCACCAATTCCACGAATTTATGTTTGTTGGTCTTCATCTTTTAGAATTCGCAGCAACCGAACCCTACCATTCGACTCATGGGCTTGTCTTATCTTTGATGCAGAGCATTTCGACGTGGTTGGCTCTGTCGGCGAGCGGCTTGCTCGTGTTGGCAGCGGTGTTGAACATCGTACGTGTGGTTGCAGTGCAGCAAGTGGACCGATTCGGCGCCCATCTGGAGAGTCTTCGGGGAGGGGCGGAAGAGCAGCTGCAGAGCTCTCGTGCCCGTTCGGAGCCTCTGCTGAGCTCCAAGGGCAAGTACCAATCCGACATTGAAGGCGACCAGTCCAATGTCCCCTAACTGACACAGGCTCTTGCATTCTTTGGGAAATATAGGAGTATTTTTTGTATTGCCTGAGCCGTGGTATCGGCATAAGCACTCTTGAATTCTTCAGTGGCCAGTTTACAAGTTTGCCAATCCATAGAAATGTATCATTTGAGAAAACTTGGTCGACTTGACCAGATATGTTCACTCTGAAACCAGGAGAGCATCACGTGATTCTTTTCTTGTTATTGACCTCCCTTATGAGAAGCTTCAGAATTCAGGCTTTCCGAAATGAAGCGCCCTTGACGGTCCTGGCACAGTCTTTTCAAAATGTGAATTAGTCAATTATAGAACTATGCAGAATGTTGCTTTGTAATCCATTTGTTAACGAACTCAATGTATGACACGAGTATTCTGTGAAATTTGCTTTGTATTCATTGCAAGAAATTCCCAACAAGTTCCTTGTGAACCCAAAGTTGGGCTTGAGATTCAACAGGATTTTCAATCGGGGCGGTCATACAGGGAAAGAACCGGCGGTTAGTTCATTGTCAGCCCAGTGCCTTTTGGGGAATATAATTAGTTGGAGTGTGAAAATGGAGGTTTGGGAATATAATTAGTTGGAGTTTGAAAATGGAGGATTGAAAATCAGACAAAACATTGGTGGGATTGGCAACCAACGGGTGTGCAAAAATAAATGGAGGCTATTTAGCCACTGCTTCGACATGAAATTGTCAGATTTCAATTGCTCGTTTATCAATGTTCAAGCTATGCCAAATCAAGTTGTTGCAACAACCAAGAAAACTTGACATGAAATTGTCAAATTTCAATTGCTTGTTTATCAATGTTCAAGCTATACTAAATCAAGTTGTTACAACAACCAAGAAAACTTGCTCAAGCAACAAGTGTTTAGATCAAAGAAGAGTTGATAAATTTGAGACATTTGAGAATAATGCATACTTAATTAGCAACTACAATAGTTTTGAACCTAATTGCCTTGAAAAATGAATTATTTTCAACTTATATGGAGGATGTATTGTAGCCTTTACAAATTTGAAGTTGAAGAAAATTGGTTGGTGAGAATTTGATACTAGAGAAAATGAATAGGGAGATTTTGATAAGGAGAAGATGCAATTGGTGCCTCTTGGAAAAAAATTGCTCCTTTCTACAAAGAGGAGGAAAATTACCAGAGCAATTCCAAAAACTTCCCAAATGTTCATCATAGTGCTAGCATTCTTATTCTTTATTGTCTTTGCCACCATACTTTGTAATCTGATCTATATTCCTAACAAAATATACTAGTGCCAACTTGCAATTTTTCTTGTTCACATGTACATAGACAAGACCAATTCTATAGTAAAGAACCGTTGATTAGTGAGTTGTTAGGCAAGGCATTGTCATCTTTGTGAGCATTACACATGCATGATTCTATTAATCCTAAATGGAGTAATTAACAACTTCAATTGGTTAGTGTTATACCAAATTGTATCATCCTACAACCCATGTGGGAGTGCATGTTGCAACAATTTTCAACTCACTTTGAAATATATTCCTTTGAATACATTTGTGAAGTAGGTTGTGTATGTGATTTTTCTTGATTCTTGTTGGTATTTTTCTGCACCCTTGGCAATGTTTTATTGAACAAAGTAGACTTCAAAATCAATAATAGTATTGGAAAAATCTATTGCAATGTGAAGACTAGGGAGCTCAAAATTTAGGGTCATGTTTGCAAATACAAAACAAGTGTATAAACTTGCTATAGTTTTACATAAGTGATCACAATTATCAATTACATTTAACATTTCATGAAATATGTGCTTTTTTGTGCATCCAAAAATCTTCTTATACATGATTATGGTAAATACATGTTGATCCTTGCAAGAGTTAACTTCTTGAAAACCAAGCATTCAAATTTTGAACAATAGATGAAAGTAAACATACATAAAACTCACAAAATGTATTTTTTCATCCCCATTTTTTAGTAGATCTTACATTAGTTCTTCAATAATTTTACACTATAGATTATGAAGACTTTATTTTTCAAATATTATATTATTCAAAAGGTATTGTTAGATTTGACATCAAAAAGTAAGTTTTTCAATTTAAAAAATAATTGAATAAAAAATGAAAATGAAATCTTTAAAAACCACTAGGATTAGACCTTAATATTTTGATTTTAAAGGAAAAAAAAAATTGTAACAATCACAAATATTCAACCTACAATCAATTTGAAAAGGAATTTTTAATTTTTGGCTTCACATCCAATTAAAAAATATAGGTTAGTATTATATTTGATTTAACCATGTGGATATGGTCTCTAAATCATATTTTACAACTATTATTTTAGAATTATCATTAAATTCTTATTCTAGTCTCATTTTATAATATATCTTTATAATTTTGGAAATTTGGACTATGTCCTCATCTTTAAGGACCTATTAATAAGGCCAAATATAAAAACTTGTTGTGTAATTCTACGATTGTGACCTTGTTAAATTAAATTCAAACATTACATATTCTTACCTATATTGTGTACTATTTGAACATAAGAGCCTCAAAAGGTTGATTTTATGGGCATTGCTATCATCAACACTTTCAAAATTCATAGTTTATTCAAACAATGCCAAAAAAATACATAGAAAGAGTTGTTTAATGTTGCTCTAAGTTGCCCACAAAATTTGATGCCCAATTAAACTGTGTTTCCAAGGTATTGTAAACTGAATACATTGCATTGACAATGGGATTTGCTTCTAATACACTTATGTCATTTTTACATTGGACTAATTTGAAATTCATTATATATATGAATGACATTATTTTTCTAATTATTGGTCCAATGTATTTCTCATACATTATACATGAAAATTTGGTTTAAAATTTTGGTGGGCAACAAAACAACATTGGAAATGCATTGAACTAATTCAAAGGAAATTCTAGAAGTGTTCAAAAGAACTTGTCTAAATTGTCAAAAATAAAAGAATTATCAAGGTAGTCAAGTTTTCTCTTACTTTTAATTATTTTGGCGCATACAACATTTGGCCATACTGAAAAGTAAGAAATTGACATGGAATTTATTCAAGGGTGAAACTTGTGCTAGTGGTGAGGGAGTTTGATTTTCCCATCAAACTAGATTGCGGTTAGGCTAGCCTACGGATATTTGCAAGAATCAAACCACATATCTCATAAGCACAACAAGTCCAATAAACACAACCATTTCTCACTATCCTTTTCCAAATTCTAATAAAAGGTGTAGATGAGGAATATCTTTCATGTGCATTAAAATTTTAGGACAATTCGATATATGATTCAAAAGTTATAGCCAAATATATAATTTCTTCTAAACTTGGGCGGTCTGGGCAAATTTGAAAAAATCTTTTTTTTTAAAAACAAATTTGAAATTAGTTTTCTAAATTTTTATAGACATAGAAAGCTTTGAATCATTCTGTTTTGATCAAAGCATAAAAAATTAAGAGGTGTTTTAATTTGTCAGTAATTATGCATTTTCTATTTCAAAATAAAATTTCAAATCTACTATTGAACTCAATTTTCAATATTTGTGGAAAAAAATAAAATTGGAAGTGAATATTTTTTTATTACAACATTACAACCATTAGAATTGGCATTTTTCAATTCCATAAATAAATTGTTATCAATTCAGCATTTTGAATCATTCTCTACATCTATCTTTTTACTATTTTTTTGCTATATGTTGTACAATTCCAAATGATCTAAAAATTTTTAAGCATGTAGTCAACATGCCTTGAAGAATAAATCCTAAGAAGCACCACTATATTGAACATTTTATCATACAAATGTGACCTTGTGAAGTGCAGCTATCACATTTTTCGTAGGACCAAAAAATGATTTGTCACTTCAAATGTTGATATCTTACAATCTACATGGGTTAAACTTCTCGAATTTTTTCCACATCTTTTTCAAACCAATTTACTATAAAATCATACAATTACATGTGTCCAAAAATGTATTTTTTCTAAAATTTGAAACTTGAATAAGAATTGGCAATTTTGGAGCATTTTTGGCAAAAACATAGGCAAAGAACTTTCATTAGAAGAAATTTGGGGCCTATGGAAGATTGTGAGTTATCAACCCTTGTGAATGCTGAAACTGCTACGGGAATGCAAATCCGACGTGGTCGAAAGAGTGTTACATTATCATTTTGGGGGGAAATTTTTTTAAGACTTTTTTTGCATTTCAAGACCCAAATTTTTTTTTTATAATTTTATTTTTGTAATTTTTGGCTTGACAACATGCTAGCATTATTGGGAACAGAACTAAAACGTCTCTCATGGAGCCTCAAATCTCCCCTAATGAAGGGTCATTAGAAGAGTTGTTATCCCTCGGGAAGGTTGTAAGTTCTCAGTAGTTCCCAAACTGTGGAAATTGTCTTGCAACAACTTGTTGATTTAGCAAAGCGACTACCACATCTAGAAAAAAAAATTCCAACTTTTTTCTTCATTTTAAGAATGATTTCTTTTTGTAACACCCATTTGCTAGAATGGGGGGGGGGAGAATTGTAGGGAGCATTAGCTTGAAATAGCCCTCTCAATTCCCCCCAAATCCTCTAATGTAAGACCAACAAGAATGCTCACAAATTGGTTCAAATTCTCTATATGGCAATACTTAAAAAAGCATTGCATATAGGAACATTATTTAACCTCTACAATCTTATCGTCCCCTCGGAGGACAAAATGGATTTTAGATAGGTGCCTATAATCTCAATTTTCATCACAATTTTTTGAAATTTATTTTGAAAATAAGAAAACACATTAGCTTTTGGAAACATGAATTTTATTTCAAATAATTTAATATAGGATTCATTTTTTAATGCAATTTTTATAGTTTGTCAAAACAAATTGTTTTTTTCTTGCTAAAAAATCTCACTATTCGTATTATTTTATTTCAATTCCATCTTAGAGCAATTAGCAATTTTTTTTTTTTTTCCAATCTTGGATATCCTTCTACTTAATAATTCTTGAAAGAATGAAAATTAAATTTAAGAAAAAAATTGTCTTCGACTTGCAACTAAATTTTTGAATATGGTTTTTTCTAAATTCAACATGTATATTGCAATAATTTTAAGCAAAGAGGATTCAAAGACTTAAAATCTAGTTAGAGAAGGTTTTCTAAAGACAATTTCCATCACTTCAAATGCAAATATCTTGCAACTTACAAAATAAAAGTTTTTGAAATTTTCTCCACACATTCTTATATTAATCTAATACAAGATCATACAATTACGTATGTGGAAGAAAAAATTCTAAAGTTTTTTGCTTGTTGTAATAGAAATGGAATTTTTATTGAGTGTAATTTGATCGGGATAAAAGCCTTAGGACTTTAAAGGTTAAACTTTTTGGCATTGTTACTTCATCTTAAATGTCTACTAAGGATTTTAGCCTTGGAAGATATAATTTGTAGGAAATTCACTCATTCCTTTTACTTTATGATTGAAGGCAATGGAAGGAGCACGATACGGTGGTTTTGATGAACATTGTATTTTTCAAAATAAGCAACTATTCTATGAGAGGCTCAATCCTTGTAGCAGCTAGAAACGTGAAACAAATGAAAGGACAAGTAAGCTCGAACCTACAATTTTCTAATCATCATATACCGAGAGTATACATTTCCAATCCAAAATGTTTGCTTTTAGTAGATGGCGACATAAATAGAAACATGAAGGTTCTAGGATTGTTGGTTTTATTTTATTTTTTTGACACAAGCATGTTGAACAACACATTGTGTGGATTTTTATCAAGAAGAAAGGCTAAACTACCTGTCACTGCCAAGTATCGAATGTACTACCACGCCATTCAATTTGGATACCTTTCCACCATCATCCGGTAGTTCATAGTTATAAATTACCACTAGGATTGTTGGCTTTACGAAAGAATGACTCTCTTATTGTGTTATTTCAATTCTTTAACTCTAAAAGGACAAGCAAGTTACTATAAAAATAAAAAATCATCTTTTATTGATGTTGTGTGAATCATTTACTTAAAAAAACCAAGAACACTCACGGGAGGTCAAATTGCTATGCAAGACCTTCCCTGTTTACACAAAATTCCAAAGATGAACATCTGCACTGAAATCGTAACTGATGAGAGTCCTGCTCTTCCTCAACAACTTCCGACAAGAGCTCCGACCAAACAAAGCCAAGGAAGTGAAAGCCATAACTGTAACGCAAAGGGAGGCGTTGCAGCAGCACTGACAGGCAAAGCAAGCATGCTTTCTGACTTCAAGCAGTTGGTGGCTGTCCAGTGAACGATACTGACTGACTGTATGCTGGGCGACTTAACTTAAGCTCACTTACAGTGTAACGTAGAAGGTCCCTAATTAAGAGCTGGAACTGATTTTGGGGGAGTTGAAACTTCTTCAACAGAAATTTTCCTTGAAACACAAGTAGAAACTTTGGCAGCTAAGGTAAACCTGCCTATAACAGGCAGAATGGCTGATCTGTCCTATTGCCATTGACAAAAAAAATCTGATTTTTTTTTGTACAAAGACAAATGTAAGAAATGAAGGAAGCAACTAGAATTTTATTTTTTCGACAAAATATGAATTTTTTGTGAATTTTCGAAGTTTGCTGTCCAGTTTGCCCAAAAAAGTCTGTAGAGTACCCCAAATCAGCAGAAAAGTGTTTCCATGATGGTCATCTTACCACCCAAAGCAGTCATAACATTCTTTAACATGGTTACAAGATTTCCTAACATGGATATGACATAAAGAAATTAAAAAATAACTTTTTACTAACAGTTTACACTAGAAAGGTGTCAATGTTCTATCACAGTTATTAATAACTCCATAACCATATTCCAAGGCTTTGATGACAACTAAAAATCAACCTAATGTAGTCTTAATTCTATTTTTAAGAAAAAGTTTCTCATGGGTTGATGAAAGACTGTAATGAGGGAGTTCCCTAGGTGCCTGTCATGGGTGATTTGCCTGTCATAGGCAAGTTTACCTTATAGTAGCCGACCCATTTCTTAGCACACCCCATTCTCGTGATATAGACTATTCTGTTTCTGATCAGATCAGCAGGAGATTTGCAGTGATTAATTGTGGCACAATTTTCAACGCAGCTATGGCACGTTGCTATTGGCTACAAGACTCACAATATTACAAGAAGTCTTTGGATGATTTTGCAATTAACCTATGGTCAGAAATAGAAAAGTCTATATCACCACTATAGGTGGAAGAGAATCTTTCACTAAAAAATTCATAGTAATTTATGTTTAGTGTAATAAAATTCTGGGAAAATAGAAAATCCTTCCAAACTCTATTTCCGTACATGGGAAAAATTACAAATTCAAAAAACTTGTACTCCAAATACGCATAATTGCTTAAGTGGTTGGAAATGGATTGGCTACCCTAAGGTAGAAGTACCTATTTCGGACAAGCCCCTGATAATTGCATTATAGACTAACCTATTGTGGACAATAGTTGGATGTAGTGGTCATCGAAAAATATTCTTGGTTTGTACTTTCTCATCCACTCATCTCTCTTCTTTCTTGGCCCAAGGTGAAGTACCAAAGCTGACTACAATAGGTGAGTCTATGAAATTGGAATGGGTCCAGGTGCAAAATCCATTTTTACATTAAATAAAAAATTCATTTTTGGTGAAAATTTTTTGGTTGTTCTGGCATTCTTCCACAACCTTATTTTTGTACACACAAAATTCAATTCCCCATGAATCTCCGACATCATCTAGTCTGAAAAGCTGAAGTTATCCAAAATAGGTACTTCTACCTTAACCCAAGTTGTTTCATATTTTTTGGAGTTTGTGAAATTAGTTATGAAATTTTGAAGCTAAAGTGGCAAAGGGTTCTAATAGCATCCACCTCCTAAAATGTACATTGTTTGAACATGATGGAAGGCTACAAAAAAACAACAGGTACGTGCATTGTACATTTAAGGAGGTGGATGCTTTTAGAACATGTGCACTTTTATAACCTCCTATCTCATGTATGAAGATTTCTAGCTTAGCTTGAATCAAACCTTTCTTGAATTTTTGCATTTTCTTTCCTACATTGTTATAAATAAATAAATTTTTTTCCTCCATTTCATCAATTACATCCTACAAAAAAGTGTGGTCTTAAAAAACTCAAGTATTGGTTGGGATGAATGAGAAGTTTTGGAGTAAAAATAGCCTCTATGCTTGTTGTCCAAAATTGAGAAGTAGGATTTTCATTATCACTTGAGAATTGTGAGCAACATATTCCCCCCTCCCTCCAAGGGAAAAAACAATAGTTGTTGGATGAAATTAAAAAAAACTAAGACTACTCCAATTGTCATGCGATATGAATTAAAAAAAAATGTCGTTGAAGTTGTTGTCAAATTGCCTCAAGTTGCCCCAAGGGCCAAAGTTTGCTTGCAGGCAATTTTTTTCTTTGTCAATTTATTTTTCATGTTTCCATCCACATTTCTCTTGGCCTCATCATTAAATCCCAAACCCCTTGAACCTCATCATTAGAATCCAAAATCCTTTTGCCGCCACATCAACTTCCTTCCTTCTTTGTATTTGTGTATTATCCTTAGAAGCATGTTGTAGCACTTTCATTTTCAATGTTTTGGTTGATCTCTTATTGAATGATCTCTTTGAATAAATGTATGAGTCCTTTTTGTAGTTGAAATTTGGTGCAAAAGAAAAATATTTATTCTTGTTGCTAGTTAGGTCTTTTGTCAATTCCCTCATTTTATATAATTGTTTGTATATGTTGTATGAGATATTCTATCATGTGTATCATAAAACTACTCCTATTCTTCTTTGCAATGAATTCAAATTATTTTACAATATCAACAACACAGTGTATTTTTGTTAGTTGCATAGTATAATACGAAAATCCAACGCAACATTCTAGTGATTACATATTAATTTGAATTCAAATGTTCTTTCAGCCTATTTTCCACTTTGGTATAAAATTGCACATTGTTTCGCAACGATTTGAATCATTGAGAAACAATTTTGAATAACTTTGCTTTTATTGATTCTAATTCTAATTTACTTTCAAAATCAATCTCCTAAAATCTTATATTGTTCAATAATTATTTGTAACTATTTTGTAATCAAAACAATGTTCACTACTACTTCCTATTGTTCAACACTTCTCTCCATTATACTATAGAAATCTTGAGTAGTTTATTGCTCACACTTGCAGATATGATCAGAAAATGCAATTAGAAGATGTACGTTCAAAGGATGTGATTTTGGATTTATTGTTGTATTTTGTTCAAGTTTGAATGATTTTAGTTCAAATGACTTGAGGTTTTTTGTGATTTAAACCGCTTTGAATTGTGATAAGTTTTCTCAAAGTTAAGCATTAGGATTAAGACTAGCTTAGAGCTCCATGAGTACATAACAATGAAATAAAGAAATGGAGTCATGAAACTAAAAAATTATGTTTGGTACAACTTTGCAAGGACTAAATATACCAATTGTACATAGAATAATCAAAATGAGAATGTCTTATACTTTGCATGTGTTTGTGTAAAATTGATGTCTTGCATTTTAGAGCATTGGTATCTATTACTATTATTCTCTTTAGTTTGCATCAATCAATAGATCTACTAGTTTTCTTGTTAGATTATTACTACATTTTAAACACAATCATTCTTTAACTAGGCTCTACTGGAGAACAATGTTGAAGCATTAGTGCAATTGACCAATGTTGAAGCTAATGTGATTTTCTACCAATAAATTTAGAAGTCTAGAAGTTCACTTTTATGAACAATTTTAGCAACATGAAGGAGACAAAGAAAGAGAAGGAAACATGAGATTGAAGAAAAAAATGTTGAAGAGATTAGGACTTAGAATTGAATGTGAAAGTTTTACATGAAATGGAAAAATGAGGAAATGAATTTTTTAATGCAATTTAGGGTTTGTTGCACAATGAAAGCAATTGAGGAGGAAGGCAATAAATTTGAAGATTGAGTATTTCAATGGCTATATGCCATGTGTACAAAAATTATTTACTAACTACCCTACCAATAGGGTTGTACATGATTTTACACTATGACTTCAAAAGAAATTATTCACTAAATAATTTATTTGACTCAACTTAGTGAAGGACAAAAATGACCATCACTTTGCATATCTTCTTGAGGCTAAATAAATCATTCTTAAACTTTTACAAATATTGACCAAGAAAGATAAAAGCATGGATTTCATTTTTAATATTCTAAAGTAAGGTAAACCACCTTCTTTGTATCATTGTGTATTGGTTAGACATCTTTCAAATTTTGGGATGTACGATGCTAGTACGTACAAAATATTCTTGAAAAATAGCTATAATTAGAATGATTTTTTGTTATAGTGGTCCTTGTAGTTTATGGCCAAACTAGCATTCAACTTTTTTTAGAGTGAAAGAAGTCTTTATTCATGGGAAGCAAAAGGGTCCATGTCTTGAAATTCATGAATGTCATGTAATGGCCAACAAATGGCACATATCGTTTTATCGCGTAAACAAAGCCTTTGTGCAATTTGTGATGTTGATTGGATCTATGGAGTTATTTATATCTATTCATATGTAGAATTGGGATAATCAAACATCATTTAGCCATTCAAACATGATAATATTATCTTACTTGAAAAAAATTTAGAGGCATCAAAATGCTTAGACAATTTCATTCTTTCAAAATTGGAGAATAATTTGCAAAGATTTAATATTCTTTTCCAAAATTGCCTCAAAATAAATCTTTGAATATCCTAAAATGATCTTTAGGTCTTTTTAATAATTTATATATCATTAATAAGGTTATCAACCAACAATTGAGGAGTAGTGACTGATGCATGGTGAATTTGTTGGAATAAACTCCCACATCTTCCAACTTGCCAAACCATAGGACCTTACATAGGAAGGTCCATTTCAAACATTTTGATCATTCTAAGTGCCTAAAAATGGACCATATAATAATAGTCACATTAATTGAAGATATTATTACTATTCTTTAATTGTTGAGATTTGAACCACAATGAGATGAATAGTGGTCACAATCAAAGTCTTGTGTGGTAGTAATGGAGTGAGTTAAACCACAATAAGAACTTATATCTATTAATAGTACAACTATCAAACATATGATTATTTAGAATGTTCATATTGTGGCCTTTTTAGGAAGGGATTGTGACTATTTAAGTGTACAATGAATGCACACTATATTATTATGATCATAATGAATGCACTTCATATAAGTTTGGGAAGATAGTGACTCTTTTGAGCTATTTGAGTTGTACACTTTAATAAACTCCAAACAAATTCAAACTCTGCCCAAAATAATTCATAATTTTAATTGCTATTGCGTCTTTTTAGATTTGTTTATATGCAAGAAAATATATTTAAAACATCTACTGGCTCACCAAACCATGGGACAAGAGAGTCATTTTGTTGGATTGGAATCATCTAACTCCTATCACAAAGATATTGCACACTTGAATATGGGCTTTACTAAACATCTTCGTCAAACTTTTTGGAAAGCAAAGTGAGCAATTTTTTTTGTTTTTTTGTTATCCTTGATTTGCAAATGGATAGGTTCAATAACAAAAAATGTGTTTTTGCCAAGCATTGGTCATTCACATCTTAGTTTATGTC
This sequence comes from Pseudoscleropodium purum, assembly GCA_963969395.1. Classification (NCBI taxonomy): domain Eukaryota; kingdom Viridiplantae; phylum Streptophyta; class Bryopsida; order Hypnales; family Brachytheciaceae; genus Pseudoscleropodium; species Pseudoscleropodium purum. The sequence continues at coordinate 347,216 of OZ017796.1, forward strand.
TTGTATATCTAATTATTGCATCTTGCACTTTTCATGGGGGACAGTGTCTTTCTAAAGTTAATCTTAAAACGTCTTTGCAAACATTAAGTGTCCAATGGATGGTAACGAATACTTCTATGTAAGACCAAAGTGTAGATGTTCATCTTTGGAATTTTGTGTGGAAAGGGGTCTTGCACAATACTTTGTCTTCTAATGACTATTTTTTTTTTTGTGAAGGAAAGCTCTTGTTGAAATTAAGATTTATCTAAGAAGCGTGCTTGAATCAGCAACCCTAAAATTGTGTCTACCACCCCAATTTAGAATGATATTGACAATACCAAACAACAATAAGTTACAAGAGAAGAATGACATGACCTAGATGTATAATTTCACTGCAAGAGAAAGGGGAGTTTTAAGTATAGTCCTTGTAGTACAGTATTTCAAGTAATGATCTTTAAAGAGACTATTAGTAAAATTTTCTTAGAAATATATATGTTTTCAGTAAAAACACATATCTCTTAAAATGTCATTCCTTACAAGACTAGGTACAAGACTATACTACTAAAACTATACTTAAACACCTCTAACTCTTGTTGTGTTTATTACATACCTTAGAAATAGTCATCTAATATTTGAAGTTCTGAAAATACAATTGAGTTTTACCATGATACAATCCAGATCTTGGAACAACTTCCTTCCAAAGTTCAAACCTCCAAGTTTATTTTCAAGTGGTCTTGCTCAATTGAAGGCAAGTGTTTCAAATGAGGTGGAGCATAAAAGAGCACAAAGAAGATGAGCTCCAAGTCATTGATTTAATGGGAGTATGCAACATCAAGTGTTTCTAGGAAGGCACATTGTGTTGGATACTTCTTAACCCCTAAAGTTTGTTGACTATGTTTTCACCAAAATGCTTGAAATCTACCATTTTTTGGTCGAGTTGCAAATTTTAGAAAAAAATATTTTTGAGACACATGTAACCATAAGATCTTGTGGTAAGTTGGTTTGAAAAGATATGGAAAAAATTTCAGAAATTTACACCTTGTAGATTGCAAGATATTAATATTTGAATTGACAGAAATCCTTTTCTGGATCCTACAAAAAGTTGGACAATTGCACTTCTCAAGGTTACATTTGTATGGAAAAAATTCAAAATGATGGTGCTTCTTAGGGCTTTTATTTTTGGCAAAATTTTGCTAGATTGTCAAAAATCTGACCTCTTTGGTTTCATCCCTCCCAAAACTAACCTCTAGATTGAGGCCAGCAAGGGGGACATTGGTCAAAAAAAAAAACTCTGGTGCTTCTTTAGATTCAATATTCAAGTCAATTTGACTACATGCTTGAAAATTTTCACATCATTTAGAATTGTACAACATATAGAAAAAAATAGTAAATCAAAAGAAGTAAAAATCATTAAATTGTTAAGAATTTAGTTATGGAATTGAAAAATGCCAATCCCAATGCTTGAACTATTGTGATAGACAATCTACATCCTATGATTTTATTATTTTCCAAAAATATTGAAAATTGAGTTATGTAAAGGACTTCAAAGTTTATTTTAGAGTAGAGATTCTATAACTACCTGCTAACTAAAACTCCTCATAAATTTTGACTCATTGATCAAAATGGAATGATTAAAAGATTTCCAAGTACATTTTAATCTAGAAGAATAATTTCAAAATTTTGTTTCTTAAAAAATTGATATTTTTTTGTCTACTCAAGTTGCCTAAATTAGAAACAAATACAAATCATGCAATAATTTTTTAACCATGTTGCCAAAAAAATGCAATTTGGTCCTTTAGGGGTTAATGAGGCAAGGAGTGAAGAAAGTCATAGAGAAGAGAGTAGGTTGTATAGCAAAATTTGAATTAAATAATTCCTCACTACTACAAAACTGGTTGCTTTTCATTCCCTAAAATAGTGACAAAATGTGGGTTGAGTGAAAAAAGTCACAAACAAAAAAATGTGGGGTTGACTTGACTACTAACATTAGATCATTTTCAATGAGAAGCGACATAGCTCTAGCTTTCCTCAATGGAAAACAATGGGGTTTGTTGTAATGCCTACAAGCTTGCAACCTTAGAAATTGAACTTGTGTAGACAAAGTCTATAGCTCTAGAGTACTTGTTGAAAGCATTGGAATCAAATTAAATGTGAAAATGCGTTAAAACCTTCAATTAAAACTTTGGAATGCATTGGTTCATTTGTCTCAAGAAACCCCAAGGAAACAACAAAGCTAGTTCATTCACAAGTGTATTTGGATTCAAAAGCTTCCTAGCAACAACATGTACAGGCAGGCAAACTTGGGAACTAGGAATGAGGGTAGAGACTCATGAGCATGATTCAAGACAAGTAAGGGATCCAATCCATTTTTGGCCACTTAAGCAATTAGGCATATTTAAAGCACATGTTTCTTGAGTGTAGAAATTTCTCCATGTACAAAAATATAGTTTAGGAGGATTCCATATTTATCTAGGATTTTATTTCACAAAATATAATTACTATGAAATTTTTAGTTGAAGATTATGTTTGACACTTTGATCTATGCTTGTCAAATAGGTCTTCCTACTTCCAACCATGGGTTGATTGCAAAATCGACCAATAGTGCAACCAATCATAATGCATTACGACTATATTAGGAATTGTGCCATAATTAATCTCTTGCTTTCTTTTGATGATTGGAAAGAGAGTAGTCTATGTAACAGGAATACTCTTCTCACCTAGGTAGATTCTGATTTTTGGATTTGGATTGGGGACGAGGACTCACTTGATTTGTCTACCAAGAAGACTACCATTTGGATCTAGCAATAGCTTGGTGTGGGGCAATGCTTGGAAAAACCTGATGGCTAGATTAGTTTTATCTAGTGGAATTGGAAAAATAACTGGTTGCAATTCAAAAATATAAGCAAAAAATTGATGAAAAAATCTATAAAAATTTATATTTTTAGTTAAAAAAAGAAAAAATAATTGAACTTTGTACTCACAAAAATGGTTTAATTTGGTAATTGAAGGAAAATAGCCAAGAATTTTAAAAAAAAATCCCAAATGTTGATGTGTGTGTGTTTAACCTATAAATGATACTGCGGACGTTTTTTGGCCGATGAATGACAAAAAATCTCTACATGGAAGACAAAAGTGCAACTATTCATCTTCCAAATTTTGTATGAAAAGGGGATGTCTTCTACAATAGCTTGATTTCCGATAGGTGCTTTGACATTTTTTTAATCCAAAAATTTACGTAGTATCAAAACAAATAATTTCTATAGTGACCAATCCATTGTTCAAAGGTTAACTTCTTGCCTCATGAATAATGAGAGTACCAATTTTAGGCAAGAATTTATAATGATCAGTTTTAAAAAGGTGTAATATAATTACCTTATGGTTGTGATTTTGAAATGTGAGCCTTGTGATTGCTACAATATGAGTACAACATGCAATTCTCATGGCGTAAGACATTAAATCATGCCCACAAAGTAGGTCCAACATGGTGATTTGGAGGTTCACCCGGGATAAAAGTAAAAAAAAAAAAGCCCCTATTTTTAACCATGTTTAAGGTATGTTCTAAACCTCTCCTGACTAATAATATGATTGCAAATACGAATTCAGAATTTGCAAAAAAAATTGTGTGAAAAATAAAAATTAGTGGATTTCCCCGGAGTAAATCCAGCCTCCTAGGCCCATTCCCTGGGCATGATTTAACGTCCCGCTCTCCTGCCCCACTCCCAGATATTCCAGTTTCGAACAGGAACGTGGGCGTGGAGGGTTGCCAGCAATGCAATTAGTAAGCTTACCAGTAAGTCCACGTGTTGTTACAGCACCTCCAGAGGAGCATCCCAAACGAAGTTAAGTTTAGTTGATAAGGTAGGAGGCTTTTAAAGTGTTCATCTAAGGGCTGGTCCGCCTTTTTCATGTGGTTTCTTGCATGGGATTATTTTTAGCTCATTTTTCAGACAAAGTAACTTAGATTTTGATTTTAAACCAAGTCGTTTCATATTTTTTGAGTCATTTTTGAATTACTTATGAATTTTCAAACAAGATGAGTCATAGGTCCCTATTTCTGACCCTAGGTCTTACATAAACCATTCACTTGCAACATCTGAAGAAAAATGGGAAAAGCAAAGAGAATGATTGGCTCTTGTAAAAAAAAATATTTTGTTTGTTGATTCATTCAATGATTGTAGAAGGACCATTTAAAGATCACCTCAAGTCCATTACAAGTGAGTCTATATGGACGGTTCTAAATGACCTCCTACATTAGAGCCTCCTACCTTATTTGACTGGAAGGCTTCCTTTTGGGGTTTTGTCGAAAAACCTCACCTTCCTAGCACTTGCCTCTTTATTCATTCTCGATAATTTGGTTTGGGAAATTAGACATTAGAAGAAATTTGAGGCCTTTTCAATTTTGTTCCCAAAACTGTTCTTGATACTATTGGCTACTATTAGGCCAATAGAAAAAAAATTTTAAGTTATAAATAAATAAAATTAGTCTTGAAATGCAAAAAAAAAGGTCTGAGATTTTTATTTTTTTTTGAAAAAAAAAAAATCGATGATGTGGCACTCTCTCAACCATGTCGGATTTGTGTTCTTGTAGTAGTTTTGGCGTTCCCAAGGTCTGATAACTCACAGCCTTGTAGAGGCCCCAAATTTCTTCTAAGGAGTTGTATTCCTAATGAAAAAGGTTGTTGTTTTCTATGGTTTTGTTGGCATGATATTTTGATAGTTTCTTGTAAAAAACATGTTGCAAATAATCTTCATTTCCAACACTTTAGTTAAAAAAATTGTCAAAAAGTGTCAAAACATTAGTAGAAAGGGGTTTGGGAGTCATTAGAAAAAATGTGAACTTGTAGGAAGGTTGTTAAGGTTTTGTTTTTTGGCATCTCGCAGTACAAGTACAAAAAATAAAATAAAAATATTTTTTGAAATAAATATTAAATAAATATTAAAACATGATGCGGCACTAATGAGGCACAAGTAGTGCCACGTCAAGTGCTTTCATTAAAAAATAATGAAAAATAAAAAATAAAAATTGTAATTCTTCTTTGATTGCACTGGGGGATTCAAAACTTGTACACCTCCCAAGAGCTGAAGTTTTTGGTAATGCTTCAAGCTATAGTAGAGAGGGGGGGTTCTAGGAATTATCAAATTGAAGAACTTTAAAAAATATATATTTTTATCAATAGTAGAATTTCCAATACTCATTTTGACATTCTTTTTAGTATCACTAATTTTTGACATTTTCTTTTGAGGCACTAAAATGTCAAAAAATTCAACATTGCCTTTGATACTTTAGTGTTGAAAAAAACCGTCCAAATGTTCTAAATTTAATGGCATCTCGTTTTTTTACACTTTAGTGTCAAAAATAGTGTTGAAATAAAATGCCCCCCAAAATGTCAAAAACAACATCCTCTTTAGTTAGTTAGTGTATGTGAAGTTGCTTGACGAAGACCTCACTTGAAAATTGGTTCAATGTTGTAGAAGCAATTGGGTCCTTCTTGTTGCATAGGGATTTGTTTTGGTCACAACTACTAACTTATAGGAAATATTATATGTGTAGACTAGAAAAATAATCACAAGAAGATCCCATCAACTTGTTGAATTGGTTCTATAGGTCTTCTTTAGTGCAAGAGAATCTTTTGGCTATGGTATATGCTTTTCATTCTCTCATAGCATTCATGAGGCTTGAGACAAGCACTTGCTCTAAAGTGGAAACTTCAATGTTAACTTTTTGTTTTTAGATTTTTTTTATTACAAAAGTTGCATTGATGGCCAGTTATATTTTAATAAAATATGTCATTTATAACCTCTCAAGTTCTTGATCCTATAGTTAAGATTTTGTACATAGATGCATATAAGGATTGCCTTCATAGCAAAGCAAATTTTGTACAATTTGGATGAATAATTTCAAAGACTAAATTGTACAATTTAGTATTTTTGGTCTCATCTTAGATAAGTTGGACAACCAAAGAACATTTTGGTATTTGACTCTTGAAGGTCCAAATTGTGTTTATTGGCAACATAGCAATTTTGGGCAACTCACTATAAATGAAATTCTTAGTTTTTTAGACTGAAATTTTCACACAACATGTGCCCAAGAAGTAGCTTTAAGGCCCAATAATTTTCAACAATAACTTTTGACAACATGATTCAAAAGTTATTGCATGATATGTAATTTTCAATGCTTGTCAAGCAACCCAAAATTTTCTTAAAAAATCACTTTTTTCAAAAATAAATATTTGTAATTGATTTTCTAGATTTATTTGTATGTGAAAAGCTTTGAATCATTCCATTTTGATTTACTAGATGAAAGTTATGAGGTGTTCTAGTTTGCAGGCAATCATGGATTCCCTACTCAAAAATAAACTTTGGAGTCCTTTATTTGACTCAATTTTCAATATTTTTTGAAAAAAATAAAAATATATGTTGTAGATTGTTTATTACTACATTACCACATTTGGGATTGGAATTTTTCAATTCCATAATTAAATTCTTAACAATTTAGTGTTTTGAATAATTTTGTACTTCTTTCTACTTACTATTTTTTTCCTATATGTTGTGCAATTTCAAATGATCTAAATTTTTTTATGCCTTGAAGAATGAATCCAAAGAGTAACCATCATTTTGGACATTTTTTCATACAAATATGACCTTGTGAAGTGTAGCTGCCCGTGTTTTCACAGGGTCAAAAAAATGGTTTTAGTCACTTCAAACATTGATATCTTTGCAAATTTTTTCCACATCTTTTTAAAATAGTTTACTTCAAGATCCTATGGTTACATTTGTCCAAAATGTTTTTCATCTAAAATTTGATGCTTGGATCAAAAATGGCAGTTTTGGAGTGTTTTTGGTGAAAACATAGTCTCCAGCCTTTAGAAGTTAAAGAAAAAAAAATCTTGGATTTTCAACTAAATTTCAACACAATTCATTAACATGCAAGTTGTGAAATGCATATAGTTTTGAATGTGCAAAGTGATGAAAATTTTTTTTCTCAAAGTTTTAAAGTAAATATATTACTATTAGAGAGGAAATCAATAAAACCTCTCTAAAATTTAATACACTATACTTTAATGAGTTAGCTATCCATACCTTAAAGTTAGGATGCTTGGTTTCTTTTGTTTGTTTGTTATGGTGAGACTGTTCGAACTATGTGTCCCTTGAGCATCCTTGCATTCCTAGTACAATCTGAAAGTTTTCTACAAGGAGGGGTGTTCGGGCTTTATTTTATAGTGTTCCGACTTACAATGTAAAAGTTATTGAATCTTGAGTTTTTCTTTAATTAAAAGAAATTCAAAAATTATTTTTCTTGTTATTTTGTTTGTATCCAAATGTGCACACATTCATCTAAAAAAGAAACTTTAACATCATATTTGGTAGCAATTTAGAGTATCCTTCTATTGAGAAAAGAAGTTTATCACCAAATATTCCCTTCAAAACATTTTCTATCCCTTGATTTTTGAACAAATTTTTTTAGCCAAACCTACTTCATGATTAGAGTACTATTCTTTCTTGCTACAAACATTTCACTATGGTATAATAAATGACAAAGATTCCTTTTTTCTTTAGCTTGATATGAAATTTCCCATTAGGCAAAAATTATTATTCTAGTTGCACAAATAAGAACATCCTTAATCTAGAGACTTGGTGTTATACCTGTATTGAACCAACATGAAAAGTTTTAAATCAAGTACCCACAAACATACAAGGCTATACTTTGTGGCTGGGGCCAAGGCAATTCAATTAGAGATCATGACTTGAAACATTACTTTTATGATATTCAAATAATTCTATGGCGTTCAAACCATTTTTTAAGCTACAATTAACTTAACTTAAAAAGTTCTATTCGTTGTAACAACTAACGAGACACAATGGTTGCTACGTCGCACTCACAAGCATGTTAGGGACTATCGGCGTAACGGCGTGACATTGCCGTTCCCGTTGCAGCGCCTCTGTAAACGGCTGGCTGAGGATGCTCCAAGTGAGCCGCGTCTTTAGAAGATGAAGTTTTGCCGTGCACTTTTTGCATGTCAGGCGGCGATGCCCTCTTCTGGAATTTTGGATGAACACCCAGTTTCTTGCTTCTTGCAAACATTCCGTATTGCAGTTGCATTCTTCAGTGTCAGGCCCGTGGCTGTCTTTGTCGCTATAGCCTTTATGGCCCCAGCGCGCCTGTTATGGCTTCTGTTGTTTGCCACGGCGTCGTGCGCGGTGGAATTGCAGCTCGTTTTATCTTTGAACGGCGAGCTGAGAATTTGTGCTTGAGTATTCGTGTCTGCGCTTTAGATTCCGTTTTCTGTTTTTTGCGCAGAATGTCGGATGCAGGTCTCGACATTTTGATGCTGACGTTGCCACTGCATTCCAACTTCTCCCAGATCTGGCCAATGTCGCTAGACGTTTTTCAATCCACTTGTATTTCTCCTTCCAAGCTTTCCCGAGGTTTGACGCCGGGTTCGATCGTCGTCGTCATCGCCGAGTAGCACCTGTGAGCGCATGGTTGTGGAGCTCGTTTAAGCGATGGCGGCCTGGGCGTCGCTTCCCAAGGTCATCCTGGGATGCTTTGCCTTTGTGGTCTGGTGGGTGTTGGCTGTCTTTCCAGCGGTGCCATTTCTTCCGATTGGCCGAACAGCGGGCTCCCTTTTGGGTGCCACGCTCATGGTGGTTTTCCAAGTGATCTCTCCCGGCCATGCCTTCGCGGCGGTGGATCTTCCCATTCTGGGCCTTCTGTTTGGCACCATGGTAATCAGTGTGTACCTCAAACGAGCGCGTCTCTTCGAATTTCTCGGCCGAGCTTTGTCGTGGAAGACGCGGGGCGGAAAGGACCTTCTCTGCCGCCTGTGTCTGTTGTCCGCGCTGTCTAGCGCGCTGTTCACGAATGACACGACGTGCGTGGTGTTGACGGGCTTTGTGCTGGAGCTTTGTCGGAGTGAGAATCTCGACCCCAAACCGTTCCTCATTGCGCTCGTTTCGAGCTCCAATATTGGCTCCGCAGCGACGCCGATTGGAAATCCCCAGAACCTGGTCATCGCCGTCAACAGCGGGATCAGCTTTGGGCTCTTCTTGTCTGGAGTGCTCCCCGCGGTGGCAGTAGGGTTGGCGGTGAATACTCTGTTATTGTTGGCAGTCTATGGACGTTCGCTCTCACTGGCGCCCGGCGATTTGAACATATCAGCGTCACCGAGACAGCAAACAGAGTTGCAGGGGGGAACTGGTCGCGTGGAACTTGAAATGAATGGGGATAGTTCAGGTACTGTGACTCCGCTTAGACTCCAGAGACGTGCAGGATGAAGTCATTTCTGCACAGAGAAATGGCTGACTCAGACTGTGGTTACTGGTTGCGTAACAATGATACATATGTTCTTTACTAATAAGCTAGAAATCTTTAGACCTAAGTCACATAACATGCAGTCAGTATTATTGGACTTGCTGCCAAGTCAGAATCTGTGCTTTGCCTGTGTTACAAAACGCCTCCCCTGCTTACTCTGCCAGAGACCATGTCGGAGGTTGTTGAAATTGTTGAGCATGATTTCAGGTGATGGGGAAGCGAGGAGACTCTCAAAACAAGCTTCCCTGGAGTTGAGCGGTCCAAGACTTGATTCAATCCGAGGGCCTAGGGGACACACACACCGTGCGGGAGACGACACCCTGGAGGACAGCCTCGAACGCGGTGAACACACGCGCAGTGAACGGGACATCATTGCTAGTAGCATGGCCTCGAATCAGGGTGTTGAACATACTGTAACATCCGCAAGCTCCAGAGAGGCATTGTCCACGGCAGTTCCGTGTGATAATTTGGAAGCCGGCTCAAGTGTTGTTAGAGTGCACACGAAGAGAGGTCTTGCGAAAGGGTGTGCCCTGTTTTTTAGGGTTTTCTGTGGGAGGAAGGGTGCTGATATGTTAGGACGGCGATGGAAGAAACAGCAGGCAAGGATCTGGAATGCTTGTGTTTACCTTGTGACCATTGGGATGCTGGCGGCTCTTTTAGCGGGTCTGAGTCTTCCCTGGAGTGCAATAACAGCTGCCGTGGTCTTGACGGTGCTGGATTTCTCAGATGCGGGGCCAAATCTGGACAAGGTTTTACGTGCTCCCCCCTTATCCTTGTAGTGGACGGATTAGTACTTTCTTTTCGTGCATTTCTGTTGAGTGTCCTCAATGGCCAATCTCATCAATGAGAGGACATGTGGTACCGTTGTCCCATTGATTGGCACGTTATCTACGTGTATGACATTAGTCTCTTGAGTCTTGAGATTTGCGGTAGTGAGCAATAATTTTTTGTCATTCTCGATTCTCCACATTAGCCCTGGTTTTGTTGGAGTTGGAATGCATAGAACGCCAAACAGGGTAACCCACGAATCGCTTGTATTCTTGAACTCCTTCTTTTAAGTACAAAGCACTTTGTGAATCTTACTTGTGTACCATTCCTTGTGCAGGTATCCTACGCCCTGCTAGTTTTCTTCTCTGGTATGTTCATAGCGACATCTGGCTTTAATGAGACTGGCGCTCCTGAAGCATTTTGGGAAGCCGTGCAGCCACATTCTCGGATTGATACTGCGAGCGGGGTCAGCGTGCTTTCGCTAGTTGTTACTGTCCTGTCAAATGTGGTATCTAATGTTCCTACAGGTACTGATTTTCTGGTCTCTATCCTCCTGAACCCTTTTAGGACCAAGAAACCATATTTATCCTCATGGTTTCGTATACAGTTATTGAGTGCCCATGATTTGATCAATAAAAACGGTCATTTTAAACCACGATCCTTGGTCCTTTTAAGGGGTAACCATACAAATCAGTCCGTTTCGATTGGTCTCGTTGCTTCGCAATTTGACTAAACCATGATGCTCATGCCAACAAACATTATCAACTTTTGGAGTTTTTTAGCCAATTTCATTGATCATATTGTGAAAAACATAATTAGGAAAGGTTCCAAATTTTATATTACAAGAATCAATGAAGACCATTGCATCTGTTCACTGCAACCTAAATAAAATTAGCCACCAAAAAGTCTCTACATGACCTTCTTAAGACATCCTTAATCCCTTAACACTTCAATCCTTTTTTGATTTTTTGCACATTTTTGCTTATATCTTTTTACAGAAATATCATGTACTCCAATTTCATGAAATTGGTCATAAAAAAAGGTTGTCTTTTCAAGATTCAAGTATTACATTGGATATGGATGAGAAGTTAGTTGAACTATACAGTGCTTGCAAGCCCTCCGTTCATCTCCGTTCATCGTCTAGAATATGGACGTTTATGGACGTTGGAGCGTTTCGGGGTTAAAAAAACATGACATTCAAAGTGACAATCATTTCAGGATGGAGGTAGTATTATTTAGTCACTACAGACGGTTTATTTACTTGACTCGATTGCAAGGGGGAACGTTATAAACCGAACATTCATTACTTCATAGACTTAGTTGTTTTTTGGGAGCGATTGTTGTTGGCAAAAGTGTTTTTCTTTCTTCTCAATGTGGCGAGTTTGCAGATGACGTTGACTTGCTTCTTTTTTTTGTCTATCTGCAGTTATATTACTGGGGTCAAGGGTTGCAGCATCAGCAGCTGACACTCCTGGAGCAAGCGCTGTTAAGGCATGGTTAATCCTTGCGTGGGTGAGTACAGTAGCTGGAAACTTGACATTGGTGGGGTCTGCAGCGAATCTTATTGTCTGTGAACAAGCCAGACCAACACCGGCAGATAAAGTGCTTCGTGAAGGACAGTCAAATGGGCTCCAAAGGTTTGAAAGGCCAACTTACGACCTGAAATTTTTGAGCCACCTTAAGTTCGGATTTCCATCCACTTTAATTGTCATTACCGTAGGTTTGGTGCCTCTGGTGATTCGAAAATTATGATCCTGGAGAAAGTTTTCAGCGATTCTTCCGACCTTGCTACTTCCAATGGGGTGCCAGAGTAGGTCTCGTGTTTGGGAAGAAGAATTCAAGACATTGCCCTCACCGCGGCCTGTGAGACTCTACTCCCTCTCAAAATTGTCTTTGCAGTGTAGGAACTGACCATGGATCGTGTTGGTTGCGAACGTTTTTTTTTAATGCGTGAATCCTACTTGTTGCAGAGAAGAGCCAGAGGTAGGGGACCAGTCGTTAGATTACACGAACGAGGATGCTGCTTCAAATAGGTTTTGCTGATACATCAGGTAAGTGATAGCGTCCTTCTTCTTGTAGGTAGTTTCCATGCAGTTTCCGTGCATTTTCCATGTAGATTCTTAGGTTTCTTAAAGTTTCTCTCAGCATATGCCTTTCAGTCTTTCCTTCGTCTCTTCCTCCTCACTGATTGGCTCTGATGTCTGATGACCTCAGCTTCTCAGCTCCTGCTGCAAGGCTGGGGACGCACATTGTCGAATCTTTGCTCGCTCGAAGGCAGCAGTTTGGTACTCTAGCATATGCTCTTTCCTTGAAGTGGCCATAGGGTGGCCAGGAAACACAGGAACTTTTCATTTGCCACGCATGGTAAAATTTGCAAATTTTGAGTTCACATTTGGTATCTGAGGCCCCAAATTAGTTTGGAGAGGTGTAGAAAATAGATTAATCGAGCAAAAGATAGGGAGTCTTTTTTTTAAGTTCATCCTCGGCTTGTTGCACAACTATAAGCGCGACCCTGTCTGACTCTCCATCTAGTAAGCATAAATGACAGTCTGGTATTATGGGGTATCAAGAATTTTGTATCATAGGTGAATTACAGATATAAGTCATATTTGCACTTATTGTAGTGCCTGGGAAGTTTGAAGTTTATGGACTAGACAATACTTAAGAGCTGGGAGGCTTGAGAGCATTATTGGACAATAATGCCAAGGTGTATTCTACGTTTTGGGGTTGATCCAATTGGTTGATCAAAGGGCTTAGAATGAGAAGGATTATGGATTACAGTCCCCTTCTTATTAGCGAATGATGTAACTAGTGCTGTGTTTTTAGGACTGCTTTATGCCTAGAGGTTGGGCTAATTTGTTGTGTCCAAGGTCCCAAATCTTCACTTGTGATTGGACAAAACACTAAAATCAGCCCGAAGTCCCCAACCCCTTTACACATAAGAGGCTAGGCGAATTTGGTGAAATTAATTTTTTATTCAAAAAAGGCATAATTTGACATGACCCAGATTTGTTGTACTTGAGAAGGTGAGGCTCTTGAGTTTAGTTCACTTGTTTCCATCGCCAAGTATTTGTTGATGTAGCATTTATAATGAAAGAAAAGTTTATTATTTGTTATTGGAACCAAAATTTTGTAAAATTTGTAGTTTGTGCAATATTTGTATGCCATTGCTTGGTTGCCAAATTTTTACCATTTCTTTGTTGTTATGTGCATTCTTGTCATGATTAATTAGTAAGGTAGATAAGTCTATTAATACCTTAATTTGCAATTTGAATAGCTTAAAGCCGATTCCAAGAGAGGCACATATTTTTCAAAGGTGTGTGCTTGTTTCATGAATCAAACCTAGGTCTTGAAATTACAAAACTATCCATAGAATAGTTATAAGCACCCTATTAACAAAACATAACCTTCTTGTAGTGTATTTATTAGCACTTTAGTATTCACCAATTAGTAATTAACACATTACCCTAATTGGAATCAATGCATAGATATTGTCGTAAAAATAAATAGATTTGGATGAGTTTTGTAGTGGTAATGGGGCCAAAGTAGGATGGTGGTAATAGACAAATGATTGAGATGGGATGCTCTACCTAAGTGAGCACATTGTATATTTCTTTAAGGTAGACCAATCCATCTCCGCCATCCATTTATTACTCCCATCTTACTTTGACCCCATTACTACTACAAAACTCATCCAAATCCATTTCCTTTATGACAAAAGTAATGCATTAATTTCAACTAAGGTAACGTTTCAATTTTTAATTGGTGAATATTTAAGTGCTAATAGATACAATTCAAGGTATTTATGGATTGTTAATAAGGCATTTATGACTTCACTCTATAGGCAATTTTGTAATTTTAGGGTAGTCCACTTCTAAAATTCATAGAAAATACAATTTTAATTGTAAAATTATAATTCTATTTGGATTTGATTTCCAAAACAAGTGTACGCCTCTAAAAAATATGTATTCATCATGGAGTTGGTCCTAAAATATTCCAATTGCAAGTTGAAGTAATAATAGGCTGATCTACCTTATTCTTTACTAGTTTCTTAACTTAAACATCACAGTATTAAAATTATTGATAAAATGGTTATAGATAAGTTAGAAATACCATAAATGGTGCAAGGTCTTTAACCCCGAAAAGATCAAATTGTTTTTTTTTTGTCAATATAGGAATTTTTGGCATTTCATTACAAATGGAATTTTTAATTTTTTTTTCCTTAAAATTCTCATACAACATGTGGACAAGGTTTTTCTTTAATGCCCAACAATTGTCATAACTTTTGATTACATGATTAAATAGTTATTGTATGATATGTAGTTTTTTTTTCTAGACTAGATAGTCCAGGCAAATTTAAAAATCAAATTTTTTGAGAACAAAAATTTGAAAATGATTTTCAAGATTTATATATAAATGGAAAGCTTTTAGTCATTTCATTTTTGTTAATGAGATGAAAGTTATGATGAGTTTTAGTTTGTGAGCAATTATGAATTCTTTGAAGTCCTTTATTAAACTTAATTATTTTATTCAATTTTCAAATTTTTTGGAAAAGAACAATCATAGGTTGTAGATTGCTTAATACAATTGGGATTGACATTTTTTTAATTCCATAACTAAATTCTTAACAAATTAATATCTGAATTATTTTCTATTTCTTTCTACTTACTATTTTTTTCCTATATGTTGTACAATTTCAAATCATCTGAATTTTTTCAACCATGTAGCTAACTTGCCTTGAAGAATGAATTTAAAGAAGCACCACCAATATGGAAATTTTTTCATACAAATGTGACTTTGTGAAGTGTAGCTATCTACTTTAGGACAAGGCAAAAAAAAAGGATTTTAGTCAATTCAACACTAATATCTTGTAATTCACTCGATGAAAATTTCTGAAATTTTTTTGACATCTTTTCAAACTAGCTCCTTACAAGATCCTATAGTTACTTATGTCCAAATAATTTCTTTTGTAAAATTTGTTACTTGTACCAAAAATGGTTGTTTTGGAGTGTTTTTGGTGAAAATGTAGTCAAGGAATTGTAGGAGTTAAGGAAAAAAAAAATTAAAACTAAAAAATATATAGAGAGAAAAAATGAAAATGAAACAATAGAAAATATTGACTAAAAGATTATAAAATTTGTTCACAAGGGGCTTAGAAATTTTGAAGTTGATTAATATTTTTCAATGTATTCTTTCCATGGCCATAAAACTATGGATTTTAGAAGATATCATTGAAGAAAGTATCTCTTGTATAACTATAAGCAATGTATGCCATTTAAAAATTTCCTCTACAAAAAAAAATTAAGTAAATTTGTGACATAATTTTGTTTTAAAGATTAATCAATAATATTTGTGACTCACTTTCAAATGTTCTTAACTCCTCAAGGATTTCAAGATTTTTAGGCTCAAAACTGCTTTAAAGTACTCAAATCCAAAGCAAGGCTAAAATCTTCATATGTATTTATTCATTAACTTGAAATTCAACCATAAGATCCTTTAGTTAACTTACCTCCTAAAGGACCATTGTCCCCTTAGGGAACAAATGGCATTTCAAGCATGTAGTTGCGACCAAACAATTTCATGAGATTTTCTAAAACTTTTTTCGAAGGTGAGTAAAGAAGAGAACTATGTATTGGTCAAATTTTTTTTGATTCCAAGATTCTAGCGAGAAGTTATGTAGGTTTTTGTTGAAACGGGGAGAAGAGGAGCAACGCGGGCAAGGACTCTATCCAGTGGGAGTGTGCTGACCGAGTGGAGGGCAATAGTTATTAGGCACTCAAGGTGTATAGTGACACTTTGTGTCGCTATGCACTCCCCCCCACAATTTTTATTTTACTACCCCAACCTATCATTTAGAATTTGATTTAAATTTTTTTATCTCACCTCCCTTCACCTCCACCTCCTCTTGTAATCTTTAGAATCAAAGTTCTTGACAAACAATATGGGACAATTGATCCCGTATTTAATACTGTATCCATATTCAGTACCCGTATTCAATATCTATATTCAATACACATATCCAGTACTCGTATTTAGTACCCATATTTAATATACGTATTCAGTATACATATTTAGTACTCATATCTAATACCCGTACCCGTATTCTATTTAGTATTTGTATTTTATATTTGAACGGCTCAGATTAAATTTCACAAGATCAACATCTTGTGATTTTTTGAGAAATCAACGTCAATTTTGAAGGTAAGCATTTTTTTTCAAAAAAATCAACGGCTCACAAATTTTTTGAGAGAGGAGGGGGGGAACTAATGGGAAACTGGGGTGGCAGGCGAGTTTCAGTGTATAGTCAAGGCATAAGATGGGATATGGGGTTGGGCAGGAAGAATGATATGTACACGTTCTCACTATTCGGATTTCTATAAGAAAAATATCTGAAATTTATATCGGGCTTGCAATTTTGCATAATGCATTTCAAAATTTGAAGACCTCATCACATTGCAAGAATTGTTTGAGTATGCTAAAGCCCTCCAATGATTTGAAATTTCTTCCACTCATACCCAACATGGTTTGCTAGATGGAGAAATAAAACCTCAAATTTGTGTAGAGTAATTTTTTCCCTTTAGCATTGGTCAAAGTCAGCTGAAATTGTAGGGCAGTGTTAGAAAAAAAACATTTCCAACTTTGGAAGCTCATATCTCTCAATCCGTACGGTCAAACTTTATGAAATATTTACCACTTCATCTTAGACAAGTAAGGTACAAGATCCTATGGTCAAATTCTAAAAAAAGTAATTCTTTTGGTTTCCCTCATGAACACAGCAAAAAAGACAGTTTTCACAGCTTTTTTGCAGAAAATGATCCCGGTCCTTTAGGGATTAATAGAGTATACACTTCTAAAATTTCAAAATAAGAATCCTTACCAATTGCAAGATCATGATGCTTAAATTTCAAAAAGAAGTATTTTCAATAGTTCCCAAATGGTCAGATTTCATCTTTCAAATATTTTACCCCAAAATGTGTAGATCCTAAAACTTGTTGCTCTTCATAACATGTTGAAGAAATAAGTTGGAAATACATATAAAATGTTTCGATAAGAAAACATTCAATCATAGTCATTTCTAAAAAAGTAGTAACTAGAAAGAAATAGATTGTGATTTAAAATACCAAATTTGTTAAGACTTTAGTTATACAATCAAAAAATTCCAATTCCAATGGATGTAAAGTTATAACAAAAAACTTACCACATCCAATGATTTTATTTCTTTCCAAAAATATTGAAAAGTGACCTAAATAAAGAACTTCAAATTCTATTTTAGAACAAAAATTTGATAATTGGTTGCAAACATAACTTTCATCTTTTCAATTAAAATGGAATGATTCAAAGCTTCCCATATATTACAAATCACTTGGAAAAAAAATGAAAATTCTATTTTTAGTGAGCTACCCAAAATTGGTATGCCTAAAAATATTATTTGGTCCTTTAGGGATTAACCCTTTAGGGATGAGTATGTCCATTTTGGTTGTTTTAATTCAAATTTTGGAGATAATTCAAAGCCAATGGTCCACCTCAAAGCAAGGCGTAAACGAAATAGGAAAGCATGAAAATTGTGCATCTAACAAGCCTATATATAGTGGTTTTGAGTGAATATTGAACTTCAAGGGAGGGAATCTAAATGAGCTAAGAAGGAATTTGAATCTCACAAAAAGTTCTATTTTCCCTTGAATTCATGTGAAACCCAAGCAAATATTTAATAAAATAAATTTACACTCTCCATGCTTCCAAATTGGGATAAAGTCTAATTTATTAGATTTTGTGCACAATAAACAAGCTACGACTTTGAGTAAAAATGAGTCCCAAAAAGGCGTTTTAGGCCCTAAAGGGTTAAGACTAGAAGATTAAGTTTGTGATGAATTTTCTTGCATGAAAACTTGAATAGAAAAATCTAATTCTTTTGGTTGAAATGACATTTGGTGCTAATTATAGGCTTGAGTGATTTCTCACCTTATTAGAGAAAGAAGATTATTAATATTTTGATTAGAATGATTGCATCAATCAACATGTATACATTCACAATGTATAGCACACTTTTATAAACACATGTTATATATGTTAAAGAATGTTATAAAGGTCAAGACTTTATTTGAGATTGATTTTATTTCAAAAAAGATCACAAGAATGCAAACACATCTTTAGTTTATGCCAAATTTGACCTTCATGAACGGTTAAATGAACGGTTTATAAGATACGGAGTAGAAAGTATGAAACAAACTAACTATAGTAAGTGATAAGAACTGAGAAGCATTCATCCAGACATGCACGAGAAAAGTCATTGGTATCAACGAACGATATTCTGCTCCGTCCTCCCTGTCGTCGTCGTGTACGTCGCGGTGGCTCTGACTTCGAGATTGCAGATTCCGCCGTCCGCGCAGCGCAACTGCCCCTTCCCCACAACTAGGATCTCAATCCTTCCCTCACGCCAGCAATCTCTACAACCGATCCATTTCTGCAATCGTCGTCCATCTCATTCCTCTTCTTCCTCTTCGAATTTCAGTTTCAGCAGAATGGGTTTGGGAGTGCGCGATCGGTAGCTTAGCATTGCGCGAGAGCCGGAATGGTAGACGATTTCCGCATTTGTGACCAGTCGCACTCTTTGCACAGTCGGATATGGCGACCCAATGAATCTGGATCGTCCACAGGGCAGAGCATTGCAGCAATTCATGGTACTGGTCAGCGTCATTTCAGGATTTATTCTGTTGATGTATTGGGATTAGTAACTGATTTGTGCTGAAATTTCTCGGTGAAAGGACGTGTGGATCGCAAAATGTAAGACGGGTTTAAGAAGGGGTTCTTGTTTGGAACGTGTGTCACTTAGAGATTAATGCACCTGATTGCTTCCTGTTGCTTGATTTTTGATTCTCCATCCACCCTCTCAGTCTGAATATATATTCTTGTTTTTTTCAGACTGAGGGGGTGGATGGAGAATGTGCAAAGCTTTTGAGGGAGATTAGCACAATGCGCTTTAGGACTCTGCCTTTTTGCATTCTTGTATCCGGCATCATTCAACTCTGACCGTATAGTAACAAGCGTTCAAATTTTATTCTGTCTGTTGCAAGTAAGAATTGTTAGGCTTTCCAGGAATTTCTTCTTGGGGATGGGATCACAGTACCGTTTAACCTACACCAGTTCAGTTCCATGGGCGTGTCAGCTAGTTTTAGAAGACTGGCAGGAAATACCAAGCGATCATTTTCTCAAGGGACTCACTGGACGCCTGTTTTTCCCGTTAGTCTCTTTGTTTCGTGGGAAAATCTGAAATGGTTCTCAGTTTGTAATTATTCAGGAGAGAAAATTGACTGGTTTTCAGTATCTTGTTTTTGTTTTGAAGATGATTCCATTAGAGGACGTATGAAGCAGGGGAAGGTACCCACAAGGAATCTGTGGGACAAGCATCTCTGCCCAGCAGCGTTGTTCTGTCTCTTGTGCACTGTGAGATCTCTAATTCTGATCCATTGAAGCCTTTCTACATTGGAGATTTCCTTAAAACTCTTTCAACGTGCCAGGGGCTGACCCTCTTTCAGTGATAAATAGGGATGAATCGAATGAATATTGCTGTGATGAATACATATTGGCAAGCCTTTTTTGGATGGTTCAATCACGACTCTGAAATAGTGTCGGAGCTGAACTACGAGATTACCTTTTCCATAACGAATTTAGTGATTGCAGAAAACTACTAAATAGATAACTAGTTGCAAGGTGTTATGATGATCAAGTAACAGGCTAGCTGGCTTCATATGGAATCGCTGAGCGCCGTGTTGATTAGATTAGGGGGTGCAGTTTTGCAGCTTCTGACCCCGCTTCTGACTCATGTAGAACAACCTCATGTCCTTGGACAGGTCACAGTACGAGCACTATGGTTGAACTGTCTCTTGAAAATGGATGTTGAGAATCGGGTGGTGTACCAAACACAACCCCTGTGCGAAATGGATGGCACCTCTATTTCCCAGCGGTGATTTCCTGTTGTTTACTATTCTCAACCTCTAAAGGTTGAAGAGCGATATGGACGACGACGACCGAGGATGGCCCCTAGAAAAGGAGGCCATCCGAGCCAAGTATTATGACCTGTTGCAGAAAGACAAGGTACTCCAAATTCACGACCCTATGCTGCAGAAACGCTCTGTCCATCTCTCCAAGTCTATGTCCACCCGGGAAGCTTACTCTCGTGCAAGGAGCCTCCAACGAGTCCTCCAACGGGCAGGATGGGCAGACCCGAGCAGCAAGGGCTCCCGGTCTCTTCCTGTCTCCTCTCCTTCCTCCGTTTCTGGAGCAACATCCTCGTCTCGTCGATCAAGATTGAAGAATGGTGGTATTTTGAGTCAAGAGGAGGTGCTGGCGCCTCTTGTCAACGAGCCCAAACTTGCAACGCCAAAGGTTAAGGTATGCACCTGAGCATGGTTCCGATCGTTAACCTGACTCAATTTATGCTACTTCTTGTTTGGTGTTGGAAGGGCACTCCAACGCAAGTTCTAATGTATTTTTGAATCTTGCATGCATAAACTATGAGATTTTAAAGTGCTGACTAGAGATGTATCCAAAATCAACGTCAGATTCTCATTATAAAAATGCAAGAATCTGCAGGGTTTACGGGGTTAACTTCGCTTGTGGGAAAGGGTCGCGATTAGGTGAACTTACCATAATGCTTCCAATGGCGCTCGGTTGCAGAAGAGTGGCACACAAACCAAGTTTCTTGCTAAGCAGTTCAAGTTGATTACCAGCAATGCGAACGCCCCTCCTCGAAGAAACATCAATATTCTAGCCAAGGATCCATCGGAGGCCACGAAGGTGATGGTGGTAGCTGAAAAAATGGAAAGCCTGGATCAGCTTCAGGAGCGGATCCGAGTGCATGACTCTAATCAATCAGATCCATCGAATTTGGCAGCTTTGTCTTTGACATCAGATTCGCTTTCAAGGGCTTCCGGTCCGAGAAAGTTGAGCTATTCCTACGGAGGCCATGCTCATGCCAACAGCCCTAGCTCTGTGATTTCGGACGTTTCGGTACCTGAAACGGTTATTTCCAGCGTGGAGGACGAATGGATTCATCACAAGTTGACAAGCTTCTCCTTCACTCGAGAGCGGTGGACGAGTCGCGAGATTTTTGGCTCCTTTGATTTCGGAGGGGAGCTGGACATTGCCGCGTCTGTAACGGAGGCAACACAGCCGAACTTGTCTGGCTATTTTGACCATGATCGTCTCAACTCCTGTTTAGGTAATCACAATTTCCATACACTCCACAGACAGTCTTCAACAACACAACCCTCTCGAATGTCACAATGTGCACCGGCATGGTCCCTCTATTTTCTCATGCTGTGTGCACGTCTGGTGGAACCAAATGACATTGCCAATTCGCAGTTTAAATGACAAAGTTTTGTACAATAGAACTAAGCGAAAATTCATACCTGTCCTAGCTTTCAAGAGTAAGAATTTCCTGTGCATCTCATTTTTGGCAATCGGAAGCTTGTCAATCGAATTGAAGTTGCCTTACAACTTCCACATGTCAAGTTTTGAACATAGTTATCAGGAGCCCATTCGCCCTCCCAATTGCAAGGTAGTGTCATTTGAGAGGGTTGAGTGGACAGGCACATTCCCTGTTTATCCCGAGTATGTCATGTGGTGTTATGCACGCATCTGATTGGACCGCTTTCACATGTCAAGTTAAGAACACATGTGAGTGCATTTCGAAGTCCGTTTGTTCCCGAGGCAATGCCACCAGAGAGGGTTGAGCATAGAGTTAAATGCCTCATTTTATGACTCAAACCAGAAGCTCCGTTCTGTGGCAGATGAATCCTTGAATTCTCCAAGCTCAGGGATGCGATCACCTCGTCCATCCTTGTGCACGTCATCGCAAGGAGGGGATGATCATCGCCACTACAGATGCCGAGCAGAGCCCTGTGGCGTTCCCATACAGCGCGTGAAAGTGACGAGTCCATCGTCTCTGTTTCGGGATGGTCCCTGGACATACAACGGCGACAAGCCCCAGTCTTCCCCCAACATTCCCCAAAAGTTCAGTCGAAAGCTATCGACCAGTTTCAACAAGAGACGAAAACAGACAAAGGCCACCGTGCAACCTCACCCTGAGAGTTTGTCAACTCGTGGTCCTGGCAAGGACGAAGAGTCTTCAAGTAAAGGGAAATTGGCACTCCAAATTGCCGGCCTTGTGTCTGCGTACAGGGGCACCAGGAAGGCAGTTGACTATGGCGATGGTGCCGTGCAAGAGGCAGCTGTGACGGCGTTTCAAGATGAGGTTGCCCAGTTGATGCTGGACCGCAGTGAGAGCAACGAAATTGGTGACATTGAGGAGTTTCTTGAAGGCTACATGCGGTTGCGGTCTCCGATTTATCTTGACGTCGTGGAAGAGTTTTTCAGAACGGTGAGTTACGACTGCTACAAACGACCGCTGGAGGGGAAGAAGGCAGCACCCAAATTGCTTAAAGTCCCCAAGGTTATACGCCATTAACTAGTAATACGGAGGACATTCTTACAGGTAGATCAAGATTGTTCATAATTCTTTCACATTCTTTCATCATTCTAATTCTTTTCGAACCACTTACAGGAAATTGAAGAACTTCCTCTCTCGGTTGTGTTCGCTTGATTGACAAGTTTTATTTGCAAAAGGAATGCTGAGATGAAGCACCCACGTCCTCCTCATCTTCGTTTCTTTTCATCAATTACGCCGAAACTCAAATTCAATTTTTCTGCTTGTTGCATGCTCTATGGAATTGGCTTTTTCTTCACCGGTGGTTGTGAGAATGAAGTCTTTTCAGGCTCTGACTGCTTGGACTAAGCTATTTACAAGTAGATCAAGATTGTGAGTGCATGTATGACCCACATGGTGCATTTAATATTAAAGGAGGGATGGCGGCAGGCATGTCGGGGTCCGTATCCAGACGCTCGAGAATAGGGGTGTTGTTTGACTTGCTTTTCTGTTTTTTTTGCAACAAATGAGGGCTGTTCAGTTGCCGTGGACTTCTTTTCTTTAGCTCCGGAGAAGAGGCTCGGTGGTAAGTTATTTGCAGGTGCTTTAAATCAACAGCATCTGTTGAATCCAGTGGCGTGCTTGTCAGACTCAGCCCTGTCCGCCAAGCTTCCCCTGCCACTCGGAATTGGAATCAAAAATTGGGGGCGAGCACCAGGGAGAAGTTCACGGCTTACACCATCTTCTCCATTTTTCACTCCTGGGGTGAAAAAATGTTAACAAAATTGGATCATCCGTTTCTTTCCCACGAATGATCGAATTCAGAAATTTCAAATTCATACGTGTCGTTTCTTTGCATTGTGAGTGTTCACTTACATTAGGGTACTTAATTTTCTACTTTTGCTACAGTAGTTGCTTATGTTGACAGCATTGCATGCACATGTGACTAAATGGACTACCAGGGTTTTTTTTGTAGCTGCTCTTTGGCATGCTATAAGAAGCATGAAGTTAGGAGCTGATCTTCTTGAGGCCTTTGGGTTGATTATCGGAACTATATTACCCTTGATTCAAGGCAGGAAGGCAAGTGCATACCTGTCCTTACCTATTTCTTATGAACATATAGGTTATAGCTAGGTTTTAGATGGTTTCTATGAATGAATATAGCTATGTATTCATTCATAGAATATATATTGTGTAAAGTACACATTCAAATTTTCATAAGATATGATATACCTTAGTGCATACAATTAGTACTCTCTTTGCACAAGGGCTTTTTTTTCATTTTTTATGAAGTGCCAAAGTGGTGATATAAAGTGTTGTAGTAGTGCTCCAAATTTCAACATTCATCCATATATAGGATAGAAAATATCACATCAATATATATATCACATGTTTATAATTCTGTTTTCATTCACAATTTGGCAATTTCATACAAGATTTTTTTCTTAATTTGAAGTTTTATGGCTATAAACTTTACAAATTGTCACCATTTTTTAGCCAAATTATTGTTTTTTTTGGTACAATTTGGTACTTTAAAACCCAAAAAAAGCCTTGTTGTGCACTAACCATTACTTCGTAATCTGACCTTAGGTTACTACAGCTACCTACAAGGCTACAATCCTGTTAGGTACATTGTCAGTCTTATAGGACTGGTGAGAATCTGAACCATTTGTTCACGGTTCCCACTTTTCAATTTTTACTGAATTTCAAGTGTCTAACTTATCATTATCCTAAAAAGTTCAAGATAGGAAACCTTATTAGATTTATTTCTCACAGCAGTGAAAGTGATTGCAGTGTTGTGGAGGTGTGCGGTAGGTAAATTGAAAACCCAGACTACTTGATGGAATCTCTAACTTTGTTAAAATTGTCTTTCTTGCCAATTTTTAGTAAATTTTCGTAGGAAGAACAATAAAATTGGCATCTAACCCAACTCGTTTCATATTATTTTCACCTTTCAGCAGAATTAGTTTGTGGAATTAGTTACAAGTTTTTGAAGTTCAAACATAGAGGTCACTAAAAGAGACCACCTCTTGAAATGTATATTGTTGGTACATTGAAGAAAGCAAAATGTACCTTTGTGTTAAAGGTTGCTTTTAGAGTAGGATCACTTTGCAGGCACCCTACCTTATGTGCATGTGTAAATTATAACAAATCAAAGATGAACAATACAAAAGATTTAGGGTTTAGGTGTAGCTACTCTTTCTTTTTATCTTCATCAATTCATCAACTTAGTGACATCTTTATTTTACAAAATCAAATGTATAACCCTTATGTTTTTTTGTTTTTTTAAGATCCATTTGCCTTCAAGTTAGCATACTACTAACACATCTATTATTTTATTACAACTACAATATATTGGGGTTCAAGTATATTTTTCATTATTCCATATTTTTTAAAGAATTCACATGCTTCACATTTTGAACAAGGTAATACATAGCAATACTTTTTCTCAAAGCCATTTGCTTCGTACATTTTCATATAGGAATCAATATTGTAGATTCAATAATTCTTCATATTTGAATTATCGAAAAGTAGTCAATGATTGTTGCTCACATTCAAAATAATATTCTTTTATGATGTAGATTTCAAGATTTATGGAATTTCTAAAATTTTAGAGACAGTTGTTAAGTCTCAAAAACTTCATGAGGATCTTAGTATTCCTTCTGAGGTGCATTCTGTACCTCCAATATTGCCTCTACAATATTCATCTCCACTTGAATGTCCTACTTCTATAAAATGTGGAAAATGTGACAAAACCTCTAGTACATTGAATGCGCTATAATTGACATAGATCAAGGCTATTTTGGATCAATTCAAACAAGATGATCATAAAGACATTCCTTTAATATGGACTTATCCACCAATACCATAGTGGAGTATACGGCCAAGCTTGGATGACTATTTATTGAAGCCCTTGAGTATTTGGCATCCAGAATGGCAATTGGGCATTTCCATATGCTCACAAAAGTGTCCAACTTGTCAAAAACAAGGTTATTTGAGATTCAAAGAATTCTCATCACCAAGGCATGTCCATCACTTGCAATATGATTGTTATTTCATATCTGCAGCTTACATTTGTACAACCAAAAATGGATGCAGTGTAAGATTTTCTATCATGGATGAAGATGTTGTTTTAAAAAACAACATCATTCCTTATGAGGCATTTTTACAATGTCTTGTATAGGTATTTCATACATCTGCTTGGACTACTTCTTTAGTTCAATCTATGTATGATTTGACGACAAATCGTGTAGGAATTAATGATTTCATAGCTATGGTCAAGAAAGCTCTAACATCTTATTTCTTGTTGCAGTTTTTGGCATAGAAAGGACACATTGATTATTACAATGGGGTAGTACATGGTCACTCTTATACTATATTTAAAGAGACTTTTTCCAAATTTTTCTCTATCTTTTCAACATTGCAATGGATTTAATGGAACATCAGGGCCCTCAAGGCAAATTGCAATATCTTTATTTGAGGTCATAACAAGTCAACAAAAAAAAATTTCAATGTTCTAAAGGTGGTTTAATAGGGTCACATTTGGTAGCAGATCATCATCATAATGTACCAGCTAGAATGCAAATTGATGATCCTACAACAAGTCAAAAATTTGCATCTGTAGATGGAGTATTTGCTGTTATGAATGAATGGCATCAAATTATTGCTCACCAGTGGACTAATTCTACAACTAATGAAGAATGTATAGACCTTGCTAAAGAATTGAAGTTGCGATACTTTAAGCAATTACAAAATATTGATCTTGTTATGTACTTGGATAAATGTTGTGATGATTGTCAATGGTTTCTAGAAGCTTTTCCACAAAGTTGTACTTTACTTGATAATTTCCATTTGATTACTCGATACTGAGATAATTCAAATGCAATCGACAAATCTTGACATTCATTATCCATGAGTAATGTGTCGAAGATCATCACTAGACATGGAAGACAAATGCAAGAAGGTTCTATCATTTACACAAAACTTTCAACTTTTATTGAAAATTTTCAAAACTCTAAATCACATTTATCAACATCTAAATGTATTATTGAAGAGCCATTGATTAGATGTCATGAGACACAGAAAAAACACTTCATGCAGTGTTTGAATCCTCTTACAAACCTTCCACATGAAATATTGGATTACTTTCCTAGACGTTTATTTGGGCGTGGCTTTTCACAGAATGAAAACTTTTGGTGACACCTTCGAGCATCATTTCCAAAGTCACGTGGAATTTCGTTTGGTGATGCACTTACTACTGCATTAGTATGTGTATGGAATTTCCATGGAGAAGTACAATTCAATGCTAAATGGGCTTACTTACCTATATCAACAATGCATATTATTTTGACACAAGACTTAGCCTTACGTTATAGGTTTAATTTGTCTTCTATAGATGGAGTGTGTACCATGTTTTGCATGTTGCCATTATGGCTACATGATTGTGATAATGTATTTGGCATCACCAATTCCTATTTCAACTCATTACCAACATTGCTACATATTTCAACTAACCAAAACAGAGGTCTTCGTGTTGGCATTACATCACTAGCTTACATCACTAGTATGATTATTTAGAATAGTTGCACATTTGATCCGATTGTAGAGCAAGTGTTTAATGCTACACAACAACTTTATGATGGAAATTTAAACTTGAATAACCATCACATTGCATCAAATGAAGAGGATCATGTTATTCCTAGAGCGGTTCAAGCAAATATTGGCAATCCATTGAAGAGACAAAGGATTGCAGATGTTCATGTTTATGGTTCAACATCAAGTCACAAAAAAAGGGTAGATTCTCTTAATACACTTGGAAATTATAGATTTACTGCCTTTGACAGCCTTTCACTATGGGAATCAATCATGGGCCTATCACTTATGTTTAATCCTTTAGAAAGACAAGTTTTGCGATTCATTGCAATGCATTGTTTTACAGAAGAATCACTTTTTAACTTGAAAGATTTTCTACTTCAAAATTTCAATTATAATGTACTCTTCCATGTTTGGGATGTATGCATTTCTACCATTCAATAGAGTGATTTTTCTTTCAAGGCCTATTTGCGTCCTAAACCACTACAAAGTTAAAACAACAATTATATGATATGGTTGCAATGGCACAATTTTAAACTACATTTCTAACTACCGTACGAACTTCAAATATTATCAACTCTCTTTATACAAAAACTTCATATCTTAGACAAGAAGCACAAGTTATGCAAGATATTGATGCATCACATGCCATTCATAGAAAAGAAAATGTACACATCTCTAATATTACTGGTATTCATCTTGCGGCAAATGTTTTACTTCCAACTTCACGATACACTACTTTATCACCACATGAAGGACTATTGGATATGGTAAAAGATGAGCAAATTGTATCAAAACTCGTTGGAAAGTTTCTATAATGCCCCAAGGCCCCCAACGGAATGCTTTAGCATCTAAGGATATTTTGGGATTTTGTACATATACACATGATCAATTTTAAAGATGCTATAAGTATTTGCAAACTCAACTTTCAATCGTACCACCTTCTAATTTTGATGTTGTAGGTGATATTTATTAGGATATCAATAAAGAGGTTTAGATGCAATTTGAACTTGAAATCATAGCAGATTTACCATCATTGCCTTTGGTTGATTCAAATTCATTACAAGTATCAAGATCAAAATCTATATATGATTGACCACCATTGCCTTTGGTTGATTCAGATTCATTACCAGTATCAAGATCAGAGTCTATGTATGGGCCTCTACTTTGTATTCAACTTCCAAGTCTTAAAGACATTAACACGGCAATTGTACCATTTGCAACAAAGGGCACCTAATATTCCCTAAAAGAGACTCAATTGTTTTTATATTTATTGCATCATCAAAATGAAAAGAAATACATCAAACCAAACAATCGTACTACAATTGATTGGGAAAAGTTTGCAATATGATGGAAATATTATTGTCAAGTAGAAAAGTGTCTTATAAATTCTAATTTCCTTATCCAAGATCAACTTCAATTGAAACAAAAAAAGAAAGATGAAGACAAAAGAGGAAAACAGAAAATGTAATAAATATTATACACTTCTATTGTTTATTTCATTTAATATATAGATCTATCATATATATAAAACTATGATGATTTAGAGAATTTGGTTGTCATATTGATGCTCATCACAAAGCATTTTTTAATTTATGTGTTTTTTTAATACGAATACATGTTTCCTTTTGTACAAATAAAACAACAACATTTGCTTTACAATCATTTTATATTTCCTTCACTTCAATAAATAATTTCATTTACTTTCATTTCATTTTAGAGAATTCCATTCACTACATAGGATTTATCATCAATTTATCATTATTGATTTTTTCCTTCAATAATGAAAGCAAATTAATATTTTATTCTAATTTGAAAACATCCCAATAAAATATTATAATAATTACAAAATAAAAGGTTTACCATTAAATTAAAATATATAAAGTGCATTGGATATTTCTTAGAATATTTCATTTTTGTATTTTAAAATCATGTTAAATATTTATTTAATTATCTAAAGAATATGAAATTGATCTATGAATTGAGTGGAAAACTTTTCTTCTTCCTCAAAACAAAGATTTTTTTTTCTTATTTAAAAAAAATTTAAGATCAATCTAATTTTTAAATTTTGACTTATAAAATTTTTTGTTGGGTTTTACACTTGTCCAAGTGTTTGCCATGATTTTTCAATGTATTTTTTTAATTCATTTATTTTTAAATCATTTATCTATAATGAGATTAAATTTATAGAAACAAAATTCAATTCAAAACCTATAATTTTCACAATTAAGAACCAAAAGTGCAAAACAACTTTGGTGCATTTCTACACATTGAGAGTTTTTTGGCAATGCCTGGAATGACATCAAAATACCTATATTCCATTTTTCATAATTTAATTCCATTTATAGTCTTAACAATTGCTCACAAATCCATCATATGTTCAAAAGCAATGATAAAACTCTTGTACACCCCTTTCCAATGGTACAAAGAGAATGACCGGTAAATACACAATCGAGAATATCTCAACGTTAACATCAAACCAAACAAGAACAAAGGTCACCATTGTATATTTATTTTAACTTTTATTCAACTTTTACTTGGCATATACAATTATATAAAGGGTGCAAAGCCTTTATACTCTTCATTGATAATGAATCAAGAGGTCAAATTTTCATCTTTAAGGTATTGATATTCAAGTTTTGTTTTCAATTGATTTAAAAGCTCAATTATTTTTCTTCTTTTTCTCTTTTTTTTCCTTTTTTCTTCTCCCCCTCCCCCTCTTTTGGCTTTATTTTTTATTATCTAAGAGTAGGTCCCATCGTCTTACTTTTTTTGTCTTCTTTACCGTGGGGTCTCACTCTTGGACTCCAAGATCAAAGTAGGACAATCACTTTGAAGTGATGAAAGTCATTGGATGAAAGCTAACCTTTTTTCCATTTGTAGGCTTTAGTGAGTTTCCGATCAATTCTAGGTTGAGGTGCTGGGCCAAGAAAGATTGACCCCTCTATTGCCCCATATTTTGTGCCGCTTAAATTTTGACTTTCATCATGTCCCACTGTTAATTTGGGGTCTCTGAATGCAAGTATGAATTCAGAATTTGCAAATTTTATCATATGTGGCAATTAAAAAATTCCAGGGTTTTCTAAAGGGTAAAAGACGGGGCAATAGAGGGGTCAATCCTCCCTGGCCGAGGTGCTGTGCTTCCGACTTGCGCCGCGCAGCCGTCCTACTTTTCCTTCACGCAACTTCCGCCACGCAGACTGCCTCCTCCGACTTTTCCTTCCTTCAGCTGCAAATTTCTTACACATTGATGGTGTTTACCCTCCAGCTGCAGCCCGACAGCCCGGCCCTGCTCTATATCCTCCTCGTCCAGGTCCCCTTTCCACGGGCTCAGTCCACCGGCGTCGCGAATCTGGGACAGGAGGAGCCTTAGAAAGTCTTTCGGAAAATTCGGACTCCGATTTTTGATGTCATTAACCGCCAGCAACCAAATCCATCGACCAATTCCTTCGTAGACATGGACAAGATGAAGATGCGGCAGCAGGTGCTGCTCGATCACTTGAAGCCTGAGACAGGGCGCCGCGCGGCTGCCAACATCGTGGTAAGCTTGCCCGATCGGGTGGCGTGTTCGCGATTGCTTTCAATTGCGCTTGTGTTTTCAATTTCTTCTTCCTTTGCGCAATTCGAATGTCAATTTGGGGTTTGGTTGGAGTTTTTGGAGCTGCGGTGAATTTTGCGGTTCTCTTGTTAGCTTAGCGGTTTTAGAGATAGGGCGTTTTTTAGATTGGAATTGATTCGTTTTGCGGAGATCAGGAGTAGGTTGGTTTTGAGGAAATTGGATTAAGAGCGTTGTTTGGATGTGGAGGATTGGGTTCCATCACACAAGGAAAGTCGCAGAAGGGAGAAGAAGCTCCCGTTGCGTCTTCCGTGTGGTGGAGTGGGATTTTGGGTTTGTTCGATGTACTCAGTGGTTGGTGAATGATTTTATGTGTCGAGATCGATTGCGACTTATGAGGGTTGATCGTCTGATTATTTTGTTACTGTTGCGTGTTGTTGTTACTCTCGCAGTCGTCGATCTGTTCCGCTAATGACAGTGCACCGTATGCGCGGACCACGGACTTCCTCGATGATGTCGTCATTGTGGCGTAAGTTGTTTCTGTGTTCAAGAGAGGTTTACTTTTGGTATAGCTCTAAGGAAGGGAATTCGTTCCCGTGGATTGCAGTGGTTTCTGTCGTTCGAATGATATCTATTTTAACGAGGGTCTGTGTGTTTCAAAGAGCGAGCTTATCTTGTCACCTCATCAACATAGAGAAGGTGGGGAACAGTTTCTCATGGGAGACCTTTTTGCCACGGAATGGAATCCTCTCAATTTCATTTCTTTTTTGTCCAACTCACTCTATGTTCTTCATTGATTCTGGTGACACCAGATTTGGCCCCATCTAATTTTGTATTTTCCACAATCGCGTCGATCGAGTCGGTCGTTTCATACCCTGAATCCTTGGTCCTTCAGGGGTGAAGCAGATAATGCGTCATTGAGCAATGTTGATATTGAGTGCACTCTGCTGTTTGAACCGAAGTGTTAACTTTGAATCCTGGTTGTGGTGCAGTGCGTTTCGGACGCCAATTTGCAGAGCCAAACGGGGGGGTTTCAAGGACACCTACCCGGATGACCTCTTGGCACCGGTCCTTAAGGTGAGAAGTCTTGTGATGTGCTGTGCGAATGACCCTTGAAGGACCAGAACTTGGTTTCACGTTCTTCTTAGCGCTTTTGAGTAGGTCATACCCGGTCTTTCTTTCGGTCCCAATTTTTATGTCC
The DNA here is from genome assembly GCA_963969395.1 of Pseudoscleropodium purum. Taxonomy (NCBI): domain Eukaryota; kingdom Viridiplantae; phylum Streptophyta; class Bryopsida; order Hypnales; family Brachytheciaceae; genus Pseudoscleropodium; species Pseudoscleropodium purum. The sequence goes on from OZ017796.1 coordinate 379,050, forward strand.
TTTCTGACCACAGAAAGTGACTGCCATCTGAATTCCTTTTATCAACAACTCGATCAATTGCATTGGTCATACATCTTTGGTCCTTTAGGGGTTAAGCTGTTTGCTGTAACCATGCCACCCGAAAAGTTGTTCCTTTTTGGTTAATCTCGAAGTGCCCGCCTCTTAATCCCTGACCGGTATCTATTATGTCGTTCCCGAAAAACGTTATCCACGTCTGTGTGATGCTATACAATCAAGGACATAAGCTCAGAGGGCTTGTTTTCTAGTGCTCCTGTACACGCAAGTATGCATTTCCTGAAGTGGTTATCTACGCTAATGTGGATCTTGGGTGCAGGCTGTTGTCGAGAGCACGGGCTTGAATCCTGCAGAAGTGGGGGACATTGTGATCGGTACTGTTCTTGCTCCTGGTGCTCAGCGTGCAAATGAGTGCCGCATGGCTGCATTTTTCGCTGGATTTCCAGGTGAGCCCCTCACTTCAGTTTCATACGAGTTTGAGCACTACTTCAGTCTTTGGCGAGTTGCTCGAGTGATTTTGACCTTCCTATTCGTTACCTTTATGTTGAAAGCAATCGTTTTAGTGTCTTTCTGTATGTGATTCAAACGATTTAGCCTCCGATGCGTGGTATTGTGTGGTGTTTACAGAGACTGTGCCAGTTAGAACTGTGAATAGACAATGCTCATCTGGACTGCAAGCTGTTGCGGATGTAGTGGCAGCAATCAAAGCAGGCTTCTATGACATTGGTAAGTTTTGCATTAATGGTGGTTTCTGGGTGCGAGTTCTCTCATGATGCTGGAAGCTGTTAAACAGATTTACCGTTTGCAGGCAGCGTCACCTTTTTTGCGTGGCGGGTGCCTTCTCAAGGCGTTGCAGCGTAGGATGACGGTCTTTTTCTGTTGGATTTCATTTCCTTAATTTGTGAATTGATCGGTTTGACAGGTATTGGAGGTGGATTAGAGTCCATGTCTATCAATCCCATGGCTTGGGAAGGCTCCGTTAATCCGAGGGTATCGTTTCTAGCCACTTCGGTGTCTTTTCTGTGTAGTGACGTTTTTCTCCTGGTGGAATTGTTTCTTTGGATCGTCTGTTTATTTTTCGGGAGTCTTCTCTGTTCTATTTTGTTTCGTGCTATTAATTTATGTCTTGTTACCGGAATCTGGGTGGACTCCTTTTTTCTTTCTCTTAGACCGGAGCGGTCATCTTTTGTCAGTTCTTATGTGCTGGAGGGTTCCAGCCCTTGACTAAGATTTTCTTTACGATTGGTTGGTTGTGTTCAGGTGGAAGCTGATCAAAGAGCCCAGGATTGCCTACTCCCCATGGGCATCACTTCAGAGAATGTAGCAGAGCGCTACGGAGTTAGTCGCAAGCAACAGGATGCTGCAGCAGTATGTCTTTCTCCTCCATGTTGGTCGTGGTTGTCATTTTCTAAATGTCTTCTGAACATCAGCTGCCGGAACTGACTTGTGTAAGTGTGTTGTTTGTTAGGTTAAATCGCACCAAAAGGCAGCAGCTGCTAGGGCCTCTGGTCGATTCAAGGATGAGATTATCCCAGTGCACACCAAGGTTCTTTGTTCTGTTCCGTACTTCTGTATCTTTGGGCCTTATGAAAAAGGGTACACTTGCTGGGTTTAAACGTAGTCCACTTTTCCTTCTATATCGCTCAAGTTAGCTTTTTGGATAATGAATGTCTGAAATTTTGCTTTGTGTGCGCCTTTGCTGGGCGATTACATTGTTGGACTTAATCGAACTTGGTTAAGCTTACTGTTCTTAACTGCAATTTAGGGCAGTGAATGTGAAGTCAGCGAATCTCTCATGCTTGGTGTCATCTGGACGGTAATGTTTGTCTTGACAGTTGGTCGATCCTAAAACTGGAGAGGAGAAGCGCGTAATTATCTCTGAGGATGATGGTATCCGTCCTGGGGCAAGCATGGCTGACTTGGCAAAGCTGAAGGCAGTTTTTAAGAAATCCGGATCAACTACTGCAGGTACACCTCTTTGAAGTAGCTCAACCTTAAAGATAATATGTTGCTTCGCGATAGTGTTGCTGTTAGTGAAGAGTGTTGCTGTTAGTGAAGATTGTTTTATATTCTTAAAGAGAGATCTGTGACAGTAGATGATATGGTGATGACTTGGGCACTCCTTGGACCTTTGGATTTGGATTGTCTTGGCTCTTTTTACGAATTCATATTCTTTTTTATGTTACCATTTGATACTATTAACGTTGGGGTTGAACAGCAATGTTTTTTTTTTCTAATGAAGGTAATCTTGTTTGGCGGTGTTTTAGGGAATTCTTCTCAAGTGAGTGATGGAGCTGGGGCTGTTCTGCTCATGAAACGCAGAACTGCTTTAGAGAAAAATTTGCCCATCCTTGGTGTTTTTAGGTATGTCTTTTTCTCTTTCTTTCATTGTTTTTTATCAAGCATTCTTTTTCGTAGCAAGTTTGGCGGAGCTTCTTCAGAGAACTTTTCTTGTCAAACGACGTCGTTTCGTGAACCTGGTAGCTCATATTTGCCTTAATAGTCATACATGACGTTGGTGTGGCAAGTATTTGGCACTATTGGACATTTACTCTCATCCTCGTGGAACTTTGGATATGCAGGAGCTTCGTTGCTGTAGGTGTGGATCCGGCTGTTATGGGAATCGGTCCCGCTGTTGCTATTCCCGCTGCTGTCAAGGCCGCTGGACTTGAGATCAGCGATATCGATCTCTTCGAAGTCAATGAGGTACAATATTTTTCCATTCAGTTATAAAATATTTCATGTAGTTAACTTGGATTGGCTCTTAATTCAAAGCAATTGCTTATTTTAAGTGTTCTTTTTTGTTTTTCCGAAGTCTATTCTCACCGAAGTCTTAAGCGTGTAACCTTCGGTCACGAACTACAAAGGAAATCTGAATTTACGGGTGATTGTTCTTTGGTGCAGGCGTTTGCATCACAGTACACATACTGTGCCCAGGAATTAGGACTAGATGAGGAGAAGATCAATGTGAATGGAGGTGCCATTGCACTTGGTCATCCACTTGGTGCCACAGGTGAGCTTTGGTTCTCTACAGTAGTAAGCTTCTGGGCTTCGTTGCTTCTTGGGCCACAACATTCTAGAGTAGTTGGGAAGTTTCACACTCCGTACTGTTCTCAGTAGCAAATTGCTTACTCGAGAGTGCGTACAGACAATGCAGAGTTCACGGGTTAATTAAGTTCAAAATCTGCAAACATTAACAAAGCTTTCACTGATTGACAAGCCTGAACTTAATCTAGATTCTGTTTCCAAGTTTGTCGAGGCAGCTTCTCAAGAATGTTATGGCTGACCTTTCGTAATCTCGTGACAATCTCCATTTGGGCAGGTGCTCGATGCGTGGCAACACTCTTGCACGAGATGAAGAAGCGTGGCAAGGATTGCCGCTTTGGTGTCGTGACCATGTGTATTGGTATTATTACTTGCTCCCTTCAACTTCAGATAGATCAGAAAAGGAGGCCTTCCTTTTCGACATGCAACGTGCCAAGCGCGTCACATTCTTTACGTGTTCTCCATTGAATGTTCGCCCTAATTGTCCAGGCTAAAAACAGAAACACCACTTTAGAATCTATTAGTCAATTATAGAACTTGCAAATCGTAGTTCTTTCATGTGGTTTCTTCTTGTTTTGGGTTCGTTTTTATTCCCTTGAAGCTTCCGAAACGGTTTATGTCAAGTCTACATTTGGAAGCGGACACTTTTGGCCATTCGGGCACTTCGGGATTTCCAAGTGGACTAATCCGATTGAAGTTGTGCCGACCTAGGTTTCTAGTTCATCTGGATGTTATGGGTGGAGGTAATTCATCTGACCAGGACATGGATTTGGTTGATTGTCCAGGATCTGGAATGGGAGCTGCTGCAGTGCTCGAGCAGGGGGGTGCTATTGATCAGCTGAGCAATTCGCGGCCTGTCGGTCAAAACAACTTACTATCAAGAGATGCGAAGTAGACTGTTCATTGTACTCTAGCTCTGTGTCACAAGGATGCGTCATGTGCACTTGATGCTTCACTCCTTAACAACGACGGCCACGTAGTGTAACATCATTTCCGAGCCCAATTTGGCCCTTTATATTAAATACTATTTTCTGCTGATTCCTATTACATGAGACTATGTATTGTGGATGAATGTAGGAAATCTCAATTAGTTTAGTGAAAATATGTGAATTTTTTGGGGTCAGAATTGGTTCATGGATTTTGGAGGTGAACTTTGGGATTTTTGTATTGACATATATAGGTTTACTTTGCAACCATGGGTGCCTTTGAGGCACCATGACTATTGAAATAAAGTCAAGACAAAAATGTTGAAATGAAGTTATTACAAAAGTAATGGAATTTCAAAGTCTCAAGAAAAAAATTGAAGTCCATTGTATCTCTTCAATTGGGGGAGTTTAACATATTCTTTGATTGGCTTTGTTGGGCATATAAAATTTTAAAAAGTTGGCATCCTATGTTCATTCTCAAGGTAATTAAGTTCCACATGCATGAAACCAAGTCTTGTATTTTTAGGACCAAAAATGAGTGGGAAATAATCTTGTAATGTTAACCACTTCATTGTTAAATTTCAAAAGTTATGAGAGAAATAGAAGATTTGTCATAGATATGGAGTCAAGATTCAAGATCAAACATGGAAGAGTAAAGGAACACAATAAGAATACACAATAGGAAAAGAATTGAAAAAATGGTTCAAACTTGAGTACAAAATGTGTATCTTAATCCCTAAATGCCCGATGCACCAAAATTTGGTGTTTGCACAATAAAACCTAACCAAGTATCTATTTTTAGAAGTTTGTATTTTAGAAAGTTCTTCTTTGAAGTCTAGTTTTAGAATCAAAAATCCAATCTTGAAAATAAATGATAGTGATTTTTCTATTCAAGATTTTGTGCAAGGGTACCCAATGCAATCTTGACTCCACGTATTGTTGAGTGCTCTAGTAAATGAGCCTTTAATACACTAAATCTTGGAGAAAAAATCACATTCAAATTTCATTTAAGAAACTTATAGAGTAGATTTTAAGAAGCCATAAATTGATTGGGGTTATACATGTTAGGCCTTTTAACCTCATATTCTTTGGTCACCAACTTTTTAGATTTGACTTGTGAAAAGAGGATTGAAAGACTTCACATTACTTTTGCAATTTTAACACCCTCATTGTCAAACATTATAATTTTTCACTCCATAAGTGACATTGTTGTGTTTTCTTTTCCTATGAGATCTCTAGCATGCCTTGTTTGAATTTGTACGGTTACAATTCAAAAAAAATTGATACAACTCATCAAAATGTTGACATTTTGTTCAATTTAGAGCAAATTTCAAGAAGCCCAAAATAGGCCTTGGACATTTAGGGGTTAATGGCTATTTGCCGACTATAGACATCTTTTAAACCTCTTCACCCTTTTCCCTTTCCACTTTGAAAATTATTTATTAATAACTTTTATCCTAGGGTCCTTATATGTCATGAAAAATCCAAAAAAAATTCTTTTCTAAATTAAAAAAAATCATTTTCTATTTATTTCCCCTCCATTTCTTCCATTGGATTCTACGACTTAAAAGGCCTTGATTTTTTTTGTTTGAAATTTTTTTAGGAATTCTTATTGATTTCTAGGATCTTTATAAGTTGGACGTTGATGTTTGTATTAGAAAAACGTCTAGTAAGCGTCACAACCCTTGTCCAATAAGGCCATTATCAATTGTTGAAATAATGTGAAATCCTACTATAATTTTGAATCTAAATTTAGAATGTAAATTGTCTTCATGAATTTGAGACATTTCATTAAAGTTGGACTTTAATATGTCAAAAACGTAAGCAAAGAACAATTTAAATTTTTATAAAATTATGAATTATTCTATTAAACGTCACCAAGGGTCTACTAGACACTGTTTGTCGTTTGTCAGTTGCAATGTTTGTCTATCCAAGAAGACAACCTTGGATGGAGTGCTCTAAAATTTTCATTGCTTACCAAATTGTCCCTATTTATAGTGCAAAAATTGTTAATATGATTTGCAAGCTCTTTCTTGTAATTATGCATTGAAAATAAACAATTTGGTTGTCCAATTAAAACTTTTGATGTCATTTAAGAAATAAGTGAAAAAAACCTTGGAAAAAAAGGACACATTAGGGAACTATGTGGGTTCACTTTTAGATGCATTGATATCATTTTTGAGTCTCCCAAGATTCATTACAAATACCCTATTGAGAAAAAAAGTCATGAACACAATTGTTGGTAGGTGGTTTTAGAGTTGTTCTATGTGTATGGGTTGCAACATTCAAAGAAGAGCCTAAAAAACATGCAAGCAAAGCACAAATATACAATGGAATCTATCTTGTATTCTATTAAGAAATTGACCCACTTGATGAAAATTAATGATATAGAGAAATTTGACAATAAGGTCTTCAAAAATACACCAACAATGAAGTACTTCATGAGGAAGTTGGATGAACTCACTAAGCTTCATCTGAAAAAGCAATTGACATGTGGATAGATGGTAAACTTACTCATGGATAAACTATAGTTGATGAAGTCTTCCAAAGTAGTTTCTTGCATTGATGTTTTGTAATAGGACTCGGTGTCACTTTGTTAGCACAAATGGAAACATAGGCCACACTGCATGCCTCTAAATTTGAAGAATAATGAAAAATAATTTATTAACTACTTTTTATATGATGTGCCATTTAAAAAAATACTAAATATTCTAAATGCAAGGTGCCAAGGTCCATGCATTGAATTTCAAATTATGTTTTCTCTTGTACAAATATTTTGTAATTTTTGTCAAACAATTTACTCTAGATTATTTGCTTCTAAACTATTGTGCAAGAAAGATCACAAAAAATAGACCAAGAATCTTCTTATCATCTTATGGGACTCTAGGAAGTTTGAATAGGTATCTACAGTCTCAGTTTTCATTGTGATTTTTTGAAACTTTTTTTGAAGATAGAAGAATATATCATCATCTTTGGAAGATATATATTTTTTTCAATTATTGTCTAAAAGCAAAATTTATGCCATCCTAAGCCAAAAATGGAGGTAGGTGATCTAAAAATCACAAAAAGTTAAAATAAAACAAAATGATATATTTTCCCAAATATTATTATTTTGTTTACATATGAAGCTTTGATTCATTCTATTTGGACTAATAATGAGCAAATTATGGACAATCATGTTTTCCAAGCAATATAAACATCCTTTTGAAAAAATAATTTATAAGATTCATTTTTGAATGCAATATTTTACAATTTTTATAAAAAATTGTTTAATAGGGTTATGTTTACTTACTAAAACAATCTCACCATTGGGAATATTGTGTTTCAATTCCATCTTAGAGCTATTAACAATTTAACTTTTTGTTCAGTTTTGGACCTACTTCTACTTAACAATTTTTGAAAGAATGAAAATCAAGTGTGTGTTTTTGGGGATTTCTTTTCTTAGAACCTCAACTCAATTCTTCAGCTTAATTTTTTTATTCAAAGTCTACAGTGCAAAAAATTTCCACAAATAGCTGTAAAAGTCATCTAAAATTGTAGATGATAGTTAAAAAAAACTTTTTTTTTTCAAGTTTTAGTACTAATATCTTTCAATTTGTATATTCAAAATTTGTAAAAGTTTCCCCAAATGATCTTAGACAAGTGAAGTACAAGATTCTATCATTAGATTTTTAAAAATATATATCTTTTTGTTTTCTTGGATGAATCCAACAAAAGTGGCAATTTTGAATCATAGTACAAGAAGTCACCCTACCCTCAATCACCCTATACTTGGAGTTGCCCATCCACATTAGACCTATATGTGTCACCTAATGCACCATATGGACTCCATATGACATCTAGGTGGCTTAGGTAAATGGAGATAATTTATTGGAAAGTCAAAGGTAAATGGTATTTTATTAGAAGTCACAAACCTCTGGTCTACTAGACAATCCGTGGCGTTGTGTTTGTCATCTTAATGCAAGGTTCAAGAAGAAAACCTTGGCTTCGAGGGCCACATTAGGAGCAATTTTCTGTGCTAGAGTTGAAGACTTTTTTAGCTATTCATTTTATACATGGGCAACAAAATACAACCAAATGTGAAAACAATTTGGAACAGCAAAGACTCTATAATCCACTACCCAACTATGTGTGCTCTAATGTCCCCAAAATGATTTTAATTATTAACTAGATGTTTGCATATGGATAGATGCATGGTTGAATGGCTCAATCTCTTGTCACTCTTAAAAACTACAAATAATTCATTTTCAAATTGATCTATAGGGCACTTCAATTTTTTTTTCTATGAAACAACTTGATTTAGGTAAATTATCTTGATGTCCAATATCCCTATGATTAAATTTTTTTTGGTATATAGTATGTGAGCATCAAGAATTTTTGAATTAAAAGGGATGTGACAAATTTGTTGTTAGTAGAATTGAAACGGAATTTTTAAACTCCCTTGTGTTAATTAAATGATTTATAGGTACTGCATTTCTTATAGAATTTGAACTAATCTTTCTAGAAAACAATGGCTTGTAATGTAGATCTTCTTTATGTATTTGCTAGGGACTTTTTAATGACTTTTCAAACATTGAATTTCATAAAATCCTTTCCTTTTAGCCAATTTTTTTTTCCAAAAATAAATTTTTCTAAAGTATAATAATTTCCAAGGCTTACAAGTGCTTGAAAAGCTAGGTACTTTTACAATTTTTTTAGAATTTTTTTCTTGTAGAATTCACTTCTAAGCATTTTACTCTCAAACATTTTACTTATAGAAAAAGAATTCTTGGGCTTTAATTTTTGCCAAAAATGAGCCACTCAACCATGCATTTACCCATATGACTAATCCATCAAGCTATAAGAGGAATAAAACAAAGTCAAGATATGACAAAATAGGGCAAATTAGATGGTTATCAAATGCAATTTGTAGTGTATTTTCAAGAAAGTATAGAAGGGTAAATATGTCACTATTAACAAAATAATGATTTGGTATAAGGGCACATATATCATGACTTGGAAATACATGCTCTAAAAGGTGCAAAAATGGGGTTTGAAAGTATAGTATTTCAGACTCAAAATCAAAGTATGTCTTAATTTTGCAATTTATTGTAACAAAGAATTTGTCGTAGAGGAAGAATGCAATGAACCAAAACATGAGGGGCAGAGAGAGTCAATATTGGTCTATAATATAGTGTTGCATTTACTAATAGTAAGGGTCATGTAATAGCAATGGAGAGATTTTTTCCAACATTACCTTGTTTAAAAATACTAGAAAGCGGGACCTATTCAACTTGCACAACGTAGTGCAATTGGATAGTTCTTCCTCATGACTTGAAAAATACAAAGGATTTAAATTGGAATATGTAAGTCACACTAGATTAGTGCACGCATGCATCTAGGAAAATGAAGTTCATATATTATTAAGATAAGTAACTAGTTTTATTAAACTCCTAAAATAGAAAATTAAAGGTTTGATAAGATTCCTATGATTTCATCCCTATAACCCCGCTACTTGAAGCTTCAAAGCCATGTGCCAATGCCTTCTATTCAACCACCAAAAGTCATTTTTTCTCCACTTGTCCATTCAAAGCCATGTGAGCATAGGAATGTGAACCCATGAGCCTAGAATACTACACACCTATGTTATAGGTGTATATACTATAGAAACTATCTATGATTATAGGGTACATATATTACAAATACCCATATTATAGGTGTTTTTGATACATACACCTTCTATAGAGTGTGGTATTTATATTATAGGTACCTATATTGTAGGCTCAATGCTCACAAGCTCGCATTCTTAGGCTCACATACTAGCACTGTTGTTCAAAGCCATTTGTCCATCCACCAAAAGTCATATGTTATTGGCCCAAAGGATGTTCACTTTAATGCTAATTTTAGTCTTTTCTATATATGCCAATGACCACTTGTCCATCCAAAAAGGTAATAATTGTTTATTCACCAAAGTAAATCTCTATTTATTTGAATAGAAGTACTTGATGTCTTGCAAATCCGAGCGGACATCTTTTGGGTGTAAATTTGCCAAAAGAAGTCCAAATTGACAACTTTTTATATTACAACAAAAGTGAGGAGCACCCAATAACTTTGTACAAATTTTTTAGATTTGAATCACATTTACTTATTATAAGGTATATATGGATTACAAGTGAAGTACTTAGGAGAAACAATTGAAGGTTTAATGAGAATTATATGATTTTGTCCTCCCATGACCCTATATGCTTGAAGTTTTTTATCCAAGGTAATTTGTTCATCCCCTAAACGTCATCTTTTGTCCACTTGTCTATTCAAAGTTATCTACCTATGCACCCAAAGTCATATATTGTCTTCCAAAGGGCATTTATGTCAATGGTCTTGTGCTTGTACACCAATGACCCTCCTATGGTAATAAGATAGGTGTATGGTATTACTAAGTATAAGGCTAAATCCAACACAAATATGCTATGGATAATGGGAAATATGTCCCAAGTTCTTGTAGGAATGCAAGTCTCTAAGTTTGTTTTTTCTCAAGGTTCTTTCACACACATGTAAAGCATGGAAATACCACTCAATTGTAGCTAGTAAGTTAAACTTGACATTCAAAACCTAATTTCAAGCTTGTTGGTTATGTATGAATTGAATCATTAAGTTTTTAAAATATACTAAAAATAAACAATTTCTAGTTTGAAAGATTTGTAAATGAAAAAGTCAAACTAGAAACGTTTGATGATTATCTACACTAACAATCCAAGTGATAAATGACATACAATTTTCCAAGAAGAACTAAGAAAAAAATCAAATACGACTAATACTTATCAAACATGATTAAGGCTAAAGTAAGTTGTGATTGTAGTCTATATTCTCTTAAAGACCTATGAAAGTAAAAACATGTGTACCTATTGCAACAAATTACTTTCAATACTAAATTGGCAAGATTTCTTCATTAGCAAACAAAGAAGACATATGATCAAACAAAAAGAACAAAAAGAAAAGTAAAAAGAGAAACTTACCTACAGTTAAAAGATAGTGAAAATAAGCCCTAAACAAAGTAGAAAATGAAGCAATGAACAACCCTATGCCTTTAGCTCTCAACTCAAATAGAAACAAAACTAGAATGTCATTTAATTTTTTATCACGGAACTTAATGATTTCTCTTGCAGAGTAGGAGTGATATTTGAAGATTTTAATATTTTTTTTTAGAGTTTAGCAGAAAAGGAGTTCTTTCTTTTTGGATATAAAAAGTTGGTATGTTGAATTGGGATTGTGGAGATAGGGAAGGAGCATCTGTACACAAGGCTTCTTGTCTTCAACGAGCATCCCCCCAAAAGTTTAATAATTCCTTCTATAAAGATTTAAATGTTGTTGTGGCAATGCCTAAATTTTATAAAATTAGATTTTATTTCTTGTAATTAGATTTTTTAATTTTGCCTTCACATAGTAACTAACTTCTTACATTTGAGCAGGATGGTACGACTACTTAGCCAAACCAAGTTGAAATATAGAAACTAACTTCTTACATTTGAGCATGATGGTACGATTACTTAGCCAAAACCAAGTTGAAATATAGAGATATTCATTTCTTCAAAGTTTGGTCATATGACACTTTTTATTGAATTCTTCATTGATAATATTTTTGTTACTTAGGAATTGTTTTTTTATATTAAAACTGTACATATGGGTGTTTCCTATGTATCCATGCAATTGAATTAAAAAAACTCGTCATCAATCATTTTGAATAAATTTTTATGTGAAACCATAAAAGTGACTTAAAAAATTCACCAAAAATAAAAAAATTCTTTTTTTAAACTGCAATTTGGTATGCTTCATTGGGATTGGGTAAGAATTGGGTGATAATTATGCAAGAAGAAAAAAAGCCAATTTTATTTTATATTATGTACAAATCTTTGAAACTCTACTTTTTCATCTGCTATGAAATTCTGGCTAGGTAATTACTTTGTAGAATTTCGCATGGGAATTTCTTGCCATGCATAACTTTGGTTTGAAAAGAAGAAAGATATTTTAGAAAGAGTTATCCCTCACTTCTTCCATAGATTGTCCATATGTTATTTATAAAGAAATTACTAAAAAATAATGAAATTTCAATTTTAAATTGTAAAGAAAAAATATTAAATTTCCAAGACATAAATTAATAGCACGAAACAAAATAGAACAGAGAAGACTCCCGAAAAATAAACAGACGATGTATTCTATAAAGATTTAAATGTTGTTGTGGCAATGCCTAAATTCCCATGTGAAATTCTACAAAGTAATTACCTAGCCAGAATTTCATAGCAGATGAAAAAGTAGAGTTTCAAAGATTTGTACATAATATAAAATAAAATTGGCTTTTTTTCTTCTTGCATAATTATCACCCAATTCTTACCCAATCCCAATGAAGCATACCAAATTGCAGTTTAAAAAAAGAATTTTTTTATTTTTGGTGAATTTTTTAAGTCACTTTTATGGTTTCACATAAAAATTTATTCAAAATGATTGATGACGAGTTTTTTTAATTCAATTGCATGGATACATAGGAAACACCCATATGTACAGTTTTAATATAAAAAAACAATTCCTAAGTAACAAAAATATTATCAATGAAGAATTCAATAAAAAGTGTCATATGACCAAACTTTGAAGAAATGAATATCTCTATATTTCAACTTGGTTTTGGCTAAGTAATCGTACCATCATGCTCAAATGTAAGAAGTTAGTTTCTATATTTCAACTTGGTTTGGCTAAGTAGTCGTACCATCCTGCTCAAATGTAAGAAGTTAGTTACTATGTGAAGGCAAAATTAAAAAATCTAATTACAAGAAATAAAATCTAATTTTATAAAATTTAGGCATTGCCACAACAACATTTAAATCTTTATAGAAGGAATTATTAAACTTTTGGGGGGATGCTCGTTGAAGACAAGAAGCCTTGTGTACAGATGCTCCTTCCCTATCTCCACAATCCCAATTCAACATACCAACTTTTTATATCCAAAAAGAAAGAACTCCTTTTCTGCTAAACTCTAAAAAAAAATATTAAAATCTTCAAATATCACTCCTACTCTGCAAGAGAAATCATTAAGTTCCGTGATAAAAAATTAAATGACATTCTAGTTTTGTTTCTATTTGAGTTGAGAGCTAAAGGCATAGGGTTGTTCATTGCTTCATTTTCTACTTTGTTTAGGGCTTATTTTCACTATCTTTTAACTGTAGGTAAGTTTCTCTTTTTACTTTTCTTTTTGTTCTTTTTGTTTGATCATATGTCTTCTTTGTTTGCTAATGAAGAAATCTTGCCAATTTAGTATTGAAAGTAATTTGTTGCAATAGGTACACATGTTTTTACTTTCATAGGTCTTTAAGAGAATATAGACTACAATCACAACTTACTTTAGCCTTAATCATGTTTGATAAGTATTAGTCGTATTTGATTTTTTTCTTAGTTCTTCTTGGAAAATTGTATGTCATTTATCACTTGGATTGTTAGTGTAGATAATCATCAAACGTTTCTAGTTTGACTTTTTCATTTACAAATCTTTCAAACTAGAAATTGTTTATTTTTAGTATATTTTAAAAACTTAATGATTCAATTCATACATAACCAACAAGCTTGAAATTAGGTTTTGAATGTCAAGTTTAACTTACTAGCTACAATTGAGTGGTATTTCCATGCTTTACATGTGTGTGAAAGAACCTTGAGAAAAAACAAACTTAGAGACTTGCATTCCTACAAGAACTTGGGACATATTTCCCATTATCCATAGCATATTTGTGTTGGATTTAGCCTTATACTTAGTAATACCATACACCTATCTTATTACCATAGGAGGGTCATTGGTGTACAAGCACAAGACCATTGACATAAATGCCCTTTGGAAGACAATATATGACTTTGGGTGCATAGGTAGATAACTTTGAATAGACAAGTGGACAAAAGATGACGTTTAGGGGATGAACAAATTACCTTGGATAAAAAACTTCAAGCATATAGGGTCATGGGAGGACAAAATCATATAATTCTCATTAAACCTTCAATTGTTTCTCCTAAGTACTTCACTTGTAATCCATATATACCTTATAATAAGTAAATGTGATTCAAATCTAAAAAATTTGTACAAAGTTATTGGGTGCTCCTCACTTTTGTTGTAATATAAAAAGTTGTCAATTTGGACTTCTTTTGGCAAATTTACACCCAAAAGATGTCCGCTCGGATTTGCAAGACATCAAGTACTTCTATTCAAATAAATAGAGATTTACTTTGGTGAATAAACAATTATTACCTTTTTGGATGGACAAGTGGTCATTGGCATATATAGAAAAGACTAAAATTAGCATTAAAGTGAACATCCTTTGGGCCAATAACATATGACTTTTGGTGGATGGACAAATGGCTTTGAACAACAGTGCTAGTATGTGAGCCTAAGAATGCGAGCTTGTGAGCATTGAGCCTACAATATAGGTACCTATAATATAAATACCACACTCTATAGAAGGTGTATGTATCAAAAACACCTATAATATGGGTATTTGTAATATATGTACCCTATAATCATAGATAGTTTCTATAGTATATACACCTATAACATAGGTGTGTAGTATTCTAGGCTCATGGGTTCACATTCCTATGCTCACATGGCTTTGAATGGACAAGTGGAGAAAAAATGACTTTTGGTGGTTGAATAGAAGGCATTGGCACATGGCTTTGAAGCTTCAAGTAGCGGGGTTATAGGGATGAAATCATAGGAATCTTATCAAACCTTTAATTTTCTATTTTAGGAGTTTAATAAAACTAGTTACTTATCTTAATAATATATGAACTTCATTTTCCTAGATGCATGCGTGCACTAATCTAGTGTGACTTACATATTCCAATTTAAATCCTTTGTATTTTTCAAGTCATGAGGAAGAACTATCCAATTGCACTACGTTGTGCAAGTTGAATAGGTCCCGCTTTCTAGTATTTTTAAACAAGGTAATGTTGGAAAAAATCTCTCCATTGCTATTACATGACCCTTACTATTAGTAAATGCAACACTATATTATAGACCAATATTGACTCTCTCTGCCCCTCATGTTTTGGTTCATTGCATTCTTCCTCTACGACAAATTCTTTGTTACAATAAATTGCAAAATTAAGACATACTTTGATTTTGAGTCTGAAATACTATACTTTCAAACCCCATTTTTGCACCTTTTAGAGCATGTATTTCCAAGTCATGATATATGTGCCCTTATACCAAATCATTATTTTGTTAATAGTGACATATTTACCCTTCTATACTTTCTTGAAAATACACTACAAATTGCATTTGATAACCATCTAATTTGCCCTATTTTGTCATATCTTGACTTTGTTTTATTCCTCTTATAGCTTGATGGATTAGTCATATGGGTAAATGCATGGTTGAGTGGCTCATTTTTGGCAAAAATTAAAGCCCAAGAATTCTTTTTCTATAAGTAAAATGTTTGAGAGTAAAATGCTTAGAAGTGAATTCTACAAGAAAAAAATTCTAAAAAAATTGTAAAAGTACCTAGCTTTTCAAGCACTTGTAAGCCTTGGAAATTATTATACTTTAGAAAAATTTATTTTTGGAAAAAAAAATTGGCTAAAAGGAAAGGATTTTATGAAATTCAATGTTTGAAAAGTCATTAAAAAGTCCCTAGCAAATACATAAAGAAGATCTACATTACAAGCCATTGTTTTCTAGAAAGATTAGTTCAAATTCTATAAGAAATGCAGTACCTATAAATCATTTAATTAACACAAGGGAGTTTAAAAATTCCGTTTCAATTCTACTAACAACAAATTTGTCACATCCCTTTTAATTCAAAAATTCTTGATGCTCACATACTATATACCAAAAAAAATTTAATCATAGGGATATTGGACATCAAGATAATTTACCTAAATCAAGTTGTTTCATAGAAAAAAAAATTGAAGTGCCCTATAGATCAATTTGAAAATGAATTATTTGTAGTTTTTAAGAGTGACAAGAGATTGAGCCATTCAACCATGCATCTATCCATATGCAAACATCTAGTTAATAATTAAAATCATTTTGGGGACATTAGAGCACACATAGTTGGGTAGTGGATTATAGAGTCTTTGCTGTTCCAAATTGTTTTCACATTTGGTTGTATTTTGTTGCCCATGTATAAAATGAATAGCTAAAAAAGTCTTCAACTCTAGCACAGAAAATTGCTCCTAATGTGGCCCTCGAAGCCAAGGTTTTCTTCTTGAACCTTGCATTAAGATGACAAACACAACGCCACGGATTGTCTAGTAGACCAGAGGTTTGTGACTTCTAATAAAATACCATTTACCTTTGACTTTCCAATAAATTATCTCCATTTACCTAAGCCACCTAGATGTCATATGGAGTCCATATGGTGCATTAGGTGACACATATAGGTCTAATGTGGATGGGCAACTCCAAGTATAGGGTGATTGAGGGTAGGGTGACTTCTTGTACTATGATTCAAAATTGCCACTTTTGTTGGATTCATCCAAGAAAACAAAAAGATATATATTTTTAAAAATCTAATGATAGAATCTTGTACTTCACTTGTCTAAGATCATTTGGGGAAACTTTTACAAATTTTGAATATACAAATTGAAAGATATTAGTACTAAAACTTGAAAAAAAAAAGTTTTTTTTAACTATCATCTACAATTTTAGATGACTTTTACAGCTATTTGTGGAAATTTTTTGCACTGTAGACTTTGAATAAAAAAATTAAGCTGAAGAATTGAGTTGAGGTTCTAAGAAAAGAAATCCCCAAAAACACACACTTGATTTTCATTCTTTCAAAAATTGTTAAGTAGAAGTAGGTCCAAAACTGAACAAAAAGTTAAATTGTTAATAGCTCTAAGATGGAATTGAAACACAATATTCCCAATGGTGAGATTGTTTTAGTAAGTAAACATAACCCTATTAAACAATTTTTTATAAAAATTGTAAAATATTGCATTCAAAAATGAATCTTATAAATTATTTTTTCAAAAGGATGTTTATATTGCTTGGAAAACATGATTGTCCATAATTTGCTCATTATTAGTCCAAATAGAATGAATCAAAGCTTCATATGTAAACAAAATAATAATATTTGGGAAAATATATCATTTTGTTTTATTTTAACTTTTTGTGATTTTTAGATCACCTACCTCCATTTTTGGCTTAGGATGGCATAAATTTTGCTTTTAGACAATAATTGAAAAAAATATATATCTTCCAAAGATGATGATATATTCTTCTATCTTCAAAAAAAGTTTCAAAAAATCACAATGAAAACTGAGACTGTAGATACCTATTCAAACTTCCTAGAGTCCCATAAGATGATAAGAAGATTCTTGGTCTATTTTTTGTGATCTTTCTTGCACAATAGTTTAGAAGCAAATAATCTAGAGTAAATTGTTTGACAAAAATTACAAAATATTTGTACAAGAGAAAACATAATTTGAAATTCAATGCATGGACCTTGGCACCTTGCATTTAGAATATTTAGTATTTTTTTAAATGGCACATCATATAAAAAGTAGTTAATAAATTATTTTTCATTATTCTTCAAATTTAGAGGCATGCAGTGTGGCCTATGTTTCCATTTGTGCTAACAAAGTGACACCGAGTCCTATTACAAAACATCAATGCAAGAAACTACTTTGGAAGACTTCATCAACTATAGTTTATCCATGAGTAAGTTTACCATCTATCCACATGTCAATTGCTTTTTCAGATGAAGCTTAGTGAGTTCATCCAACTTCCTCATGAAGTACTTCATTGTTGGTGTATTTTTGAAGACCTTATTGTCAAATTTCTCTATATCATTAATTTTCATCAAGTGGGTCAATTTCTTAATAGAATACAAGATAGATTCCATTGTATATTTGTGCTTTGCTTGCATGTTTTTTAGGCTCTTCTTTGAATGTTGCAACCCATACACATAGAACAACTCTAAAACCACCTACCAACAATTGTGTTCATGACTTTTTTTCTCAATAGGGTATTTGTAATGAATCTTGGGAGACTCAAAAATGATATCAATGCATCTAAAAGTGAACCCACATAGTTCCCTAATGTGTCCTTTTTTTCCAAGGTTTTTTTCACTTATTTCTTAAATGACATCAAAAGTTTTAATTGGACAACCAAATTGTTTATTTTCAATGCATAATTACAAGAAAGAGCTTGCAAATCATATTAACAATTTTTGCACTATAAATAGGGACAATTTGGTAAGCAATGAAAATTTTAGAGCACTCCATCCAAGGTTGTCTTCTTGGATAGACAAACATTGCAACTGACAAACGACAAACAGTGTCTAGTAGACCCTTGGTGACGTTTAATAGAATAATTCATAATTTTATAAAAATTTAAATTGTTCTTTGCTTACGTTTTTGACATATTAAAGTCCAACTTTAATGAAATGTCTCAAATTCATGAAGACAATTTACATTCTAAATTTAGATTCAAAATTATAGTAGGATTTCACATTATTTCAACAATTGATAATGGCCTTATTGGACAAGGGTTGTGACGCTTACTAGACGTTTTTCTAATACAAACATCAACGTCCAACTTATAAAGATCCTAGAAATCAATAAGAATTCCTAAAAAAATTTCAAACAAAAAAAATCAAGGCCTTTTAAGTCGTAGAATCCAATGGAAGAAATGGAGGGGAAATAAATAGAAAATGATTTTTTTTAATTTAGAAAAGAATTTTTTTTGGATTTTTCATGACATATAAGGACCCTAGGATAAAAGTTATTAATAAATAATTTTCAAAGTGGAAAGGGAAAAGGGTGAAGAGGTTTAAAAGATGTCTATAGTCGGCAAATAGCCATTAACCCCTAAATGTCCAAGGCCTATTTTGGGCTTCTTGAAATTTGCTCTAAATTGAACAAAATGTCAACATTTTGATGAGTTGTATCAATTTTTTTTGAATTGTAACCGTACAAATTCAAACAAGGCATGCTAGAGATCTCATAGGAAAAGAAAACACAACAATGTCACTTATGGAGTGAAAAATTATAATGTTTGACAATGAGGGTGTTAAAATTGCAAAAGTAATGTGAAGTCTTTCAATCCTCTTTTCACAAGTCAAATCTAAAAAGTTGGTGACCAAAGAATATGAGGTTAAAAGGCCTAACATGTATAACCCCAATCAATTTATGGCTTCTTAAAATCTACTCTATAAGTTTCTTAAATGAAATTTGAATGTGATTTTTTCTCCAAGATTTAGTGTATTAAAGGCTCATTTACTAGAGCACTCAACAATACGTGGAGTCAAGATTGCATTGGGTACCCTTGCACAAAATCTTGAATAGAAAAATCACTATCATTTATTTTCAAGATTGGATTTTTGATTCTAAAACTAGACTTCAAAGAAGAACTTTCTAAAATACAAACTTCTAAAAATAGATACTTGGTTAGGTTTTATTGTGCAAACACCAAATTTTGGTGCATCGGGCATTTAGGGATTAAGATACACATTTTGTACTCAAGTTTGAACCATTTTTTCAATTCTTTTCCTATTGTGTATTCTTATTGTGTTCCTTTACTCTTCCATGTTTGATCTTGAATCTTGACTCCATATCTATGACAAATCTTCTATTTCTCTCATAACTTTTGAAATTTAACAATGAAGTGGTTAACATTACAAGATTATTTCCCACTCATTTTTGGTCCTAAAAATACAAGACTTGGTTTCATGCATGTGGAACTTAATTACCTTGAGAATGAACATAGGATGCCAACTTTTTAAAATTTTATATGCCCAACAAAGCCAATCAAAGAATATGTTAAACTCCCCCAATTGAAGAGATACAATGGACTTCAATTTTTTTCTTGAGACTTTGAAATTCCATTACTTTTGTAATAACTTCATTTCAACATTTTTGTCTTGACTTTATTTCAATAGTCATGGTGCCTCAAAGGCACCCATGGTTGCAAAGTAAACCTATATATGTCAATACAAAAATCCCAAAGTTCACCTCCAAAATCCATGAACCAATTCTGACCCCAAAAAATTCACATATTTTCACTAAACTAATTGAGATTTCCTACATTCATCCACAATACATAGTCTCATGTAATAGGAATCAGCAGAAAATAGTATTTAATATAAAGGGCCAAATTGGGCTCGGAAATGATGTTACACTACGTGGCCGTCGTTGTTAAGGAGTGAAGCATCAAGTGCACATGACGCATCCTTGTGACACAGAGCTAGAGTACAATGAACAGTCTACTTCGCATCTCTTGATAGTAAGTTGTTTTGACCGACAGGCCGCGAATTGCTCAGCTGATCAATAGCACCCCCCTGCTCGAGCACTGCAGCAGCTCCCATTCCAGATCCTGGACAATCAACCAAATCCATGTCCTGGTCAGATGAATTACCTCCACCCATAACATCCAGATGAACTAGAAACCTAGGTCGGCACAACTTCAATCGGATTAGTCCACTTGGAAATCCCGAAGTGCCCGAATGGCCAAAAGTGTCCGCTTCCAAATGTAGACTTGACATAAACCGTTTCGGAAGCTTCAAGGGAATAAAAACGAACCCAAAACAAGAAGAAACCACATGAAAGAACTACGATTTGCAAGTTCTATAATTGACTAATAGATTCTAAAGTGGTGTTTCTGTTTTAGCCTGGACAATTAGGGGCGAACATTCAATGGAGAACACGTAAAGAATGTGACGCGCTTGGCACGTTGCATGTCGAAAAGGAAGGCCTCCTTTTCTGATCTATCTGAAGTTGAAGGGAGAGCAAGTATTAATACCAATACACATGGTCACGACACAAAGCGGCAATCCTTGCCACGCTTCTTCATCTCGTGCAAGAGTGTTGCCACGCATCGAGCACCTGCCCAAATGGAGATTGTCACGAGATTACGAAAGGTCAGCCATAACATTCTTGAGAAGCTGCCTCGACAAACTTGGAAACAGAATCTAGATTAAGTTCAGGCTTGTCAATCAGTGAAAGCTTGTTAATGTTTGCAGATTTTGAACTTAATTAACCCGTGAACTCTGCATTGTCTGTACGCACTCTCGAGTAAGCAATTTGCCTACTGAGAACAGTACGGAGTGTGAAACTTCCCAACTACTCTAGAATGTTGTGGCCCAAGAAGCAACGAAGCCCAGAAGCTTACTACTGTAGAGAACCAAAGCTCACCTGTGGCACCAAGTGGATGACCAAGTGCAATGGCACCTCCATTCACATTGATCTTCTCCTCATCTAGTCCTAATTCCTGGGCACAGTATGTGTACTGTGATGCAAACGCTGCACCAAAGAACAATCACCCGTAAATTCAGATTTCCTTGGTAGTTCGTGACCGAAGGTTACACGCTTAGACTTCGGTGAGAATAGACTTCGGAAAAAACAAAAAAGAACACTTAAAATAAGCAATTGCTTTGAATTAAGAGCCAATCCAAGTTAACTACATGAAATATTTATAACTGAATGGAAAAATATTGTACCTCATTGACTTCGAAGAGATCGATATCGCTGATCTCAAGTCCAGCGGCCTTGACAGCAGCGGGAATAGCAACAGCGGGACCGATTCCCATAACAGCCGGATCCACACCTACAGCAACGAAGCTCCTGCATATCCAAAGTTCCACGAGGATGAGAGTAAATGTCCAATAGTGCCAAATACTTGCCACACCAACGTCATGTATGACTATTAGGCAAATATGAGCTACCAGGTTCACGAAACGACGTCGTTTGACAAGAAAAGTTCTCTGAAGAAGCTC